>MU158825.1:431428-666958 GCA_015888305.1 Antheraea pernyi
AAAGAAGCCGTGCTGGCGGCTCTCGCGGATGCTCGCGTCCAATATACAGATATACAGCAAGCCGTCTGCGGTTATGTCTTTGGTGACTCGACTAGCGGCCAGCGAGTCCTTTACCAGATTGGAATGACCGGTATACCCATCTACAATGTAAACAACAATTGTTCCACCGGTTCAAATGCTATATTCTTGTCAAAACAATTAATTGAAGGCGGTATATGTGATGTCGCTCTGGCTGTAGGCTTTGAGAAAATGTCTCCCGGCGCTCTGGGCGGTGGTCATTTCAACGACCGAACTAATCCTCTAGATAAGCACACTTTGAAAATGGCTGATTTAGCAGAGTTGACCGGAGCACCTATGACGGCCCAATATTTTGGCAATGCTGCCATGGAACACATGAAAAAGTATGGGACAACTGAACAACATCTTGCCAAGATTGCTGCAAAGAATCATAAACATGGTGCAAAGAATCCACGGGCACAAGGTAAAAGGGAATATACAGTAGAAGAGGTCTTGAATTCTAGAAAAATCTATGGTCCTCTCACTAAACTTGAATGTTGTCCGACAAGTGATGGGGCTGGTGCAGCGGTACTGATGTCCGAGGAAGCTGTCATTCGTTATGGTTTACAAAATAAGGCTGTAGAGATAATCGGCATGGAAATGGCAACAGATACAGCTGCTGTTTTTGAAGAAAACAGTCTGATGAAGGTTGCAGGCTATGATATGACAGCTCTGGCAGCGAACCAATTGTACAAAAAGACTGGAGTATCACCCAAGCAAGTAGATGTTGTTGAGCTCCATGATTGTTTTGCTGCCAATGAGATGATAACATATGAGGCTCTACAATTATGTGGTGAGGGTGAAGCCGGCAAGTTTATAGATGCTGGAGACAATACTTATGGAGGCAGAGTAGTAGTCAATCCGAGTGGTGGACTGATTGCTAAAGGTCATCCTTTAGGGGCTACAGGGTTGGCGCAGTGTGCTGAACTTGTCTGGCAAATTCGTGGGGAAGCTGGAGATAGACAGGTTTGTTTTTATCTCGGAATGCCTTCATTCCATGGTTTTGTGAGATGTGTATGTTCAAAGTTTATGTTTGGGTTATATATATTTAATTTTGATGCGTGTTTTAGGATTTTACACATATCACATCCAGGGACATATAAAAATTTACAATCATTATTCATTCATTCCATGCTTTTCATAGTACTGATGATGGAAAGGTTAATTGACTAACAAACCATTGTCAGTCTGCAAGACACAGGAGTATTACAATATATATTAATAATACAGGAGTATAAGTATTCATCATAAACATTTTTAAAATTAAATTACTTTTGAATGTGTTATGATGGTTTCTAAAATACACATTACTTTTTGTGAATTGAGTACTTTGTCGGACTTTAATAAAAATAACCAGTGTTCCTAGGACACCTATGCTAATTAATGTCTATTTTTCGTAAAATGTATCAAAACAATACAACAAACAAATTAATAAAAAAACTACTTTAATAGTTCCTTTGTGGTCGAGATTCTTATGGGTTAATTTAAAAATGAAGTGTGGTTAATTCTTTCTTGTACATTCAATTGACATACAAGCTTGTTCTTGAATAATTTTGTAACACATTGCAAAATCATCTGTGCTTTTTAAAATGTTGTGCAGGGATGATGGCTTCGTTCATAGCATGTTGAAATACTGTGTTGATCTTCATAAGTTGAAGTAAAACAATGTTATAAAACCATAGCATGGTCGTAGGGATTTTTCTAAGTCTGCCTGTGTAGCTAAGACCCTCAAGCTGAAAATAAAACCTGTTGCCAAAACAAAACCTATAACACATAATGATCTTGTTTTAAAAATCATATCAAAATGTTTGTAAATGAATGCTTGGAGAATATTTATCACACATAATTCTCCAATTATACCATATATTTTATTATTGTCTGATAAGAAGACCCATAGGAATCTTAACTTATCAGTGCCTCTATAATAACAAAATAACAACAGATTATTATAGATCTTATCATTTGCTGTTGTGATGTAGATAAAACAATGTACATAATCCTGTGTGATAATATTTCTGCCTTACATGACTCTGTTGCTGTTGTGTTTTTGTATAGTCATTGGCAAATTCTTTAACTGCTCTGAATATATTTGTGTTGGACACAAAACTATATATAAATATGTATTACTAGCGGGCCCGGCAGACGTTGTCCCGCCCTGATTATAAAACAATCCTTGACAAATATACCAAAACGTTCCTCATGAATCACTGTACCTACCATTGAAAACAGCATGAAAATCCGTTCAGTAGTTTTTGAGTTTAAAGCGAACAGACAGACAGACGCGGTAGGGAACTTTATTTTATACGATGTAATGATGCCTATAACATGGAGACAACTACAAGATAAATGTCAATTTTAGATTCCTATGATAACCTTTTAAGGTTGTTTTGTTTTACAACTCTCGACAGTGTTACGGACAAGCCTGTACGGCTATGTTCAGAGTGACCAAAATAATTGACAAGATCTGTAATTTTTTCCCATTCTTTGCTTTTAGAATTTTATTATTGTTCAGAATAAAACTCTAAACATTTCAAGAAAGTTCTTTAGAATTCAGAAATAGTGCACATATTGCAATGAATCCATCAAACAGTGTACAAACAAGAAAATAATGAATAATCTGGTATAGTCCTTGTCAATCTATATAGCCCTGAGTTCCTGCTTGCGCGTAATATAATCAAGAGTTTCATACAAAACAAAGTTATAATATTATTGTCCGAATCTAATATTGGAATTGTTTGTCTTTATGTTGAACATACATATACATACATATTTACACTTGCATCTGTATTCTGCATAACTATATTCAGACTGGTCAAAGAGTTTGCCACAGACTTTACTTGTTTGGGGTTTGTTGCAAATGAAACATAAAAACAAAACATATTTGAAGATCAGAATGATATTCAAAAATAAGAATAATAAATATTTCAATTGGCAAAGTACTAGTGCTGATAATTTTTAAATTTGCACAACTAGCACAACTAGTTAGTCTAGTTCTCTACAGCTGAAATAAATTCAATTGATATATTGGTAAGGTTTTCTGCAGGACCATAAAAATGTAAAATATTCCTAAAAAAGGTTGGAAACGTCCCTTATGTCCTACATGCACTCATCCATATCCACATCCGTATACTGATCAATAAACTATGGACTTCCGAGAAAATCTCAATGAAAGTCGAAATCCTATGCTATATTAGGATTAAATCTAACATGGATAGTTTTGAAAACTTCTATGACATTCTAAACAAAAACCCTGAAGTGGTTAGAAATGTTGTTATAAATAACTAAGTTCAGTTCTTTTAATCTTAAGTCTATTTTTTACTGATATAACTCCATACCTTTGCATTATAGTATTATAATAGTTTTATTACTTCTTGTCGTAATTCATCAGACTAGAAATGCATCAACACCTGAGATTTGAGCTCTACGTTTATGACTGACTAGATTTTACAGGTAGTTTCGGGTGAACTGCGACCTATCACGCGAAAACCCTCTGTACCCTATGTGTCTTTTCTATATTTCTGAGAATGGCTATACAAAATTTAATTATAATTGGCTCCATACATAAAGCACAACAAACAAATAAACTCACTGTCACGTTTATAATATTAGTCAGGAGTAGTTAGAATTATCTGTATAGGATTTATTTTTGGCAACCAGTCTCCTACTAGATTATTACTGCCATTGTCGTGTAGATATTACAAGTTTCTTGCGATCATTTCATTGGACTAACAAGATGGCGGCCGTCTTGTAAGAACTTTCTGGGGAGTTTTTGTGGCAAGTCAAAATCTATGCTCTGTGGTATTATTTCCCATTCACTTCCCTTGTGCACAATAACAAACTATATTACGTAAACACCACCAATATCACAAAATATAGAATCTAATAACACAAGATTATGCATAAAATATAACATTACTACATGACATTCCAAGATCCCGCGATATCAAGATATCATTTTATAGATAAACCAGAGGTATCTTATCTGTGTGTTTGCATACCTAATAGTTTTTTTTTTGTATTTAACATTTTTAGGTTATAAATACGTAAGATATTGTCGTATCAAAATATACTTTCGAATTCTTGACTTTCTCTTTACTGTATTGAAGATGTTTTCATTATTTATGCTCTCGAGTACCTCCTTTCACTGTGGGCAGTTTGTTTTTGACATCACACATTGTCAAGAAGTCAAAGTTACAAAATTTAATAAGAAATTATGATTGCGCTCATAGTATTATAACTGGGATAAATCCCTAGTTTGCAAAAGAAATGCATATCTAATTAAAATGTTCGTATGTAAAATACTATACATTTTGTTTAATGCGAGGACCATTTAAAACTTTCAAGTTATGTGAAATGTGTTATGTGAAATATGTAGTACATTAATTAAAATTCTCATATCAATATTGATTAGTTTCAATTTGTAATTCAAATTGAACAGCATATAACAAAATAACTAGTATTTAAATAATGATATGTAATTCCAAAGGATTGAACATTTTTTGAACTTCTCAGTGTAGACTCCGTACATTTGTTCTAGATAACTCACCTATATATTGGAACATTAAATTATAGCCTACTAGCGGGCCCGTCGGACGTAGTTCCGTCCTGATATAAAAAAAAACTTGATAAATTATATACCTAAACCTTCCTCATTAACCAATTTATTTACTGGTGAAAACCGTATGAAAATTCGTTCAGTAGTTTTTGCGTAACCGCGAACAGACAGCCAGACGTGGCAGAGGACTTTGTTTTATAATATGTAGTGATAGTTCAAGTTTTTGGCGGGATTTTAACTTGTGACGTGAGGGGTTTTGTTTTATTTAATATGGTTTGGTTATTGTGCGCGATTGAAGTCGATTGTATAAAAAAAAATGGACATGCATTTTGAGTTTACAAAAAACTCTAAATAGTTCAAATTCTAACATCATCATGTTAGAACGCTGTTTGCAAGTTGTAAAATGATAAAAATTCAGGTTTTAAAAACCAATGTAATAAATTCTATGGCCATAATAAATTATAAAATAAACAAGTAACATTTCTTAGTATAGAGACAGAGATAAGTATATTTCTATTCAAACGAGTGTATACTTTATGATATACTACTGCTGGATTATTAGATTTAAAAAAAAAAAATATATTTCTGTGACAAACCTCTTTAAAGATAAACAGTGACTGTCAACGAGTGCATTCACTTTAAAATGGCGGCACGTCACAGATAAAACATTCCACAGATGATAACCTAAAAGACTTTTCTTAAAGTTTATCACATAAAGTCTCGTTGTGTGACTTAGTGCGTAGAATAATATATTGTTATTTGTTTATATGATTGGCGTTTGTATTTTTGCATCTTGCTTGTTTTGACGTAGCCACTGAGTATCGGTCATTGACATCATACGATAAAATGCAATTATAAATCTATACGTGAATACATATACGTGTATACTTTTAACATAAACTGGCAATCGTCAGCGACTTCATAAACGTTAACCTGTATAACCTATACCTACGTTACATACGTAAATTTAACCCGATAAGTGTTATTTTTTATTAAACTTTACTTAGCGTACAATCTCAGTAAATAAATAAATTAGGCCTTTATTATTTCTCGTTCTATGCAGTTTTACAATGTTTATTTATAAACAATAATAGTTATTTATCTTATAATATATTTATTTAAGACATTTTTTTTTTAATTCCATACTTTTTGTGTTATTATTATAATACATTTATATTATTAGTTATTACATTTTTTTGTACATTTTTAATTGATAAATGAGTAATTTTTATTATTAACATAGAAACTATAACCTTACCTTGAAGTTAAATAACGATTTAAAGAGTAAAACGTTGAGCCTAAAAGATGACTGGCTATAAAGTGTAGCTGTCGGAACTCATCTATAGGTGTCTGGTGACAGTTTTTAACTCGAGGATGGTAGCTAGTCGGGCTAAGACACAGGACTACCACTGCCTGCAAGTGCCCATGTAATTACATCACCTATGTTTCTTGACGATTCATTGCGATGTTTTTATATCAGCAAGCTACTTGACAAGTAATTTTAGTTTTTATTGTCTTCTAGAAACTTCGCGGAAATTATTGGTATATCGCCTTATCGTTTTATTGTAATAAGACGATAATTTTAAAAGTAAAACATCAAAGTATTATTATTCTATATTAATATTATAAATCTGGAGGGTTTGTTTGTTTGGTTGAACACGCTAATCTAAGGGACTAATGGTGCCCGATTTGAAAGGATTCTTTCAGCGTTAGATAGCTCAATTATCGAGCAAGGCTATATATCATCACGCTAAGACCTATAGGAGCGGAGCACCAATGAAGATTGTTTCAAAGTCCTTTTTTCCCTTTTGAGAGCTTCCGCTGCGTGTTACCGTTAGTCTAAAGTAAATATACCACGCGGAAGAAGTCGCGAGCAGAAGTTAGTTTCAAATAAATTGACACGTGATTGCTTGTTACGCGTTTTTGTTATCGCTTGTCACATTGGAATTAGTCCAAAAGTAACAAGTTTATCTAATTAATCTTTTATGTTCAGCACCAGTTGCCGATTTCTGTATTGTTTTTAATTTATCAGTCCGTAGTCACTTTTCGTGATTTGTGCTGTGTAAAAGTAGCAGTGTTTTAAATTTTTAATCGTACATTGAAGGAGATTGACTTACAAGAGTTGAGTCGAGAGTGATAATAAAATTCTTAAAATTATACACTGGTAAGGCTAGCTTCTGTGACTCAATTCTTTTAAGTTTATAGCGACAGACGTGGCAGAGGACTTTGTTTCATAATATGTGGTGATTTTTTTTTTACTGTAGCACAGCAAAGTGACTGCACTGTGCCTGATAGTGGGTACTGGGCACAGTATGGCCATATTTAATCATTGTGTTTATATAATACTAGCCTCTGGCCGCGACTTCGTTCGCGTGGAATAGTTACTTTGAAATCCCAGATTTTGAAATATTCTTCATTGATGCTCTGCTTCTAATGCTCTTGGCGTGATGATATATAGCCTATAAATGAGCTTTATAGCACTAACATAATTTTTCAAATCGGAGTCACAAATTCACAAACTCACAAATTTTACCTCTTTATAATATTATAGTATAGATTGTGAATGTTAGGGCTATTCCTACTTTATTTTATACTCGAGGTAACATTAATGATGTTGGAAGTTAATTAGCATGATGATTATTATGAAGTCATTATATGATAAACTAACTTTTGGCCTGTTTTTTTTTTTACTTTACATACAAAGCGGCTTCTCGAATTTTCTCGGTCCTTTGTTATTATATTTGAATTGTTATGCGCTTCTCCATTGCTTCTATTTTGGACACGAGGTTATAATAATATTTTAATTCTGTGCGTAATTTATTGGCTTACGTATTAGCGTTTTGCATTTTATTAAAATATGCTTCTGTTACATGGTACTGATATTTTCTACAACAAGCAAATATAAAGATATTTACACTTTTTATCCCTATTTTTGACTTGAAGCGCTTCATTTATTTTTAAGATAAATTTAAGTTGAACATCTTAAATTCTTTCAAAAGATCTTTTGTCGGTATTTTAGTTTGACTAACGCTAACACGCAGTGGAAACTCACCAAGAAAAAAAGGATTTTGAAATATTCTTGATTGGTGCTCCGCTCCTATTGCTCTTAGCGTGATGGTATATATCCTATATTCACCCTCGACAAATGAGCTATGCCACACTGATATAATTTTTCAAATCGGACCAGTAGTTCCTGAGAATCGGTTGTTCAAGCAAACAGTATCGCCCTCTCATAGAAAACTGACGTGAAGTAACAGTGCTTGCATTGTTGCGTTTCGTTCGGTCAGTGAGAGCGCCGGAGGCCTACCTCTCCTCTCTCCCCTCCCTCCCTTTCCTGCAAACGCATGCTGGCAACGCACTTTCGACTCCCCTGGTGTTGTTAGTGTCTATGGACGGTGGTGTAAACTGATTATCAGGTGACCCACCTGTTCGTTTGTCTGCTATGACAAACTCTTCAGCTTTTTTATAATTATAGTATAGATTCATAATCTTATGCTATTTGACATTATATTTTGTAATGTTGGTGGCATTTAACGCAATATAGTTCGGTTATTATGCACAAGTGAAAGTGAAAGTGGGAAATAATACCACGGAGCATGAATTCTAAGATGCTATAGAAACTCTCTGGAAAGTTCAAACAAGGAAGTCACCATCTTGTCAGAATATGGAAATTATAACGGAATATTACAGTTTAAAAAAACTGTCAAACTTTAAAACGCGTATTCCTATGAAATTGAATTTAACAGTGACTTATTTTTTATAATTAAAGGTGCGATATGTGTATACTATTAGAGAGACCTCGGATTAATTATAAAAAAAAACATTCGTCAGAAATAATTCACAATGAATGTTCATTCAACACAAGCGTGTGCTTTTAAACTGAGAATCCTTGGCGAATACAGTTATTATGACGTTACGAAACACGTCAAGTTACAAAATAAGTTACGCAAACTATTTTGATTTGAACATTAGTCGAAACTAGTTAAACCTGTAATGAAAATGAGTTTATATCAATCCTAATAGATACTAGATTAAGAATTATAATGAATTTCTCTATTGTCAAATCTAATATTCTAATTCTAATATTATGTACAGATATTCTGCCCGCGGCTTGTATTTATTGTATTGTATTGCGCTTTTCTGTACCCCTGAGTACGTGTATAGAAAATCTCATGATCTTAGGTGTTACACAATACGTATAATCAGTCAGTCGGTCGGTCAGGAAAGCCAATAAACACTCTGAAGGCACTGTGACTATTTATCCGAGCAGAGCTTCCACATAGGAGTGCGTCCAGATCAGCGACATCTTGCCCTTTATATGCTGAACTCCCACCAATGTAGTCTCACACCGGGGTGAATAATGAATAGCCGACCAATAGCGTTCGAGGTCATTAGTAACACCCCCGATAAAGTCAATAGCGCGGTATCGCAGGTCAATAGTGGTTCCCCGGAGCGTGCGAGGTCATTAGTAAGACCCCCGATTAAGTCAATAGCGCAGTATCGCAGGTCAATAGTGGTTCCCCGGGTGGCGTTGTAGTCTCGCCTCTCGGGTATGTCATAGCGGTACTGGACGTAGTCTAACATAGGTTCAGTTCGGTTCGGTTAACGTGGGAAAGGGTAACAAAAAAAGAAGAGGCATTCATAAGAACTACCAGAAGAGAAAACTCAAAACTATGAAATAGATATGTTCTGAATTTTCATATTAATTATAGTGTGAATGATATTTAAATTTCAGAACTTGTTTATTGAAGTTATTAACATTAGTGTGGTTCTCATATCTATTGGCACTTGGAACAATAATTATATACATTTTTATAAAGTATATTAATCAATCAAACGTATGAGCTGTATAATATATTATATGTACATAGACCTGTATATTACGCGTCGCTAATGTGACCCAAGCCGCGCAATCGCAATACGGTCAGTCATGCTTACGGAACATGCCATGACGCGAAATTATAAATTTATCTCCTGCCACAAATACCGCTCAACGCGATAAAGAAACGCCCACAACAAACAAACAAACTCATTTTTTTAAATGTCAAAAGCAGGCAAACCCACAGGTGGGTCATCTGATGTTAAGTGATCACCACCGTCCATAGACACTAGCAATACCAGGGGAGTCGCAAGTGGGTTGCCAACCTGTGTATGGGGGAGGGGTAGGGAAAAGAGAAAGGGGAAGGGTAAGGGGGAAAAGAACGAAACGCAACAACGCAAGCACTGTTACTTCACGTCGGTGTTCTGTGAGAGGGTGGTACTACCCCGGACGAGCCGACCCATTCATGCTGAAACTAGTAATAGCTACAGCGTGGCACTACCACCTTCAAAATATTTATAATATTAGTAAGAACACATCAATATGTATATAGAAATGTGATAGACTCATGAGAGGAACAGCAGTAATATTCACTTTCATTGAAAAATGTGCAGACTGTATTTTGATTCACAGTACAAGCACCTTATAATTATTAAAATGAGATGGAATATAAATGAATAGTGATATTATTGTGGCATACACGAGGACAGAATTTGCGAGTAAATTCGTGATATTCCAAAAATTAGGTGTAATTCAAATAATGAAATCGAAAAATTACCATTTTTTTCACTGCCACTTTTTCTTCTATACGACCGAACCCACATGTTACTGTCATTAGAATTAATTTGAATTAATTTGAATACGATTTTATATTAATTAAATCCAATTTTAGTGCTCTTCTAACAAAAGCATCGGTTTCTTTTGTAGCACGACAAAGCGTCCAATGCAATTATATTAATATATATATATTAATATAATGGCGAACACTCGGAAATGTATAATTCATCGACAATCGTCTCTGTTACACCAACTTATAAATCTCTAAGCAGTTGGATATACACTAAATCTGCAATGCAACAAAGTAAAAGACAGGGACTGTGGTCGTTCATAAAGCGATGATAGTGTTTTTTATGCTAAATGGCTAAATGGCTGATGTTAAATGGTTACCGTCGCCTATGGACAACTACAACACCAGGGACATCACCAGTGTTGCCGACATTGAAGTGTGTTAGGACACCGCGTCTATCGCATTGGGTTCGAGTCCTTGTGGTTAAGTCAGAGCGGTCCATGAAGGAAAACATAATATAATGGTAGTACTTTTTCTAAGCCCGTCTGGCTAATTACCGGCCCTCAAGTTGACAATCTGTCGCCAAGCACATATAGATGTGTTCTGGCACCTGCATTAGAGAGCCCGTCTTCCGCTAAATTTAGTTACCATTTTGGACCATGTTGTTATTTAACATCAAGTGAGACTATGGTGTAAAGCTAAAACCTTTAAAGCATTCAAGTTGTTTTTTTGTGGTACCACGACGTATTTGGGTCTAAATAAGTCGGAGTGGCCTTGAGGTGGCAGTTATAAAAGTATGTACGCGTTAGCAGCCGATACAGTCATCCACTACTGTACGTAGTCACGAATATATGTAGAGATGTGAACGGTCTGACGACCCACGCATGTCTGATCCCCGCTCCGTTTTCACTACGCCTTTTATAGATATACTTCGTATTAGAGGGTAGCGCATAATATTTATGTCAGTACAAATACTTGTACAGAAATAATGATTATACTAATATGAAAACAACGTTTATTCACAGGTTCCACGCGCAAGGATAGCCCTGCAACACAATCTCGGTCTAGGAGGTGCAGTAGTCCTAGCAATGTATCGCAAAGGTTTCACAGACGTCAGCCGGAACAATGTGGCCGCGATCGCGAGCTCCCCCGACGACTTCAAAGTCTACAAATACATGAAGATTTTAGAAGAAGCGATGGAGACCGATCAGGAAAATCTAATAGAGAAGGTCCGCGGCATCTACGGCTTCAAAGTGAAAGACGGTCCTAATGGAGCAGAAGGGTATTGGGTGATAAACGCGAAGGAGGGCAAAGGCAAGGTGACGTACAACGGTAGCGAAAAACCAGACGTAACGTTCACCGTCAGCGATGAGGACGTTGTGGACTTGATCTCTGGGAAGCTTAACCCCCAGAAGGCTTTCTTCCAGGGTAAGATCAAGATCCAAGGGAATATGGGTCTCGCGATGAAGCTAACAGACCTGCAACGACAGGCCGCGGGCAGGATCGACGCGATTCGATCGAAATTGTAAATTGTATTGGTCAGAGACCAAATTTAACTATAATTTTCTTGGTTGCGGTTCGAGGTGAGCGGGTATTTCATCCTTTTTTGTATAAGAGGCGGTATTATGTATAAAAGGTCGGGTATTTCGAGTCGGCAGTGGTTTTTTTACGAGATATAAAATATATTAGATCACAACTATTCTATATAAGTGCAATTTAAAAGGGTTAATAATAGTTATGAATTTTTATACTATCGCATGTATTTTTATAACCATTCCAAAGTATATTATGTCTATAAAATAGTTATTTTTGTTAATAAAACACTTTTTTGTAAAAAATAATGTTTCATTTTATTATCTATGGTATATTTTTTTATGCGAACTTAGTTACTTCAAAATGCAATTCGCAAATCAAACAAACAACTCGTTTAACAGATAAAAACGTGTTTTTGTTTGATATTCATATTGTCATTTTGAACTGTTAATAAAAATATGCCAATAAAATGGTTTGGAGTGATAAGTTACTGCTAGATGTGTACAAACCTAACTTTTCGACCATTCTGTATATAATTGTGCAGAAAGTAAATTTCGATATAAATATATATTATATGTATAACAGCATTAAGACCAAAGGATAAATAAATGCTAATTTTGGATTCGTATATCATTTTATCTTTGTTTTATATTAAAATATTGACTATATTACGCGTAAACCAGAAATTACAACTATTCAGAGACAGCCGTCTATATCCTTCTCTGGTATATAGAATATTTGTAAAGATAATAAATAATAATATTTATTGCCAATAAACTTACAATTTATAAGTATGCAATACAATAAAATTGTACAAAACGATGCTGTTATATTATTACAAGTAGTTGTAATTGATTACAGGTAATGAACGATACGCTAAGACAACAATAGTTAAGATTATAAATCGTAAACTTACAAAATATATTATTATTTCTCAAAGTCAAAATATGGACCGCAAGCTATCAAAATAATAACTATACTATAATATACAACTCTATAATAACTATCTATGTAATAGTTAAAAAGAACCGGGTCCTTTTAATTCCAAAAGACTACGACTATATTACGCATTTAAATTGGTCATCAATATACATAAGGTCAAAAGGTGATAATGTGCAATCACCCAGAATATATTAACAAACATTAATCGCTGTTGACGCATGTTATTAGATCCGAATTATATGATTCAGTTTAATAAGAAACTAGCCTATTTATTTTTTTATATTATAGGAGGCAAACGAACAGACGGGTCACCCGATAGTAAGTGATCACCGCCGTCCATAGACACTAGCAACACCAAGGGAGTCACAAGTGCGTTGCCGGCCTTTTATAGAAGTATACGCTCGTTTCTTAAAAGTCTGCATTTCATAATTGTTTGGAAATACCGCCGCTGGGAGTCGATTCCACAAGGTGGAATAGTTATTACTTTGCGCTGACGCTAACACGTAGCGTAAGCACTCAAGAGGAAAAAAACCCCGATTTTGAAACAATCTTCATTGGTGCTTCGCTCCTATTGGTCTTAGCATGATGATGATGATATAACCTTCCTCGATAAATGAGCTTTATAACACTGAAAGAATTTTTCAAATCGGACCAGTAGTTCCTGAGATTACCCTCTACGTCACAAACTTTACCTCTTTATAATATTATTATTAGCGTTATATCCATGGGCATAATATACTAAGCTAGAAGGACATTAACTCCTAAGTACAGCTGTCGGAAAACATCTTAAGGCATTTGGCAAAATATCCCAATCTCAGTTCCCAAAACGACAAAATGTTAATAAAACACGGCGAAAATCAAACGAGAAAAGGTGTAATTGCCAGTTTTTTTAAAGAGATATTGTATGGTATAGGACTGTAAAGACAAAAACACAACTACGCAACCAAGAACAATATGTCTGGAATCACCATTGTGATGTTATCGCCAGTAAGTAGATATTACAAAATACCTAAAGAAATTGTTTCAAGCAGATATTAAATAAAATAAATGACACAGAGATTATCATTGATGCTTTGTGAAAGAATAAAGATTGCAGATATCACAAACAACAAGGTCGAGTATCTATACTAATATTACAAAGCTGAAGAGTGTGTTTGCTTGAACGTGTTAATCGCAAGAACTGGTTCGATTTGAAAAATATTTCAATGTTAGATAACTCATTTATCGGGAACGGCTATAGGCTATATAACACCACGCTAATACCAATAGGAGCGGAACACCAATGAAGAATGTTTCAAAATCGGGGTTAATGTACGTATTATTCAAAAATATTTTCATCTTCTACGTAAACGAAGTCGCGAGTTAAAGTTAGCGTTAGCCCAAAGTAACTATTCCAGTCTATAATAAAAATAATAGTTCTTTAGATCTTTTGTTTTCGCTGTGCAAATTGACTGTCAATCAATTACATAATTCCTTGCAAATTCTTTTATTATCGAAATATCTTACGATAAATATTAATGACATCTTATCTAAAACAATATGAATGTTATCAGTTTTCATATCTTTCTACCAGGTACATATTCGTAACGAGGCTTAATAACAAAGTAAATCTTCTGAAAATCTAATTTGCAATTTTACTTACACCGACTAAGTACTTATACATTATTTGAAAGTACGATAATGTATTGAAAATGTTGACAGATGCAGGCTTTGAGACGTACCTGTGACGTTTTTTATTTCCTCGAACTGATTATGCTATGGACATAGCAAGGTCTTAACAGTTTCATCTACTACTAAGCGAACGCGTAAGGCACTCAGCCGATTTTATATCTTATTTTATTTAAGGGTTACAAAATTTTGTATTATAATATTTAATTAAATATATTTTTATTGTATTTTAGTGATTAAGATGCTATTGTTACAATAAATAAATTGAATACATTTTTATCGAACTTTTTTTATCATAAGTAACATATCGATACAGTATCCGTACAAGTTTGTAATGCGCATCACTATAGAAACATTAGGGGTTACCCCGCGTAACCGGGGCCCCTCCTTACACCCGCGACAACGGATCGCCCGGTTCCCATACTATATCCGATTATGCAGTCTCTATTAACTACGCGCTGGTTTGTTACTCTATGGGTCAGGAATTGCATGAGTCGGGCAACAGTCCAAGCCGAGGTGAGCTAGTTGTCAAAATAAAATCGGCTGAGTGCCTTACGCGTTCGCTTAGTAGTAGATGAAACTGTTAAGACCTTGCTATGTCCATAGCATAATCAGTTCGAGGAAATAAAAAACGTCACAGGTACGTCTCAAAGCCTGCATCTGTCAACATTTTCAATACATTATCGTACTTTCAAATAATGTATAAGTACTTAGTCGGTGTAAGTAAAATTGCAAATTAGATTTTCAGAAGATTTACTTTGTTATTAAGCCTCGTTACGAATATGTACCTGGTAGAAAGATATGAAAACTGATAACATTCATATTGTTTTAGATAAGATGTCATTAATATTTATCGTAAGATATTTCGATAATAAAAGAATTTGCAAGGAATTATGTAATTGATTGACAGTCAATTTGCACAGCGAAAACAAAAGATCTAAAGAACTATTATTTTTATTATAGACTGGAATAGTTACTTTGGGCTAACGCTAACTTTAACTCGCGACTTCGTTTACGTAGAAGATGAAAATATTTTTGAATAATACGTACATTAACCCCGATTTTGAAACATTCTTCATTGGTGTTCCGCTCCTATTGGTATTAGCGTGGTGTTATATAGCCTATAGCCGTTCCCGATAAATGAGTTATCTAACATTGAAATATTTTTCAAATCGAACCAGTTCTTGCGATTAACACGTTCAAGCAAACACACTCTTCAGCTTTGTAATATTAGTATAGATACTCGACCTTGTTGTTTGTGATATCTGCAATCTTTATTCTTTCACAAAGCATCAATGATAATCTCTGTGTCATTTATTTTATTTAATATCTGCTTGAAACAATTTCTTTAGGTATTTTGTAATATCTACTTACTGGCGATAACATCACAATGGTGATTCCAGACATATTGTTCTTGGTTGCGTAGTTGTGTTTTTGTCTTTACAGTCCTATACCATACAATATCTCTTTAAAAAAACTGGCAATTACACCTTTTCTCGTTTGATTTTCGCCGTGTTTTATTAACATTTTGTCGTTTTGGGAACTGAGATTGGGATATTTTGCCAAATGCCTTAAGATGTTTTCCGACAGCTGTACTTAGGAGTTAATGTCCTTCTAGCTTAGTATATTATGCCCATGGATATAACGCTAATAATAATATTATAAAGAGGTAAAGTTTGTGACGTAGAGGGTAATCTCAGGAACTACTGGTCCGATTTGAAAAATTCTTTCAGTGTTATAAAGCTCATTAATGATTTTTACATTTTTTTACTGCACAATTAGACATATTTACTGCGTATAATAATATTTTAGCGGAGACGTTCATTGTCGGAGCTACGCGAACAGACTGATCGTGGTTACGGGAGTCGGGAAGGACATACATGAAAAATTCATGTATGAGTGGTAAGGCAGGCACGACGCTTATGCGACTTCTATTGTAAGTGTAAGCGGTTTCATAATTCTATGTCCTGACCTATCTGGTCTAACCTAAGCTAAATATTCATACTTATATGAGTTATTGAAACATATATCTGTACCAAGTATACATACCTCAACAACTCTTATATGTATTTTGTGTCGGATATTTTATTCTAAACTATTTCAGTTTGATAAGGGAAATGATGTGTGACGTATTTGTGGCTAAATGTTCTTTACTCTATAACCTAAACTACGATACGTTTTTGAATGAATTTGTAGCGCCATCTCTTGGTTCTCTTCATTGTTAAATGATATATTATTTGCCACACTTATATTGAATTTAATATATTGTCTATAGATGGCATGCAGTAGTTTTAACTGTTGAACGCAGTCCGTTATAGAGTTATTTAAAATTTTAATCTATATTAGTCTATGCTAATAATATTAAAAGAGGTAAAGTTTGTGACGCTGTAGGGGGGTAATCTCAAGGACTACTAGTCCATTTTGAAAAATTCTTGTTGTTATTGTTATATAGCTAATTTATCGAGAAAGGTTTATAAGCTATATCATCACGCTAAGGTAGCGGAACACTAATGAATGTTTTAAAATTGGGGATGTTTTTCCTCTTGAGAGCTTCCGCTGCGTTAGCCGTTAACTCAAAGTAACTATTCCATTCCAGTATGTTAACACACAGTATATGGATATTGAATATGTTAAAAAAAAAACATTATTTTTCTAAAGCAGGAAGTTAGATATCGAAAATCTGAAACCGCTAATGACCAACACGGTTCGATAAACTTCATAGAGTAACAAACCTGCGTGTATTTAAATCGGTTTCATAATTCTATGGGTAAACTTATATTTTTAAGCGATTATCCAGAGGAGGAATGGGAACTTTAATATGTCCCTAAAGTAATAAGTAGTTTCGTTTTTTAAATAATAGTCTTAATTTGTGCCGATACAATTATCTTTTTTTATCATTGCATAAAATATATGTACCAATACCATTTGTTTATTTATGTTATGTTCTACTGAAGCTATTTACTGAGTGACTTTGACGTCCGGACGTATGCGTATTAGGCCCTGTAATATGAAAATTACTCGATACTTTTATGAGTACGTCACTTATTTTCGATACTACTCATGACTAATTACTATTCCTTACCATATCCCTACATGATACTTTTATGAGTACGATACTATTCATGAGTACAGTATCGATACTTTCTATTCGATATCGTGTCCCTAGTTTCTGTGTGTACCAGTGGATTCAAAAATGGTTTAGATTCACAATTGGACCCGGTAGGTGGCGCTGCGTTCTGATTTTTTTAAATTACTAGTGCGGGACAATGCCATCTGTGCTTGCTAGTTTCAGATATAATTGAGACATTATTATTATTAGTAGATATTATTTGTACAGCTGTATATTATGTACATATAGATATCATTATGTTAAGATTTGATCAGGCAACTTTGATTTGATGAAAGGATTTGATTAGTTACAAATAAAACACTTCTTTTGGAAATCTTTTCGTTTTATTGCTCCACAAGGTATTTATAAGCATTTTATTTTCAAATAGAAACACACCGAAACCACATCTTACGAACATGTGTGTGCATAACAGAACATTCTTTTTATTCATTTATTTACCTTATATTCTCTAATCTATCAGGTACATTATAATATACAACGAATTTGTCACTGTTTTAGAATTAAAAAAAAAAAAGTTTTTGTGATAACCCATAAAAAAACAGAACGGGAATGTTTTCTTGGATTCAATTATATATAGACCGTAATATAAATATTTCTGATATAAACACACACAATTCATAATCAAGCCGTTTCCATAAAACAAAAACACACGCATTCATCATAATGGTCGCAAAATTATACCAATGTCGCATGAAGGATGCTGTAAAAAGTTTATATACACATATAGATAAATTGCAATGTCTTTTAACAATTATTGAAATAATTAAACATGGATATGCCGTTCGTTAACTTTTATCACTTGAGTTATTGATCTTTGTAAAAAACATTAAGTATGGATGTAAATGATTAATGCATATTGCTGCAATAATATAAATTACCAGCGAACTTTTCGCGGTATCAAAATAATATTTCACATTAAACGAATCGTATTCCATGAAACTGATAAGCCTGAATCGCGAAATACATAAAATAATAGTAGTACAGTCTCTGTATTCCTTTATTTAATGAGAAAGTTATTGCATTCTATTGAAAATAGTTATTTCATCCCATTTTCATTGTAAGAAATTTAAAGTTGGCACAAAACAGTAAGAATTTGTTTTCGTTAATAGTTAGATGGCGCTTATTTAAGCATTAAGAATACCATATTTAATTACTCAAACAAACGTCTTCTTGAAACGGTTCAGCATTATAAAAATATTTTATCAGTATATTCACTACAATTTGTAATAAAAAAGAAATATAATTTGCGACTTTCATAATAATAAATGATGTATTAACAATCATACATGAGATCACAGAGTATATTATACCCTGGCGAATCACCGACAAAACAACAGACCTTGTCTCAAATTTCCTGTACTCCTACAAGGTTATAATCGTGGAAACTAATTACGAATTTTTAATATATATATTTTAATTACTCCACATGTTAATTCTGGTATTGTTTTCGAGAAAATTCTATACATCTGAACAAATATGTTCTGTATAAATCTTATATAAATTTAGGACTTATGTCCATTCTCATTGACTTGTAAAAACACATTGCTTCTTTTTATCATATTTAAAATAATAAAACGTATTTTTTAATAGAGAATAAAAATAATATGAGGCAAGGGTCAGTTGTTTTAATTCAAATATTTTTAAAAGAGGTTACAACAGCCTGGCATTTTGACACAGCTTACTGTCTATAGTTAAACGAATATTTACATTTTTACACCACTCACTGCCAATTATAATGTTATATAACTAAAATCTGTTTTTTTTTTAACAATACAACCTAGTGAGTGTTGAATTACAATTTAAATCAAACAAACGTATCCATATTTATACGTTTAGCACCATCTATTTTAAATAGTTTTTTTATTGATGACAAAAGACAGTGAGGGTTTAACGTCTTTTATTGAAACTTTTCCATCGATACGGTATAAAGATCACCGAAACAGTTAAATTAAGATATAATCTATGCCAGTATTGCCAGGTAGTTCCATGAAATTAGTCAAAAATTCAATTTTAATATTTTGTAATATGTAGAAAATTACAAAGAATTATTGGAATTTGTTTCATGTAAAACACTTACAACATTAAAGTTTAATTTAAAATATCCCATTTTAAGAACTGTTCGTTATATCGTTTTGAGTTATGTTTCTGGAAACACAGATGCACATTGCTAGTTTCAATCTACTGTTTCGGGAATCTTTCACAACCTACGCTAATAATTAAAGCGTTATCTTAGGTTAAAAATGGCTTAGCCATATTTGAACTCCTAATAACGTAAAAAGTATATTAAAAAAAGCAAAATCAAACACATATTTCAATTTAAAAATCTTATTATTTTTTATTTTTTCGTGAAAATGTCATAATTTCCTAAAAACTGAAATTAATTCAATTTAAAAAAAATGCCAATAAATACTAAAAATTAATATACAATAATTACATACAATTAAATACTACGTTAGCCAAGCCAAAATATTCATAGCACCAAAAGACATTTTATTTCAACAATATACGTAATATAGTACTGATAGAAAAGTTTCACACAACTCCATAATTAATAAATTTTAGGTAGTCTTAAATAACCATATTGACATGCAGTCCATTTCTAACACTATTATTTTTTTAAAACAATAAGTTATTCTTACTACACTCGATTACAGTACCCATTATTATAATATATATATAAATTTATACATATATGTATATTAATAAGTAAATGGTAATTGTTTTTTTTTTTCAAAGTGTCTCTGACTAGACATAACTCTAAAACCTAAAACTGAAAACTTATATTAAACCATCTACTTATGTAACATAGCACTCTTTCAAAGGAAATATATAAAGGAAAATTCATTTCTTTTTTCTTTCTTTTACAATTTGAGCTTTGCCAAAAGTCACTTTTACTGTGAAATCTTATTTCACAAAATTTTGTTACAATTTATCTTATAATAACAACAATCGGCCACAGTGCAGTCTAAAACTAGCACACTTAGTGAACATAAACATCTAATAATTTACACATGTCCGTTTCAAAAATTCACGAATTCATTAAAAAGTTTGGTATTCATCCCGATAATAAAAAAGCGGGATTTTTTGACATATCTTATACTTGCAACATCATAATCATATTGTTTATAAAATAACAACACTTTTTATAAATTTATTAATGTTGCCACATCGTCATTCAACAACAGATTAAAAACTATGCCAGCTACAACTATTCAATTACAAAAGTTTTATAAACAAAGTTAATAAATTAAAGTTATCATGTATTAAAGAGCAAATAAATTTATTTTTACAAAAATACAGCACATATGTATGATAAAAGTATGTTCATTGAACTCTATAATAAGGTATTAGTAAAACGAGTTACTAGTCGCAAATAAATATGCATTTTAATAAAATGCACTATTACTGGCAAAGGTTTTAAAGTTCAAGGCGAAGGAAACTTAATTTACCTTGGTAATGTAGCCATGCCGTTTTATTGACTTTGTTTCGAACAATAACATGTAATAGATACGACAAACATAACAAAAATGAAGTGCCTGATGTTAAAAAAATATATGTATATGTAACTTGAGAATTCTCGAAATTTCAATAATTTAAACAATAACATATTTGTTTATTTCAATAAAAATAAATTCTTTTGAACTGCTGTTTTAAAGAACACTTGTGAAAGTTAAGAATATCATTAAATTTAAAAAAATCCTGTCATTAAAATTTCAATAACATAACGTACAAATTAGTTGTGTTCTACATGTATGTACGTATTCAATTAAAACAACAATATCTAACGTTAGAGTTGCCATAAAAAAACTACCTTATTACCAAATGGTAGAATGACATGTGGTAGTATTAAACAGAATTTTTAAATATCTTTTCTTAATTTTAGTCCAATGTTTTTTTTATTTACAATGAGGTAGACTGTGAAAAGTTTCCCTTATACTTATATATTAGATTTATCGGCCATTTATCTACTTGCTGCAGAATTTTAAAGATTCCATCACGCATTGAATCAATAGAGTGTATAAATATGTTGCATAGTTTTGTTTTTGATTGTTGACAATATCGCATTCTCAGAAAATTTATATTAGTTTATATAAAACTATAATGCAATAAAACTTTTTCTTTTCACATGTCAAACTTTGACATATACAGTTTGATTTCTTTTGTTTTAATCATTTTCGTTGTTCTGTAGAATGTTATGTGTAATCGAGAACATATTTGGGTAAGGGAAAAAAACGAGACAGTTTTTGATGGTTTTAAAAATGCTTAAAAATGTTTTTCTTTATTGACACGGTGACTGAGTTTGCATTAATAATTTTTTTTAATAATATCTTTTCCCGTTAAATATGTAATATAATAACCTTTAAAAGAGGTGTACAGCGTATGATAGATTGAGATAAATAATTGTTACTATTTGGTATGGCTGAGGTTTCTACACTTTATACAGAGTTATTAGGGTAATTAAATTAGATCATAATTAATTATTAAACGTTTTAATTTGAAATAATTGACTGTTTGATTAAATAATATACTTACGAGGTCTTATAAGTGATTAGAAGGATTAATAAAAACTGACAAGAATCCAAAGTTCTCCATTTGTATTACAAAGATGTTGAGATAAAAACTTAACAATAACCCTGTATAAATTATGCTTAAAGATTTATTTATACACTATTTTTATATATTACATTTTATGTGAGTATTTATTTAGGTAGTAAAGGAGAACATATGTGAAATTATATGGACAGGTAACAGATGTACCTGGATGGCACACATTCAAGGGACTACCGAAATTGTATACGAATATAAAAGAGCTAAAATCAATACTTGGTATGATTATTTACATAGGGTCGTAGAAACTGGCATCTCTATAGAAGTTCGACTGGGAACGTCGTTTATCCATGGCGTTAAAACGAACGCCTGTATTGTTTGTACTGTGGTAACGCGATAGCACTCACTGAGCGTTCATCGCGCGACACTAGACCGCAACCTGGTGATGACACGCGCCGGTCAACACGGCGGTTCGCCTTCCTCCACTTTAGGGGGGGAGGTAAGGACGGGGACAGGGTCAGCGGTGTTCCGTTCCCGCCTAGCGACTTCCATTTCCCGCCTCGCGACTTCCGTTTCCCGCTCCTCGACCCGAGCCTCTCTCCTCGCTAATTCCGCTTCTCGCTCATCGAGCATCCGCGCGCGGTCTGCTAACCTCGCCTCCGCATCCAGAAGTGCTCTCGCTGCTAACTCCGTATCCTGGTGTGGGGGAGGAGACGTCGATGACGTCACGTCGTCGACGGGCGGAGTGAGAGGTTTCAGCGCGACGTTCGGCTGCAAGTCGCGTTCGAACCTCGTGTAATCGGCGACTCGGACGACCCTCTCGGGATGTTGCAGTACTGGTTCTCTCTTCCCCCATGGCCTGAACGCCGACAGCGCTCTGTAGTGTAACGCACGGTAGGGGTCCAAGAATAATGTATAAGCGTACTCTTCGCTTCTCGCCTTCTTCACAGGTGATTCAGGCGGTTCCTGCTTGCAGACCACCGTCTCCACCATCTGGAAATAATAAGAAACGACTGCTATAAGAACGTGTGTCACCTTGACATTTTAAGTCATAAAAATATTTGTTGAAATTCGATAACAGCTGAGGCGGACACCATATTCCTACTGCAAAGACGGGCAGTTCAAGCAATTTATAATACGGGGCCTCGCGAATCATTAAAGAATAAATTTCAGGAATTCGGTATCTTAACTCTGCCTTCCCAATACAAGCTTAATAATCTAATGTATGTCTGTAAAAACTTAGATAAGCTGGATTTAGTAAATGACCAACATCATTTAAATACTAGAAACAATAACAAATTGGTCATTCCATAATTCAGGCTCACTAAGACCAACAACGATTTTTAGGTAATAATTAGGTAATGTTAGGTTTCACATTACAGATATGCCAGATAGTGAGTTCAAGCAACATGTCAAGCGGGTTTAATGTCTAAAAGCATAGGGTGGATCAGTATGTCAACGATGGTGACGTCTGGGAATGACGCCAATCGCTGTGAGTCCACCAAAAGTGAATGTAAAAATGTATCATGAAAACATAAACCAGATCGAGTTTCTTTCTGGTTCTTCTCGATGGCTGACGTATTTTTCGAACCGGTGGTAGCTTTGACGTTCATAAGCGCCGTTTCAGAGCCTAAAATGAATAAAATATTTTGGATTTTTGAATGCGAAATGTTTTAAGAATAGTTCATCTGGCGACTAGATGAGGGAGAGATCAAGGCAACGTCAATGTCACCATACAGCCACGCACGTGTGACCTGAGTTGACGTCATCTGCTTATCGATCTCTATGTAATAATAACTCGACCTCACAGATAAACAATGAGGGAATAATACAACATAACAATATTATTGTGAAACCTCGTGCTCTTGATATTTAATTCAATGTTTGTAATATTTATTGATGATTCGATGTACTCTTTTTGCAAGCTTATTAGAAGAGAGGGGAAGTCCGCGAATTATTGGAAGCATGCGTTTTAACTGGATCATGGGTTGTCTTTTATTATAATTTACATATCATAGTAATAACGTTATGTAACGTATGTAAATTTTTACGTGATTGGTTCTCAAAACAAATGTATTTTCATAATATATATAGACAGAAGAAGATAAATAGAAAAAATGGCAATAAAAACACAATATAAATCGCGACATTTTCTTTGTGTGTGGCGCATTTTTAGAATGTCAAACCAGGCACGCATGTTCATAGTCCTTGGCTACCTGGGTGGGTGATACATTCAACGCCCCATAACATGAGGTATAAGCAGAACATTCATATTACGTAATGCGAGGAGGGGAAGGTGGTTGGCAGACGACGCGCGTCATCAACCCCCCCCCCTCCCATTTGTAGGGTGGGGGTATGAATGTAGGTCGCGGCCGGGCCGCAGACGAACCTCAGACGCCAACCCCGTCCCAAAACCCAGTGACACCGGAGTTTTGTGTACGTGTTTGCAGTGTAATATCGTAAACTTTGCAAAGGCCTGAACGACAATTTTAGCAATTTTTCAACCGCTAAGTGTGCATCCCTAGATTACATATGATAGGGCTCATACAGGTCAATATTTTTTTACTTCAGCCTAATCCCAAATTTATTTACTTTCAATTTCGCATAGAGATAATTTGGAATTAGCAACATAAAGGGAGAGAGGGGTGATCGCTAATTGATACGATTCACTTCTCTTAATCAACACGCATGAGCATTATAGGTATAGAAGTCACCAGAGGGTCGTGGTAATTTCAAAGTCCGTTAAATGTCTTGAGATCAACAATCACATGCTTCATCTATTAAACATTTTCTCAAAAAATGGAATCGATTACTGAAAATCAAAAAAAAAAAATCTGTAAGTATAAATAATACTGTGTAAGATAGAAAATAAATAATAAGTGTGTAACTCTATGACTAGAGTATGTCATCCTTTTTGCAGACTGGCTGAAATGTTTAAAGTTTATTTATTTTATTTATTTATTTTAGGGTCGTCAACATGACAATACATTAGTATATAAAAAAAAAGTAGAACTATTGTACCACATTATAAATGTAGTCATATTTAAAGACAACCACGGCATGCTCCAACAATAAATTAAATATTAATAAAACAAAAGATTAAACTATTTTACATATAAAAAAAAAAAAAAAATTACATGATAATACAAAAACGAGAAGATTGAAACAGAAAGAGAAATATAGGAAATACGAAAAAAAAAATTATAACTGTGTCTTGTGAAGAGACTGATATGTCTCTATCGTTGTTTTGAAATTATTTCGTTTAGTTGAGAAAGTTATTGTAAATAGAATACATATTATGTCATTCAAACAACTGCAAAATCTCTTGTAACTATAAATACCATACATGGAGTTAAATACAAACAGACTATTTTACGCACTCCTAGTTTTAATATCACAAGTATTACGATGGTTTGTAAAAATGCAGTTTTTTATTTTATTTTGATAATAGTCCGATGTAGGAAATATTTTTTGGTTCGATGAAGAAATGTTCACCAATTTAAAGAATATATTTCAATATATTTTTAACATGACCTTGGAACTCTTGCTTTTATAAATAGCGTTGTAAGAAATTATAATTGTACGTACTAATTTTGAAAAATAAAAAAATATTCTGTGGGCATTTACTAAATTGTAAAAAATTGTACTAAATGTGAGTAGACTTTCAATGGCAGTTATAGTGTGACCAAAGTAAAGAAAGCAAAGCATGTATCTCAAAAATAGAGACGTCGATTATTAAATAGATCAACTTTATGAATTCCATTCAATAATACAGACATCATAATACTTCGGTACTTTTTACTCCTTTGTTTCGACAACCGATTTTCTTTTTTTTTTGTTTATTAGCCATTACTTTAGTGTTATGAATAAAAATTATTGGAAAATAGTTTTCTTTCCTTACAATTGACAAATGGCAGCATTTGTTTATAAGTCCCCCATTCGACATATACACGCTCGTTGTGTTTACAATTAAAAATACTTACACAAAATATTTTTTTTTAATTTAAAAATCTCAAAAAGATATACAGACAATAACGTTTAATTGTAAATTATTAACATATAGAGAAAAGACATTGTACTCCTTAGTATAGCGGAATTATCAGCACCGGACGAGACGACTACCGAGTACCTAATTGGTCGTAATTATGTTACACTTTGATAAATAAAAAAGAGATTTAAGTATCTACGGCAAGTTATTTTTAAGATTTATTCCACCAAACTTAAGGAAACTTGTAACATAAATTAAATTACATCCCGGATTTTATATTATGAATCACCAATATTGTGGAAGTGCTGGGTGGAGGAGTATTTAGAGAGACACAAAAATAGGTAACTTTTGAAGCGCTAATAGCTCATTGTTTAGCATGTTCTGATACTCGATTGACGTAAGTTCGACACCTTAAGAATTAGCTGGGCTTTTAGTGAAACAAACACCGCGATGCTATTATAATGATACCACTATTAAGTTGATAAATCTGTTACCAAGCACCTATTGGTGTGTTCCAGTAGTTGCACTCGAGAGCCAGTACCTCTCAAGGTCGAAGCGTGTAAGCATCTTAGATCATTGTAGTCCCGGTGAAGCTGTTAAGACCTTGCTAGGTCAATAGCGTAGACAGTTCGAGAAAAAATCTTACATCACATCATCATCTACACTAATATTATAAAGAGGTAAAGTTTGTGAGTTTGTGACGTTATAGGGGGTAATCTGAAGAAATACTGGTGAGATTTGAAAAATTCTTTAAATGTTATATAGTTCATTTATCGTGGAAGGTTATAGGCTATATATAATCACGCCAAGACTAATAGGAGTGGAGCACCAATGAAGAATGTCCCAAAATTGGGATTTTTTCCTCTTGAGAGCTTCCGCTGCGCGTTGGCGTTAGCCGAAAGTAACTATTCCACGCGGACGAAGTCGAGGGCAGAGGCTAGTTAGTTAAAACGCAAGTTAATAATAAATTTTGCCTTCATGTTATTTTACAACAATTGTTATTAAAAACCGTTGTCAGTTATTCTGCTGTTGAGTTAATAACTGTTTTATAATTTGGAACAATGAATGACACAATTATGAAATGAATACTGTTGACGTGACTTTAGAGTGTGAGCTACGTGCTTTTACACCTATCAGTTCTTGTTAGCACGCCGCGATAACACAGCACAATAGTTGTCATTATTAATAACAACAGATAACGGATAATTGACAGCAGTATAATTAAGTGTTCAATATTTTTTATCCATTACATAAAAGTAATAAAAGGAATGGAGTGCAATTTAATCAAGTTTGGAAAATGATTGATATATGTAATATATATATCGCGGCGAAGATGAAATGGCGTCCATGTAGATCTATGACGTCATCCATAGTGACGTCATGGTTATGATTTCATCGATCAAACCACCAAGAACAATCGAATAGAACGTTAGCCGATACAGAAATGCAACACTGAAGGTAGTTACGTATTATCCGTAGATATGAGTATCCCAACTGTCTGAGCAAGGACGCCCAGTTTCTCAGTTTGCCCAGTTGCCTTTTAAGCTGACAGCCAATAACAATTAAGATACATGAACAGCTGATATCTCCAACCAATGGTATTTCAGAGTGGGTTAAATAGTAGCCAGTCAATAGCAACTCACCCGATATAGTTAGTAGTATGGCCACAGGTCATTAGTAAGTTCCCGGATATAGTCAATAGCATGGACGGAGGTCAATAGTAACTCCCCGATATATATATTTTCTGGGTCTAGATAGATAAACATGTGTTCAATCACCATGACAATGTATTTCACGAGTCAAAGAGACATTAGCGACTAATAGAAATTTCCATTACCACAAATCACAGCAGCATAATAAACAGAAACGCAGGGTTGCCATTAACCAGTGCCCAACATTTATGAATTTTGAGAAATATATAATCTTTTATATCTAAAACAATGAATTTGTATAGTCTAAAAATTTATTTTTTGTAGCACTGTTTCACGCAACAACTTGTTTCAAACAAGCTTTTGCTCTCCGATTCGCTCGCGTTCATGTAAATGTGGCGCTTTCTCGGGAACTGTAGTTTTTTTTAGATGAAAGGTACTATATTCTGTGTCCTTTCCTGTACCCCTGACCACGGGTATGCAAAATGACATCATTATCAGTTAAGTATTTAAGGCATAAAAGCGTTACAAACAGACGAACTCGCATTCGTATTTATAACATTAGTAAGGATTTCGCTGTTTGTATGTTTCTTTTGAATTATATGTAAAAACTAGACTCTGCCCGCGACTTCGTCCGCGTGTAATATTTACTTTGGGTTAACACTAACACACAGCGGAAGCTTTCAAGGGGAAAAAATACCCCGATTTTGCGACATTCTTAATTGCTGCTCCGCTCCTATGGGTCTTAGCGTGATGATATATAGCCTATAACGTTTCCCGATAAATGAGCTTTATAACATTGGAAGAATTTTCCAAATCGGACCCGTAGTTCCTGAGATTACCCCCAAAAACGTTACAAACTCACAAACTTTACCTCTTTATAATATTAGAATGATTAATTAATTAAATTAATGGTAGTCCGGTGAAGCTGTAAAGACCTTGCCAGGTCAATAGCATAGTCAGTTCGAAAAAAAAAAAAAAAATCAAATTAATATTAGATTTTGGAGTTTTCTTCCAGCCATTTCTAGAAAAATGTCTGTGCCATTTTTAGTACATACTATTTTTTAAATAATTATGGTAAAATAATCTATAAACAATTAAAATAGAACTACTAAGTCAAGCTAGAACTGTACTTACGTTATCTATACTAATAACATAATATTATAAAGAGGTAAAGTTTGTGAATTTGTGATTTTGTAGGAGGTAATCTCAGGAACTACTGGTCCTTTTTTTTTCGAACTGACTACGCTATTGACCATGCAAGGTCTTAACAGCTTCACCGGGCTACTAAGGCGAGCGCTTAAGGCACTCAGCCGATTTTATTTTGACAACTAGCTCAAGGGTGCACGGCACACCTCGGCTTTGGCTGTTGCCTGATACATGCAATTCGCGACCTATCTGAGCTAACCTAAGCTAAGCTAACAACTCATACATATATGAGTTGTTGAAACATATATGTGTACCAAGCATACATACCTCAACAACTCTTATATATATTTCGTATCGGATAATATTCTAAACTATTTCAGTTTCAAAATCTGTCAGAGTCAGAGAGCTCATTTATCGAGGAAAGCTATATATCATCATGCTAAGACCAATAGGAGCGGAGCACCAATGAAGAATGTTTCAAAATCGTTTTTTTTTTCTCGTTCTGAGAGCCTTCGCTGCGAAGTCGAGAGCAGATGCTAGATAATCTATAAAAAAAGATTAAAATATGTGTTGTTTGTTCGAGCTTATCTCCGAAGTGGCTGAATCGATTTTGACGCATCTTTTATTAATTTTTAAAGGATTTTTGATAGTATTATTTAGATTAGATATAGTTATACATTTCTGGTAGGGTTATGTAAAATTACAATCATAAATAAATGACACCCTACAATCGACCCAACTAAATACGTAGTTCCCACAAAATAATAAAACTAGAAGCAAAGCCGTGGGAACCAGCCAGTTAAATGTAACTCCTTTATAACGTTTCTTTTATTTCATATTCCTGAAAAAAAAAAAATGGTCACGTAACGTTGTTCGTGGCATTGAAATGAATTTATTATTTTTATACCACAGTCCACAAATTACTTCTCTAATGTAATGTTTTAAAATATTCCACTTAGCTATTTATATCATAAATAAGTAACGATCGACCGTGACTTCGCTGGATTTTTTTTTTTTTTTATAGTAGCACGGCAAAGTGACTGCACTATGCCTGATGGTAAGCATAGTGCAATCCAAAAACAATGGCGACCAACGAGTACATACTGTCCATCGCCGGTCGCCGCTGTCATGCCGGCCTGCGAAAAGCTGGATATGCACAGGCTGATCCCGAAACGCGACCCGCAAAAGCGAATCACTATGACGGGCTTTTTCGCCATATACATGGTGGTTGCGACCCAGTCAGGCTGTAAAACCCTACCACCCCGCTATCGCCATTGCCTCGTTCGTTATTCAGCAGGGTGCACCACGTGCAGGTGAGGTTGGCTTGGATGTCTCAATTCTTAGATGTTATTTGACACCCCTTACATCCCATTTAGTTGCCATATAACCATTAAATATAGTTTAGCAATAGCTCGTGTCAATGTAGATTTGTTCGTGAATAGTACATTATTTCTGGACTTTATTACCGTATTATCCCTTTGTGTACTGGTAACAATGTGAATACAAAAAGCGTAACAAACAAATTTTAATTTTAATTTAAATGGTGGTAGAGCCACGCTGAAACTATTATTGGTTTCAGTATGAATGGGTCGGCTCCCCCCGGGGACTACCCACCTCTCATAGAAAACCGACGTGAAGTAACAGTGCTTGCATTGTTGCGTTTCGTTCGGTCAGTGAGAGCGCCGGAGACCCACCTCCCCTCCCCTCTCCTCTCCCTTTCCCTCCCCTAACTCTTCCCTCGAAAAGATGGCAATGCACTTGCGACTCCTCTGGTGTTGTTAGTGTCCATGGACGGTGGTGTTCACTTAACAGCAGGTGACCCACCTGTTCGTTTGCCACCTATGACATAAAAAAAAACATACAGACAAACTTATCATAGTCATAATCTCAGAGAGGATATGCCTTTTTATGAGTAAAGGATTTTTATCATCGATTCACATTTTCTAGAATCACACTTTTACAAGGCTCCTCACATTATTTGTTTAGGTAATAGTATAATTGTCGGTTCTGCCATAAGTAAGCTATGCTCAGCTTTGAATTTGACGGTCGATTGTGAAATTGTAAGAAACTTTACCTTTTTACAATGATGCTATAGGCGACACTTTTCAATAATGGTGTAGATTACATACATGGCTTTTCTAATATAATGTTCAATTATAGAAAGAATACAGTTAATCACTTAATAAATAATAATGCTGGCGTATAGATTTACTTTTGCCTATATAAAGAAATCGTATTTTCTAGAAAACACAGTTATTTCGTAAGAAATTACTAAGCACGCGTGATATTTTCCTTAAATGATAGTTAAAGCATTTTACGTAGACAACCCTGAACGTCCATAGCCGTCAATGGAGTACGATTTGTTTAGACAAGGCTGGCAACCGCCGTCTCGGGTGGACCATCATAGTAATTAAAAGTAACTGTGTTTATTTTGCTCGTACCCAATTACACAATCACGGATCGGAGCCAGACAGGCGTGTTTACAGTGCGTGTTAGTCAATGGCTCGCTATCGAGTTTTATTGTCCGCCGAAACTGACTCAGCACCGTGCGTCCGCGTTTTTCGTTGTTTCTGTTTCACAGCCATCGTGGATCGGCAGTTCTCTTGAGGCCAATTTACTCGTTATACTGTTGGATTTTACGACTTTATAAAACAAGATTGGATATTATCCCTTAGGCTGGAAGAGGTTTTTATCAAGATACGCATTACGGAGATAGTAACAGGGGGTTAAATCAGCGGGCTCCACTCTACGAGTTTTTAAATTTTTACACACATTATTATTCTCAAAGCACTTTTCTAAAACTACTAAAACATTATTCATACCGCCTCTTCTTTACTGCCTTACGGTTGTCGAAACTCAAATTCGTCTCTGAATCTACTTTTGCATTAACCTCCGTTACTCCTAACATATCTTTTTAATGGACTCCTATTCGTATTTCCGTACATAAGAATACTATATATATTTTCTCTCATTTTTTTATAATCCACACATTAAAAAATAAATATATATATAACATACGCTTCTTTTTTTACACCTCTTGAAAATAGAACTTCACAGTTGGTGAGAAAAAGTCAAGATAACACTTCGTTTGTCTTACATTCATACTAATTCTGATATAACCAAAGTTTCATTACATAGTATAAAACAAAGTCCCCCACCGCGTCTGTCTGTTCGTGATAAACTCAAAAACTACTGAACGGATTTTCATGCTGTTTTTACAGTGTGTTACAGTTTTTACAGCCGTGGATACAGTGATTCATCATGAGGAAGGTTTTAGTATATAATTTGTCAAGGTTTTTTTTATAGTCAGGGCGGGACAGCGTCTGCCTGGCCCGCTAGTATTCACATAAGAATGATTGAACCAAATGGTCACGAGTTCAATCCTCGCCCATATCACACTTTTGTGTTATAGGCATGGTGATTGGATGTTAAATATATATCTATATGTATATATAATACGAGAATTGCTTAGTTAAAGACTTAAATAGTCGTGTGAATAGTGTCTTATGTCTAAATTACATAGGTGAATGACGGGTAAGTCTAAATTAGAAGTCATTGTTGACGATAAGTTTTTACCTACTGTTTAAATTGACTCCACCACATTATATATACTCGCATAATGGCGGACAGTTTGAAGAAAAATAACAATTATTAATTTCACGGTAATCAATCATTGACACTGGCAAAAGCTTCTGTGACGTCAATGGAAGAAGAAAAAAACACAAAACGTGTTGCCAACTCAACGATGCACGTGGTATAAAATTAGATAAGATAAATATGTTATTGAAAAATTCGTCGAAATATTTGGCTACTTCAAGCCAACTACCGTTATCAATAGATAAATCGCTCTGATAACGTGAGGTTTGTATCGTCTGGGGCCCGATGTTTATTGTCTGAAGAATGGAATAATAAAAGAAAAATTGTTTACATATTTGTTTCAGGTTTTTATTAACTTTGTCTGTGTTTCTACGACATATAAGTGATTATATTGCATCATATGTATATTACGTGTATTTACGTTGTATTGTTTTTATTAATTGACTTCTCTGAGAGACTTTGAGTGGACGTAACGCTTATAATTCTAGTTATAATTATGTCTTGTAGTACACTAGTTATCGGATAGATCCAACCGAGTATTAGTTTATACTGTGCAGCCTGATAGGGACTTATCCCCGACTGAGTGATAAATTGCAATTTCTCCCATCTTGTCACGTCTCAAATTTTTAACAACCTCGGGGATTCGAAAATTTCTCTTTTATTCTGTTACTTCATATAAGGAACTTCTCTGCGAAACTCATGGTTTTTTATCTGCCGATATTCGACTGCGCATTGTTCGTCAGTTAAGAATTGTATTTGGTATCTATTTTTAGTTATCTATATAACACGGCACAGTTGACTGTCACGCAGGGTCGAACTCATTAATTTGAGATTGGGGGTCTTGTCATCTATCTAAATTTTATATAATCATCATCAGCCAGTAAGAGACGCATAATTATGACAAAAAAAATTGTCTGTTCCTTTGTACCGGGTAATCTCTGAAACGATTGGACCGATTTTGACGGGACTTTCACTGGCAAATAGCTCATGTTAGAAGGTGTAATTTAGGTTACCTTTATTTTAGTAAAAATATATTAGGGTCCTGTACAAATATAATAAACTACGGCAGCAGTGTCTAGTACCGCGCGGGTCCCGCGTGCGCTTTAACACTGAATTAAATTATTTTGCTACATTCGACGCGGACAAAGTTGCCGGTAACAACTAGTTAAGCAATAAAAGTTGTAGACAAGCTTAATAAAGTTCAATTTTTCTGTAATTTTTGTAGTAACGAAACCTTAGTAAGACTTATACCGCGTTATTACAAAAAAGTTAAATACATATTAAATACTTGGTTTAAAGAAGTTTCCTAATAAATGGACGACAGTCTCCCAAAGCAAGTTCGCGTTATCATTTTTCACAAGTCTAACCTAACGTAACCAAAACGAGACAAAAGAGCAAGATGGCGAACAATCAGCGACCGCGGTGCATTTAATATGAGACCTTTTTAAAGCCAGGGTTCCATACGTATTTAACTTTTTTATAATAACACTGACAGAGTTATTTCTTCCGCGTAAGAGACAGGATTAAATAGTTTTTTTTTATGTCATAGGTGGCAAACGAACAGGTGGGTCACCTGATGTTAAGTGACCACCACCGTCCATGGACACTAAGAACACCAGAGAAGTTGCAAGTGCGTCGCCACCCTTGGGGGGAAGGAATATTATTTTTGTGTTAACTGTCCAATTATCTTTCACAATACGATCTAAAGATAAGGGCGAACAACAACACGTCGGCAATATAACGCCGGTCTTCGATGTCATTGTGGATTAAAACATCTCTGATGCCGTTCACACCTTATCAGAAAAAGCGCCGAAAAAAAAAACAAGAAATACTCCATAATTTCCGGGCGAGTACAAATACCTACCACACCATTTGGTTACAGGATATAGATAGACTGATTTCCAAACGTGACAAGCCTTTACTATGAAGAACTGAAGAATGATACACCTGGTTCATAATGGTTGTTAACCAGCCTGGCACAATCGTCACACCCTACAACCCTACGAAATTATTACTATCCTAATATATCCCAGACCTGAACACATCAGTTGCTCGGTAATAACAAACACAAAAATTACTACATGCCTACAAATCGCCATAAATTCCGTTTCATTTCATGATGCCCTATAACAAGAAGACATTTAACCTTAAACAGAGAAACCTGCAAAATCATTACACGTTGCTATAACAACTAAGCAAATTCCTAATAGTATGTAAAATTGTCGATTACGCAAGCGGCCGACGCATCCCACCCGCGTAGGCGAAGGGTGGTCGCCAGACACCTCCCATTCAGCCCTCAACGACCAAGGTCAAACGGTCTACACACAAAAACCATTCTAAAATCGGCTCTATTCCCTTCAAACAAAGCTACATTTTTATTGAAGGAAAAATTGATAGTTTTCGCAAAGGGAATCCGCCTTACCCCAATGGAATTAGAGTCGAGTTTTACCCGTACTGTAATTCAAAGAAGTAGAGTTGTACGTAGAGTTCGAAGTAATCAATGAATTTCGTCCTTGTATGAATAATACATGAAAACGGAATGACTTAAGTGACAGTTCGTTTGATATTCCGTTTAGCAAATCGGTAGAGTTATCTGCAGGGAAATTGTCGTATATACAAAATAAACATGGCTGATAGTAAAAGGGAAACAATTATCATATAGAACGACGCTAGAGGAAAATACAGAGTAAATAGGATGCGAAAAATATGGGGAAGAGAAGCGAATAAATACGCCAATGTAATCTTTAACCCTTAAATGCAGTGTTTCAGAAATGAACACAGTTACGAACGTTTTAATTTTAGATATATGCCAGCATAGCTCGCGGCATTCGAACGAAATAAAGTACATAAATACACTGCCTTTCTAATATGAATTCTTTATACACCATATGTATGATATTGGAAGACTTAAAAAAAAATAGTGATACCTACAAATTACGTTTCCGTTTGTATTCAAATCCACTACACATACAATATAATTCTTGGGTAAAAATTAAGAAATCATGCATTTAAGAGTTAATGAGTTTGTTACATTGACATATTTACTTCCTCTTTCTAGCAGAATTATCTTTACTGAAAACAATACGCGCTTTAATATATGTCGTTGCATTACAAAATAAGCTAAATCCAATGTTAGCCCTTTCTATTTTACGTTATTTTTCAAAGTTTTCATATTTTCTACATCTTCTATACATATATATATAGCGGGCCCAGCGAACTTTGTACCGCCCTGATTATAAAAAAAACCTTGACAAATTATATACCGAAACCTTCCTCAAAATCCGTTCAGTAGTTTTTGAGTTTATCGCGAACAGACAGACAGACAGACGCGGTAGGGGGACTTTGTTTTATACTATTTAATGAAGAATAACGTATCTGTACTGATTCGATTTTCGAGAAAAAAATTGTCGCAGATGTCTAGAAATCACTACATAGTATAAAACAAAGTCGCTTTATCTGTGTATGCTTAAATCTTTAAAACTACGCAACGGATTTTGATGAGGTTTTTTTTAATAGATAGAGTGATTGAGGAGGAAGGTTTATATGTATAATAACATCCATTAAATAGTGGAGAAATACTGTTATTTTTGAGGATTCTAATGTGATGTCGGAAATAATTGCATAACCGATTCGATGCAGGCGAAGTTGCACGGGTCGGCTAGTATGTAATAAAATACATTTCAATCATTTTTAGAAATGTCTGTCTGTATCACTGCTAAAGTACTGCGTTCACAATAAAACCTTACCAAGAAAATAATCATGATAAAGCATACCCTAGAGTATAATGTATAACTTAGTCTTTATTTCATTAAACTCGGTCCACCCTATCAAAAATTATTATAATTTGAATGACGGCTGGAGTTAAGTACGATAGAAAAATAGATAAATAAAATGACTTAATACATTCAGATGACTTTATGAATTGCTGTGTTTTTTACATAAAGTTACACGCGGACGAAGTCGCGGGCACAGCTAGTGTAAAATATAAAGATCATAACCAAAAAAAACTAAATACCTTATGAACAGGAAAATGTGAACTTCATTCCCGGTCTATAAAACCTGGGGATCCTAAAAAAAACATGTTATATGAACGATTACCAATTGTATTTACCTTATATTAAAATGTAACGAATTATATACTGTTATTATATATCTAATTCAGAGCGTAATAACATAAAAAAAAACTCTATTTTAATTATTGCATAAACTGACAGGGGGTAAATGGCCAGTCCTTTCATAATATTTTAGTGGCTTGTGATGGGTGTCCAAACCTCTAACCACTAATTTTTATTTACTTGAATTTTATTATATTTCAAAGGACGATTTATTTCCAAGAGAGTGTGCGGTACAAGTGCATTAACTTAAATAGATTATAATTGTTAATAATAATTATGCCGGTGAACGGATTATGACGCTGGCGCATTGAGCACGGCGATGGGCCATCGTGTGTGGCCATTTCAAAAGTGCGTGTTTTATTATATTGTTCTTTAATTACTTCTTATCGCTAGTGAAGAGTTTAAACGGACTAGCCTACTATCCTATTCCTTAGTATCAGACTTGTTATAGGCTCGCTACAATCTGATTACGACCTCAGCAGTAAGTACAAAGGAGATAAGTAGAAAAAACATTTATGGATTGCTCTTATCTTATGGCTTTAGATATACAATGTCTAATGTGTAAAATGAAAAATAAAACATATGATAAATAATGTCATTGGTATGTAGTTTTTCTTTATACTCTTTAATTTATTACAGGATCTATACTGGGGATTATTATGAAAATCTTACCTAAACCTAGTCAAAAGAGATTTTTTTTTGTAGTCCCCCAATCCTCAGACATGTTCCGAGACCTTTACATGCTTGGGTAATATTTTTTTCATTATAATCTTTTATTGTTACAGCTTATTCTACTTCTTTGTGTACAATTTATCCATTACTATACTTAGTTACATTGTCTTATTCTATTATCACATGTGTTGTTGCGTTTTACGCGGTTGCATATAAGTCATACTTATTGGCTACTATATTATATTTGAATAATTTTGATAAACATTAATCTCTTATATCTATTAACTTATATTTACTTGATTTAGGGGAGTTAAAACCCCCATGGTCCTAATTCTAATGTCGATTTAAGTATTTATAATTCCAATTAATGATTCGTCTTATATATTTCAATTTTAACCGGAGCTCACTCAAAAGAGATTTAATGACCACTACTAGATCAAAAAAACCTAGATTCGAAAGTAACAAAAGCATCGGCTCCCAGATAAATAAAAACCGAGTTTTAGGCGGAATCTTGGAATATCGTTTAGTGGATTTTATATTTTATTCATAATCTTGTGTTAGTCGACTCTATATTGTGTAATATTGGTGCTGTTTTACGTAATATAGTTTGGTTATTGTGCACAAGTGACGTAGATTGAGAAATAATACCAAGGAGTATGAATTCTGACTTACCACCAAAACTCCCTAGAAAGTTCTAAAGCCACTATCTTGTTAGAACATTGAAACGATCGCAAGAAACGTGTAATGTATACACGTATAATCTACTAAAAGATGGCTTGCCAAAAATAAAAATAAAATATCTAAATCATAAATAAAATATGTTACAAATTTAAGTAAAAAAGCAAACGTTCCTATTTAACCTTCAAGTAAGGAATAATCGATAAAGAACGCTTAATCCTATCGAATGTCAACGGGGACTTGATAAAATTAAAAATAAATGTGATTAATGATTATCCATTGGTATGGTGGCTGTTTGATATTATTGCCTTTGCTTGTCGAAATTGGAATAAAAATAACGAACTACATTCACACAAAGAATTGTATGATAGAAAGATTGGATACATGTGGATTTGATTTTCTCATTATTACTATTTGATGACAATTTATGCGACTTTGTGTAACTGTATACAAAGTAATTTACGTAACAGGAATAGCGAGTTACTTTTGGATCATTTTAGAAAACTTTATCAGGTAACCTCAACATTTACAAACTTATGAGTACAGTAAGAACACAGACATATTGACACTGGCGAATGTTTCTGCAACGCCAATAAAAAACACGTAATCAAAATAAATAGTTGTCAAGGAGAATTGATCTCGTTTAATTTTCCTCAAGAGTTCTAACGGTCAATGGGTAAGCATGAACAACACTCGTGGGAGACATTCTGATAACAGTCGATTTTTAATTAAATTGCTGATTAACCAAAAAGAGCGGTGTTAATTAATTCGTTTAGTTAATTTACCACGATCATGTTTAGCGATTTACGTATCTCACAGAATTTTATCAACGCACGACTGGCGCAGTTGGTAAGTGGAATGGATGGCATCTCGTTGCTGATTCTAATCTGACACATGACAATTAATTTTATGGTCCACAAATGTCTGTCGTCAGTTTATGTGTACTTTCTGTCCGTGTCTCGTGTGTGTGTGTGACTAAACACACGTTACACTAACGTAACGATTGAGAAATTATATAACCTTTCTATGCACAAAATCCCTTGTAAAATTCGATCAATCTATTTTTGAGTTAAATCCGGCGTCAATTTTTTTTGTCCAGGCTATTGGCATCGTACGAACAATCGCCAGTGACAATGCTTTTAACCGACTTTGAAAAAGGAGGAGGTTACTACGTTCGGTTGTATGTTTTTTTTTAATGTATGTTAATCGATATCTCCTTCAATTATGAACCGATTTTAATGATTCTTGTTTTATTCGAATTAGTTATATTCAGAGCTGGTCTCATATAAATTTGTCAGAAATATCTCACCCCTAAGGGGGTGAAATAACGGTTTTTGATTTTCACCCACTTCGTCTCTACGTATTTTCGTGAAATTGGAACCGATTAGAAGCCAGGTATATTTATTTATACTAACACGACAAAGTGACGACACTGTGTCTGATGATAAGCATACATCATTTCTCTGACGTCATATTCGTGATCAATGTATAATGGAGTACTATTTTAATAATTGCAAAAAAATGTACAGATAAACCATAGATATAAATATTATACCGATATATATACGAGTGATATTAAATGTGCACGAGTAATCATGGGTATTAAGCCGCAGAGGCGTAAATAACAATTCAACATTAATTTAATCCGAGTGCAAACACACTAGATTAATGGTGATTGCTAAATGCCAAATCTTTCACACAGCGGTCGGCTGCGATCAGAACATTCGAGACTACGATACTGATCTCACTAATGGTTTTATTTTCGTTTATTTATAGCTATATTTAACCATTGTTTTGCCATGTCTGGCCATTAGCAACGGTATAGATCGTTGCTAAGAAGGACACTGTATTACGAAATGAAATATCGTTTTTTTTTCGAACTGACTACGCTATTGGCCTGACGGCACTTCACCGCTTGGCAACAAGCTCAAGGGGGCCAGAGTGGCCGAACCTCGGCTTGGGCTGTTACCTTGGCTGCAACTTCGCGAATCTGCCTAAACTGAACTAAGCTAGCAATACATACATATAAGAATACATGCGACACACATGTGAGCGTCACGAATTCAAACGTGTACTTCGCGCCTGACTACTAGGCTAATCTAAACGAACCCAGTTCGGAAATAAGGAAACTTGAATATCGGTAATGTGTTAACCTATAAAAATGGCATATTCCGTTGCCTCTACAAAGTCTACATCTTCATTACATAGTATAAAACAAAGTCCTCTGCCGCATTTGTCTGTCTGTACGCGATAAGCTCAATAAACTACTAAACGGATTTTCATTTCACTAATAGATAGGGTGCTTCACGAGGAAAGTTTAGGAATAATTTGTCTATATTTTTTAATTATTAGGGCGGGAAAATGTCTGCCGGGCCCGCTAGTATATCAGTAAAATAAAAACGACTGTTGTCGATTTTTGATATTTACAGGCAGAGGTATTTCGTATATTCATGTGGGCTAAGTCTCTCTCTCTCTTGAGATCTCATGTCCTTAAACTGTCGGGACTGAGGGCAGACAAGATGCTTTTTCATCTCGTTCTGTCGCATATCATACATTTTCGCCGGGTCCGTCTAGGTCGAACACGTCTTAGCCTACTCTGGGTATTCCAGTCCAATGCCTGCGTAGGATGGCTGTTGTCCCTTTGCAAAGTATGCCCGATCCAAATCCATTATTGACGTCGTATTTAATGTTCTATAGCAGTGGTCGGCTATCCGCGGGATTTTCACTCCTTAGTTGCAGCTCTCCCACAAAGTGTTTAGTGCTGACACAGAACATTATTTATTAACTTGCCTTGTAAGAGATAAGTAAACATTGTGGAAACACAAGCCTATAGAAAAAGAGGCACATTTTTAGAAAGCACCAATAGCACAACTAGTCGCTTTCAAAAAAGACATACTTAACCAAGTCAAGCTCAAGAGTGTACTTTTAATCCTAAATATTTCCATAAAATCTACTAAAGCAAAGCTTAAATTGTAAAGCAAGTTTTTTTTTTGAATAAACTTAAATTGTGTATTATTTTTATTTAGGTCTTTTGGATGAGGAATTTTCCGACCACTGGTTATAGGATCTTCGTAGCACATTTTCCAGAAATCTGCATTGCTGGCCAGAAGATTCTTAAGATTTGACGTAGGCTGCGGTTGAACGAAAACTTGGAGCTGGTGTGTGAGATCTTGGGTGGTCTTTAAGCCTCACACCCGTACAGCAAGACTGACTTGGACTTAGACTTAAATATTTTCAGTTTAACTGGTCTAGAGAAGTATTTGGCTTGCCATACAGGCTGGAGACATGCGAAGGCGCCCTTTGCTTTGTCGATCCGGGATGCAATGTCAACGTCTATTCTTCCAGTTGGTAATACGACACTACCAATTTATGTGAAATTAGAGACTGTTTAAGTAGTTATAATTAAATTTAAGAGAAGTAATTTATAAAACGCATAATGTACAGTGATGATATGCTACATAATTGTTGTGGAAATTTGCCAATCTTTTCAACATACATCGTGGGTTTTTAAATAATTGAACAACGAATTGTGTTTACACGTTTTAAAATTTTAAGAAAAAGCTGAATGACACAAATCAACGCCATTATTTTGTTCTGTAGCACCTCCATCTTTGTTATATTTTTTATGTGCAGAAACAACAATCTGCCATTGTAGAATTCCACACACGCGGCACGATCACAAAATTACAGTAAAAATAATTCAAATAAATGCAGTATCTCGTGAATTTTCCCCGTATGGGAGATAATTTCGTACCGCTGGCAACCCCGAAGTTTGAAAGCGCTTTGCTTTAGGGACTTAATTAGTTTGCGCGAATTTCGGCTAAAATAAAAAAAGTCAAATAAAACACGAGCGATTAAATACAGTTCCCACGGTATTTCTTAGCTTAAAAGATGCAAACACCTCGAGACGTGTAGCAATCTTGAACAGTTCCAGTAAGCGATCTTTGAATCGTCCGTTCTCCCAGCACGACATTTCCAAGAAAGAAGCCCGCGGGATCATGCAAGGAACACGCGATTGGTAACACGCAATATTTTAAGCGGAAATGTGTGGTGTACTTTTTAGAATTAATAATTCAACCAGGTCGAATGTATTAAAATAATTTGCAAATGTCCGCGACTTCGTTTCCATTGAGATATAATATTAATATTTAATTATACTTAATAGGTTTTAACGTTTGACCACAATCACTATCAATCTTTTTTTTTTTTTTCGAACTGACTACGCTATTGACCCAACAAGGTCTTAACAACTTCACCGGACTACTACTTTCAATCAATATCACTCAATACTTTTACAAGGTTGTAAAGCCACGATGGAGCTGTTACTGGTTCCAGCATGAATGGTTCGGCTCACCTCCTGTACTACCAACCGTCCCACAGAAATACCGACGTGAAGTAACAGTGCTTGCACTGTTGCGTTTCGTTCGGTCAGTGAGACCCACCACCCCTTCCTCTCCCCTCTCCCCCAAACAGAGGCTCGCAACGCACTTGCGACTCCCCAGGTGTTGTTAGTATCTATGGACGGCGGTGATCACTTAACATCAGGTGGGTTACCTATTCGTTTGCCTCCTATGATATAAAAAAAACAATCTCACCTGATGTTAAATGACAATATAGTCCAAGATGGTCAACAGGCTACACATAAAGAGACTTTCAAATACAGTTGTAAGAACACACGCATAGGTATTTGGCAGCAGATTTTAATCTTCAGCGTGGTTACTAGACAGTCGGGCTTAGAAAAAGCCCTACCAGCATGAGATATTTTACTTAACCTTAAGCTTCCACTCAGTCATAAGACAAAGGCCTAATTCTGAATATCCTGTGTGTCATTTTAAAACACATTTCCACATGCACCTGATGTATTTAAGCAAAAAAAAAAAACTTAATGCATCATACGAGATAATTAGAAATTATTTGGTTTCTCAACTTCCGCCCAGCGGAGTACGTAAATAATCATCTTCTTGGTCACCGGCCAATAGACATCAAATGTAATGCGACGAGCACAAAGAAACTCTTGAAATACCTTCGAGTCAATAACGGTGGCCCGGATGTTTTCGTGACATTAATATGAAAAAAATCCAGTTGGGATATATAAAAATAATCATAAAATGTGGCATTCAGTTTGAAATACGAGACTACCGTTCATAATATAAGTGATTTTATAACGACCTCTAATGTTACTATTGCTGGATAAAGATTTCTTCCTAAGGTAAGCATTGGTATAATATTCATAATACTGATTGTCCCACGTCGACAAACAGATTGATAGTCCTTACCGTATAGTGCAGTGAGTGGTCTGCAAACTCATCATCATAAAGGGTCAAATATAAACAATACAAAATTGAAGTTTATTTTAAGAGCCTTTTTTTAAAACTTAAGCAGTAATAGATATTTTTTTATAGAAGTAATTAGGATTAATACATTCTCGAGCTTCTCTTTGCGCTAAATATGTATTTTCTTTACCAGCGTTTAACCCTGCTATTATAGCCTTATTTTTTATAGTAGCACGGCAAAAACACTACACTATGCCTGATGGTGAGCACAGTACAATCCAAAAACAATGGCGACTACCGATTTACCACTATCCATCGCCGGTCGACGCTGTCATAAGCCGCAAAAAGCTGAATATGCACAGGTTGATTCGGAAACGCGACCCGCAGAAGTGAATCACTATGACGGGCTTTTACGCCATATACATGGGTTGCGACCCAGTGAGGCTGTAAAACCCTACCACCCCGCTTTCGCCAATGCCTCGTTCGTTATTCAGCAGGGTATACCACGTGCAGGGGAGGCTTGGGTATCTCAATTCTGCATATAAGGTAACCTATGTCCTTTTGTTTACCTCTGACCAATGACATTATAACGAAAGATACCTTACCTACATTATATTTTGACAAAACAAATGGCACAATAACGCACACATACGTAATGTTGTAACCCCACACAGTCTTAGATGAAAATGTGGAAGTAAGGTGGCACATTCTCAATAGATATCGGTGGTGAAAAAGAAATTGTTATATTATGTTGCTTAGTTACGAGCGGATTGGCGGAACAGTCGTAAAAAATTAGCTAACTGGCCAAATTTTAACAAGACGCTGTCGATGCGCTTTTGACGTATCTATATAGTTATAAAACCATTGACCTCTAACCACGTGTATGCAAAATTTTAAAATGATCGGTTTAGGAGATAAGGCGTGAAAAGACATTGCGTGTATCAGTGTGTACATGCGGAGGAAGTGAACATTTTTTGGCCTATATGTTTATGCATATAGTGATCATAAATATACACTATACGAAATCCCGTAGTATAAATACTTAGCATTTACTCATTTTTGTATACTACTAGACCCAGGTACACACATACACATAAATACATACCTACTTTACGTTTAACGCGTAACGAAAATATTACCATACTGTGGCATAAGAAGTTACACGTAAAAAAACTCACCATCACATTTCTGTTAGATAGGATATAACATGGTCACTTTAATAAAATATATGACACATATGCGTTTCCACTATAAACGATTGTTGCCGACATGAATTCTTTCACAACGGTTCAGTATACGAGCGGCCTCTTTGTGGACTTCTCAGATGTACGAAGGTCACAGGAAACTGTCCTCAGATGTCAGATAGCGCCGCGGCAACCGTTCAAAAATTTCAATTGGCCTTTAAATAGGAGCGTTTCTTAGAAAATATCACGAAGAACGATACGTGAATGGTTAATAGGTTCCAATTAAAATTGTCCAATGCAATAGGTTTGGTAAAGTTACGTTTTTTCCCACAATTTTACCACCTACAACTTTGTAGATGGTAGAGCCACGCTGAAGCGATTACTTGTTCAATGAATGGCTCGGCTCGCCCGGGGTAGTACCACCCTCTCACAGAAACACCCACGTGAAGTAACAGTGCTTGCATTGTTGCGTTTCGTTCGGTCAGTGAGAGCGCCGAATAACCCACCTCCCAGCTCCCCTAAACACAGGCTGGCAACACACTTGCGACTGCCCTTTAATCCGCGGCGCTAGTCTAACGCAAGCCGCACAAGTATAATACGGCCGGTCACTAGCATGTCATGATGCAAAATTATAAATTTAACTCCCGCCAATGATATCAGTCAACGCGCCTAAAGAAGTTTTAATTTCGAACAATGAACACCCAAACATGAACATTACCTATCAGCGGAGATCTAAGCCGTGACTTCTCGGCTAAATAATCTCACCATCACTGCGCCACTGTCTTATTAATTATTAACACGCTTTTTATTACCTTCACCTGTATGTATGTATGTTTGTAACCGACCCCTTTGAGCTCGATTTTGTCCTACTTTAAACGATCAGATTCAATTCAAACTTTGCACACCTGTCAAAGGTCGAACACATGCAATAATCCGAAAAAAAAGTTAAAAAAATTTAACTAAAAAATGATAAATAAATAAAAGTTTAAAAAAACATGCTTTCATAAAAATTAATATGCATAACGTATTAACATATGATTTTTACAAAAATATACATTTATTTCTAATTTACACTATTCTTAATCCAAATTTATTAAATTTTATTTTCTGTTTTTTAGTTGGATTTTTTATGAAAGCGTGTTTTTTTAGTTTTTTTAAACTATTATTTATTTATAATTGAGAATTATGTAGCGACCTGTAGGTGTTCATCGCGACTATCTATTAACAATAGGCGAAACCGCAGTAGCTACTGTGGTCAGACTTCGATAATAACAACACGGTACATTTTTCTCTCTAACTTCCTACTAGATAATTACAATAGATTTTCCTGTTACAACTAACGTCTATAATTGAAAATAGGCACGTATCTCTTAAAAAAAACTCCCAACGGCCTAAAACTGTTTAGAGGCGAACAATGGAGGAACATTTTATCAATCGTGTTCATCTTTTGAGATATGTCATTTCGCTTCAATGAATATTTTGAAGCCCCGCTTTGTCTATTTAAAAAAATATATTTTCCTGTATACATTTATACGATATGAACTCGAGATGCGAGTTCAAAAGATGTTCATTTGAATGACAAATAGACTTAACACAATGAATCTTGGTTACGTATTAAAAACATTGCCCTAAAGTTGGTTCTTCGTGTTGCCACAAAGTCAACGCCGTGATGAAAACAAAACGATAGGTTTTATTTTGAACTTTATTTTACACTAGCTGATACCTGTGCCTTTGTCTGTGTTGTTTTCTATTTTTTAACAACATATTTGTATACAAAAAAAAACGTTAAAGGATTTAGAGCAAAATAGCAAAAGTTAAATAAGGCTGACTGTTATCCAAATTTTTCTCGTACTTAACTCGCGTCGTCGTTCAAATTACAGTAACTCTTGATACGATGAACCGATTTTAATGAAACAAAGAATAAATAAATTTTACTTAAGAACATGCTTTGTGTTTTTCTTGATGAGGTTTTATCATAAACGTAGTACTTTGTAATGCGTGTACAAACAAACAGATAGACATGTCGAAAAATGGTTGAAATGTATTTTATGACTTACTAGCTATGCCCGCGACTCCGTCCGTGTAGAACCTAATGTAAAAAAACAATGACTAATAAAATCATCTGAACGTATTAAGTCCAATTACTAATCGACTTTTCTCTCGTACTTAAGTCGCGTCGTCATTAAAATTACAATAACTTTTGATAGAGTGAACCGATTTTAATGAAAATAAGACTAAATGTTACTCGACGATATGCTTTATGATTGCTGTATGAGGTTTTACCGTGAACACAGTACTTTGGAAGTGATGCGTGTTCAAATATACACATAGACAGACAGGCATTTCTAAAAATGATTGAAATATATTTTATTACTTAATCCATTACACATGCAACAATTTTTTTTACAAAAGTTTAAAAAGTACATACACGTTATATTTGCATTCATATTATATGCATTTTGCAATCGCCGACGATTTTTTGCATGTTCATATAACTAGCTAATACCAGCGACTTTGTGATTGTTTTCTATCTACTAATAGGTTATCTGAATTTTATGTCCAGGTTGTACAAATAAATTGAATTCATTACAAAAGATATTTATACCCACGCCTCTAACTAATATAGATACATTAATCATACAAATGTACGTAACGCAACTAATCAACAGTGCGCAAGGCAAGCGCATAATCACTCTAGACAAAGGCAAAAAAGCCTTGAACGTCTAGACCGCAACGAGTACACCTCATTTGCTACATTCGTTTATATATTTGCTTCGTCGGCAGACAATGTCGATAATTACTTGCTATTGTGTGTTATTCCGAAAAAGTCGTTAAACTATAATAGAAGTAGCACGTCGCGACGGTTTTAGGAAACGTCGACACGAAATACATATAAGAGTTATTGAGGTATGTATGCTTGGTACACATATATATTTCAATAACTCATTAAGTATGAATATGTAGCTTAGCTCAGTTAGGTCACGAATTTGAATTTTGGCTGCGGCGGTAGGACAGAATGTCTCGCTGCCGAGAGTAGTTGTGGCCATGCTCGGCAGCGAAGATGTGTGGAATATTGTAGTCGTTATATAGCCGCTTCCTTTCACGGAGTGGGCCCGGCGATAGTGCATTGTGACGCCGGGCCAACCGCTTTGGGGCGACATGATGAAGTCCAATGAGATCTTGTGTCGCCCCAAGTATTGCGGTAGGTAAGAATAAAAAATAAGGTCGCGATTTGCATGAGCTAGTTGCCAAAATAAAATCGGCTGAGTGTCTTAAGCGCTCGCCTTAGTAGTCCGGTGAAGCTGTTAAGGCCTTGCTAGGCAAATAAGTGATCAGATCGAGAAAAAAAAACAGATTTAGAACGAATTTTATTTCGACCACTCGAGTGTATTTGAAATCAATGTATAATAATAATGAAAATACAGTTCGTTTAAGGCTTAATAAGGTAAAAACTACTAAACGTAGAACCGTAGATAGGATTGTGGCCATTTGATGCGGAATTTTTTGTAGATTGTTTTAGGCTATTTATTTTTTGTATTCGGTTGAAACTTTACCACTTTTAAATACCTAACGAGGCGGGAGAGAATCAGGTAGTATATTATTTAAATTACCGCAAGTATAAAATATATTTACAACAATATTTATCAGCGGCGGAGCTCGCGACCTTCAGATCAGTGTTGTCAGATCAGACGGACAGAAAAACGGAAAGTATCACAGATAAAAAAGGACGTAACAGATAAACTGCAATTCTAACTTTAATTTTTAATACTTAATGTGTTTTGATTATAGCTAAAATGAAAAAGGTGGTGTATAATTCACACGGTAGAAGTGAAACCTTCGAAAAGAAAACGAGAAGAACGTATGTCTCACTGTTCTCAAATACCCGAAGGCAAGCGAGACACTGATCCCACTCGATCCGACACGATGTTTACAACAAATGTTTTTATAAGAAACACCTAATTACTCAATAAATATCTCAAACAACGTAATAAATGACCTAAGATACTACGATTCTATTTTTGGTTTTAAGTTCGTTGTTGGGTTTGTTTACGGGTTGGTTAACTTCAGACGAATTTATATGCAATAAACAATCCATAGTAAGTGCAGAAGAATTAAATAATATATAGGACGTAAATCTGTTATGCACTTATGCTATAGAATACCTAGTCACATCAAAACGACCTATGCAACGTAGAGTGACATATTGTGTTCATCTCAAGTACCATTATTATCAAATCACTACAACGATTAACGGTAATCATAGTTTGAGATTATTTATGCTAAGAATTATACAATCCTAATCATTTTGCGAAAATATTAACAATTATACACTGCTAATAATCTCACATAATATTTCCTTACGATTAATAGCTTTAAGGTAGTCTAGCAACGGGTTTCAGAGGTCTTTTATGAGTCAGATATGTCACAACAAGTCACAAATCTACATATGTTTAAAGGAAAAAATAACCTAATTTAACCAAGCTCAATTGCGACTTTATAATCCACCCTGCTATCAGCTAAATCGCAATAAACCTACATAGTAAGATATACATATTTAACTATAACCTGTTGGGTGAATGTAAATTAAATACTCTGGCTTTTTTATTGCCACATATTTTACGTTCCAGTCTAACATAAATTTTATTACACCTCTAAAACCTACTATTTTCTGTGTACATCGTGACAGCTGGCAACATCGTTACAAACAGAATTATGAATCAATAGAGTGCCAACGTTACGGAACTTATGGATCTCTCTTGTGTATTGTTAAATAATAATAATAAACACGTGTTGCGCCATACCCGTCCACCTGTTGGGGGGTGCAGAGCTGTGAATCATTTGCAGCTTGTGTACTGAAGTCGGTATATTATTCTGTGTCATAATAAATCTACTGTTACACGTGGAGTGACATCATAGAGGCCATTTTTATTATATAAAAGTCAATAGCGGGATATAAGATCGAAGTCTATCTCTTACACTTCTGTGGCAGGAGATACAGAGATTAGGCCATAGTATGGTAGTTTGGCATCCCCTAAATCTCGACAAAAAAACGTTTAAACTAAAAAAAAAATTAAGGTCAAATTTTGAGCAGTGAACGACATTAGTCTATACTCTTCACGAGGCGTGAAAAGGCACTTTTGCAGGTCGGCATGATAGCGACGACTGCCGTTGCTTTTTAAGACCGACAATCGCCGATATTTATAGTCTGCACTGTACTTCCTATCAGTGCTGTGCAGCCATTTCGTGAACCACTTAAAAAAAAGAAACTTAAAGAAACAAACTATAAGTTATGTATAACATTTTAATTACTTTAACAAAAAGTCTGTTACATTTGAAATAAAATAGTCATATGAGACTTATATCATATCATCTTTATTTTGGCGAAAGGTATCTGGGGTTGTTTGTGACCCACAAATACCATTAGAACTCAAGGGGAAGGTGTATAAAATTATAATAAGACCTGTCATGTTATATGGATCTTGAGTGCTGGACTACGAAAAAGACGGATGAGAAAATATTACATGTGGCAGAGATACGAATGTTAAGACAGAAGTGTGGTGTAACCAGAATTGATGAGATTAAAAATGAGTATATCAAAGGAAGTTTGAAAATAGCAACAGTGACAGAAAAGTCAAGGTGTAATTGGTTAGTATACTACGGGCATGTACTCGTAACTAGAAAAACTTTGAGTATGAAAATGGACGGATATAGAAGTAGAGGAAGACTGAAGATGGTATGGTGACAAAATGATATGTATAGAAGGTATGAATACTGAGATGACATCTGACAGGGGTGAGTGGAAGAAGAAAACATGTGTCGACCCTACTTAGGTGGGATTAGGGTAAGAAGATCAGAAGGATCAGTATGTGAACGATAGCGACGTCTGGAAGTGACGCGTCTCTCTGTGCAACCACTAAAAACGAATGTAGCTTTATGTGTCTATTATGTTGTAATAATAAAAAATAAAAAATGTTAGTTATTATGAAAAGATAAACTAGATCGAGTTTCTTGCCGGTTCTTCTCGATGACTGGGTTGTTTTCCGAACCGGTGGTAGCTTTGACGTTCATAAGTGCCTTCTCAGGGCCTAAATTGAATAATGAGTATTTTGATTTGATTGGATTTAAGATGATAATATAAAAATCTTTCTAATACACTCATGTTTTTCTCTAGATAAATAATAATACTAGCAATTTTCTAAATGTAGGTAATAACATTCCATAGTGATATCTCATGCTATGGTGAAATGCGACACAAACTAACCATTTAGATAATACGAGTATTCGCATATACATTTTGGCACCGCTTTTCTTAGGTACTTTCCATTTTTTATATGAATCAACATTGTCGACGGGGCCACGTAGTTCGAGTATGTTTTGACGACCTCGTAGTGGAATCTTGCCAGATGATAGTATGATTAATAAGACATATTTCCTTTTTAATGGCCATATGGTGGTAGGCCATTATTTTATTATATAATGTTATAAAGTGAATTTATGAAATTGCGGGCATGAATAACCTAAATTACTTCCTATAAGGTCCGCTATTTGTCAGTGAAAGTTCCGTGAATATAGGTCGAACCGTTTTGGAGATAGCACTGCGGACGAAGCCGCGGTTAATAGCTAATCTAAATTAAAGCCTATTCACCCGCTGTAATTTCAGCTATCTGCCAGTGAAATTACTGTGAAAATCGGTCCAGCCATTTAAGAGATTACCCAGAACGAATAGACAGACAGACAGCCAGATTTTTATTTTAAATTACATTTGTGTTATAAGTCGCTTGTATACTTTTATATCCAATCAGTAATAAGTTGTTATCTTGATATTACATACAGACACTTCATGTTTATTATATTTATAGATAACAAACGACATATACGAAGTTGTGGGTATCACTTAATAATATAAATACATCGAAGGGCGAATAACAAGTCCTATGTCGAACGCACCTGACATTTCCTTGATCCCAACGGGATGGCGTGACATTTCGTCATAGTAAATGATATTTACAATTAATTTTCAATACAAAAACGTAATTTACATAAAACCTTACCAACGATATTAATTTAATATTGATTACATATGAAACTTGTTATTTAGCAAATACTTTATTACTAGCTTTTGGTCGCGGCTTGGTTTACGTCATACATTGATTTGAACTCCAAGGAACCGTAAATTTTTATTGCTATATGCAAAATTGTATGATGCTCTTCTAGAAAGTTAATGCATGAAAGGCTCAGTTATTAAAAAAGAAATGCAAAATTAAAACGTGGTCCCATCTAGGAGATATCTATAACAGTCGGTCCTATACTGTCAACAAACTAAGTTAAAGCGCCATCTGTTCGATACTTATGAAACTTACAACTAACGACAATAATCAACATTGACTATCATTCAATTTGTCGTTACAAATAATTTAGGCCATTAATCGAAATATAAATCTCTCAAGTTGGACCAAATTATACATAACAGTGATTTTGGAGTTCATCGTGGAGAAAACATAATGACACTGGATTTTTATATATTAGATGTTATGAAATCTGTTTCAAATATTAAAGAAGAACATTCTGGAATTTCATTTTTTTTCCTCACTTATTTAAATAAAGTTGACGAATATATTTTTGCGTAACATTCGATGAGTTTCTCGGAATCCCTGGACAGATCACCGCTGAAACACGCTAGGTTCGCGGGTAACGAACCATAATACAGTTCAGAGCCAAATATCTCGGATTCCAATTATTTCGTTCATTAAACAACATATTATCTTTTGATGAGTCAAAACTTTCGACGATTCTACATTTTTCATATGGCGCCGCAGTAAATATTTGCCAATTTCCTATAATATTGGATGGCATAATTTTTTTTTTTTTTTTCGAACTGACTACGCTATTGATGGCATATTGACGCTATTGATATATGGTATAATTGTATTCGTTTTCTTGTATTGTAAATTAAAGAATTATCGGTACGTATTTTTTATTGCTAAAGGTCGTCCAGTAGTCGATTTTCGATCATAACTCTTTATTTTTAAGATTCAATATTAAATCAGCTGAGTAGCTTTTGCCTGTAAGAATAACGTACATCGTAACAAACTTTTTCGTCTATAATATTGATATAATTAGAAATTATAAATAAAAATCTATTAGATTAGAAAAATATTACATTATAGTAAATTTAAACCACTACCTACATATTATGAAACGAAGTCTTCTACTACGTCTGTTCGCGATAAACTCAAAAACTACTAAACGGATTTTCATTCGGTTTTTAGAAAGATTTAGGTATACAATTTATCAAGGTTTTGTGTAGATTGGTTGAAATATAACGATAATTGTTGGAAATGTCGGAAAAATAAAGCCGCCTGGGAGTTTCAACAATGCATCAATGCATGGTAGGATATTCCTCTGTTATAGATCTACAAATAAGTCTGTGACGGCATATATTTATCTTTTAATGATAGCCCACTATACTCATTATATCTTCTACAAAAATGGTGAGGTACAATTCGAAAGCTATTTAATCGGATACAGTATTAATATTTATCAACTTAAATACGTTAGTTACATTAAGTAGTGTATACTACTTACATTAAGTAGTGTATAGTGTGACTGAACTACTCCTTTTTTTTTAATAGTATTATAGTAGCACGGCATAATGACTGCACTGTGCCTGATGGTAAGCACAGTACAATCCAAAAACAACGGCGACCACCGAGTGATATACTATCCATCGCCGGTCGCCGCTGTCATGCCGGCCTGCGAAAAGCTGGATATGCACAGGCTGATCCCGAAACGCGACTCGCAAAAGCGAATCACTATTACGGGCTTTTTCGCCATATACATGGTGGTTGCGACCCAGTCAGGCTGTAAAACCCTACCACCCGCTTTCGCCATTGCCTCGTTCGTTATTCAGCAGGGTGCACCACGTGCAGGTGAGGTTGGCTTGGGTGACTCAAGTCTTAGATGTTATTTGACAACCCTTACACCCCACAAACACTCCTACGGTTGGACCGATTTTGATGATTTTTTTTCTATGCTTCAGTGGATTCGAGAATGGTTTAGATTCACAATTGGACCCAGTAGATGGCGCTGCGGTCTGATTTTAGATTTTTTTACTTACAGTCCAAAATGCATTTTGAAACCAGAAAGTACCAGAAACAAAACAACTCCATGTCCGAACAACAACCTCTGAGGTACTAAACACAAAGTTGTGACACAAAATGTTTGGAAATTTAATTTTAAGCTAGTTTTAATAGGAGTAATCTCTGCAAGTGTTATCATATCTTATCAGTTCATATCTAGAATATTAATTTCGTTTATAACCGAAAAGTACATAATGTTATCAGAAACGTATCGTATTTGAAGGTCATAAGGTCATTGACCGAGATGAGAGATAAAGAATGAAGAAAAAAGTATAGTGCAATTTAATATTGAAGTTATTTGCTCCATCCTTCAGACCCAGTACATTAATAGAGGATATCTCTTCACACCCCTGACAAAGTGTATGCAAAATTTTATCATAATTGGTTGAGTAATTGAGACGTGAAATCTTAGTAAATAGCCAAAAAAACAAACTTCGCATCTATAATATTAACTAGCTTCTACCCGCGACTTCGTCCGCGTGGAATAGTTACTTTAGGCTAACGCAAACACGCAGCGGAAGCTCTCAAAAGGAAAAAAAAACTGATTTTGAAACACTCTTCATTGGTTCTCCTATTGGTCTTAGGATGATGATATGTAACCCTATAACCTTCCTCCATAAATGAGCTATATATCACTGAAATAATTTTTCAAATCGGACCAGTAATTCCTGAGATTACCCCCTACAAAATTACAAGCTTTACCTTTTTTTTTATCGGAGCACGGCATAGTGACTTTACTGTGCCTGATGGTGAGCACAGTATAATCTAAAAACAATGGCGACTACCGAGAGACATACTATCCCTCACCGGTCGCCGCTGTCATGCCGGCCTGCAGAAATGTCCCTTCACGTTACGCTTGAAGGACCCCATATTATAGGAAGGAGGGAACACACTGGCCGGAAGATTGTTCCACAGCTTCACGGTACGGCAGAGATAAGATGTTGCGAATTTTTTCGTTCGTGCCCAGATAGGATTTACCGTAAAACTATGGCTCTGAAGCCCAGCGCGCGTGGTTCGGATATGAAAAGGAGAGGAAGGGATTAAATTAAATAGCTCTTCAGAACACTCGCCATGATACAGATGGTAAAAACCTCTTTATAATATTAGTATAGATAGTAAAGATTAATGAAAACCACCTGAAGAGACGCGGCGGAAAACTTTGTATTGTTATATATGATGGGCTGTACAAGCTCAATATAAAATATCAATATTACATGTACGTAGGTCGCTATACCACGCTTCGCTAGTTTGACGCAACCGTAATACATCACGAGCATGTCGAGGTCATCGGGGACGCGAACCCATAAGTTGTTCCGCTGTCAAAAATCGCCCAATACGACTAAACAAGTTTTTATTAACTGAAACAAACAGATTAACACTTCCTTATGGCATATTATAAGTCGCTCTATGCTTCTTAATTGTGAATTTTAATTCTGAAAACGTGCAGACAAAACGACGAAATGGGCTGTTTATTTATTAATTAATTATATTACAAATTTCTTGCGATCATTTCAATGAACTAACAAGATGGTGGCCGTCTTGTTAGAACTTTCCAGGGAGTTTTTGCGACAAATCAGAATCAATCAATTCGCGATCCACTTCATTTGTGCACAATAACAAATCTATATTACGTAAAACACCACCAATATTACAAAATATATAGCCAAATACCACAAGATTATGAATAAAATATAAAGCCGGACTACATGACATTCCAAAATCCCGCCAAAAACTCCCGAAGTAAACTGTTGTTGAAAACATTATAATTTCGATGAAATAATCTCCAAACTTATCGGAGCTTATCACGGCCCGTTCAAAATCGTATTAGTCACGGCCGAATGGTGTAAATCGTTAAATAATACGTACACACTTGCGGTGTTCACCTTCTCTCAAGATAAATCAGGTGGCCGGTGAGTCAACGACGCGCGAGTCGCTCTGTGCCAAGACAAACATTTAAAAAATGCGGTCCCACCGCCGCGAATATTTCGCGAAACCTCTTAATTATTATAGTAATTTGTTATTAATTATTTAATCATTATCAAAATTAAAATTCTCTTTTACTTATTTATTGCTCTGAGAGACGTACACGTTTAAAAGTGCACCTTTTACCGGCAATTATATTATAACTATATATAGATATGTCATAAGCGCTTCGACAGTACCTTGTTAAAACTTGGCTAGTTACCCTACTTTTGTCAATTGCCCGTCAGTGCCTGTCAAATATGCGAAATTTTTTTTTAAAGAGAAATTTATTTTGATCCGCACCTTTTTAACGACGAAAAGTGGCAGGGGTAAACACTGTGTCGGGTAGAGTGCTGAAAACATCGGTTCCCATCCGATCAACAAAGTTAAGGCAACATCAGGCGCGGTGAGTACTAATTGGATTTATCGCCTGTAACTAGTGTAAATTAGAATACATAGTTGTCGTTTCTTTAAAAATTAAATGAAATTAAAAAATTATATATAGGCAAGGGCATAAATGTACCATAGAATATAGTTTATCGAATTCATTATCATCAGCCTGTTGACCCACTGCAGGGCCATAGGCCTCTTCCCGAATGAAGGTATGGGCGTAATCACCACGCCAGCCCACGACGTATTGATGATTTCAAACGCTGAGAAATCCACAGTTCTGTTTTCCCGCATACTACAAGAACATTTCTCAGGTTCAGGTTTCCTCACGATGTTTTCCTTCACCGTCAGCCGATACTGTTACCAATTTAAATTAGTAAATGTACGCGAATTCCGAAATATTCGTTGGTACATGCCGGGGTTCGAACCTGCGGACATCGAAATAATACGCCACCACGACTTTATATCGAATTCACTCTGCCCTATTATTAATACATAATCGAAACAGATCTATTTACACCGAAATCTAATGGTGGTAGAGCCACGCTGAAATTATTACTGGTTTCAGCATGACTGGGTCGGCTCGTCCGGGGTAGTATCACCCTCTCATAGAAAACCGACGTGAAGTAACAGTGTTTGCATTGTTGCGTTTCGTTCGGTCAGTGAGAGCGCCGGAGGCCCACCTCCCTTCCCCTCTCCTCTCCTTCTCCCTCCCCTAAGCCTTCCTCACGAAGGGTGACAACGCACTTGCGACTCCTCTGGGTGTTGTTAGTGTCCATGGACGGTGGTGATCACTTATCCATCCATTATCCATTTACACCGAAATATCATTTTTCATTTGTCAAAAAAATAAATATCTCGAGATCGACCACCGCAGTGTTAACAGATACCTCTAAGCACTCAGTTGTTTAAGCTTTGATCTAAAAACGGTTTCATGCAAAACTTTAAAACAAATAATCGAAATCGCGAACACAACAAATGGTTTTATTTCCATTCACCTGCCTACCATCCATTACCCGCTTGTACAATTTAATATTTACCGTTAATTCAATACAATATAAACTCTAAATTATCTATATGGACGCACGGTTGAGTTTGTCATTGTGTGCTTACCTAATAATAGTCGAGGGAATATTGGAGTCGTGCCAAGAGATCGGCTACCGACCCTCTGGTCGCCGGTGCCCACTACCTCGTACGACCGTTGTCAAACTGTCAGGAGGAATTAATTTGAACTGTCTCCAACAATACTTAGCGAGTACGTTTTCCAGTATGTTAAAATGTTATTTAGATACTAACTGTCCGTGCGGTTTCGCTCGCTATAATGTAGTTTTAAACTCCTTCCGTGTTATTATAAAAAGTTAAATACGTATTAAATACTTGATTTAAAAAAGTTTACTATTAAATGCACCGCGCTCGCCCGAGGCAAGTTCGCGTTATCCTTTTTCACAAGTCTAACGTAACCAAAGCGAGACAAAAGAGCAAGATGGCGAAAATTCAGCGAGCTTTTAATATAAGACCTTTTTAAAGCCAGGATTCAATACGTATTTACCTTTTTTGTAATAAAACCGGTTGAGAACAGTAACTTTTTTCAGGATGCAATCAAATCAAATCAAAAATACTACATTCAGTTGAGATCCTACTAAGACGCTTATGAACCTCAAAACTACCACCGGTTCGGAAAACAACACAGTTATCGAAAGGAACCGGGAAGAAACTCGATCTGGTACATCTTTTTAACATATATATTTCCAGTACACTATACGTTACAATCGTCTTTAGTGGATGCATAGAATTCCAGACAACACCGTCGCTCACATAGTACCACTCTATAATAGCTTTTAATACCAAAACCAGTTTGATATGGTGCTTGAACTCATAGTCGTGCTTTAGGACTTTGTTGTAAAACCTAACACTGTTACCTAAAAAACTATTACATGTTTTACTGAGTCTGAAACATAGAGCGACCAGTTCGTCATTGTTTCTAGTATTTAGATCATGCCGGTCATTTACAAAATCCAGCTTAACCAAATTTTTGCGGACATACATTCAATTATCAAGAATGTATTGGGAGGGTAGAGTTACGATACAGTCAATATAGTTTTTTTAGTACTCAATTATAGTACTTTTTTTAAAATAAAAGGTACCCTATATCCTATTATGTACTTACCGCGGACAATGCGTGTAAACAAATGCATGGTGATAGATTAAGTAGTTAAGGCATGAAAACGTAACAAAAAAACACTCACATTCGCATATAAAAGTAAGCACCTATTTAGAAACTAGCCAAAGGTAAAAATGACCAATTTTAGTAACGGAAATAACGTGAAAATTTAGTAAAAAAATCCAACCATACGAGAACGAGAACAAAAATATATTCGGCTGGATGTAGGAATGAAATAAAGTCACAAACGCCTCTCAAATATCATGTTAAAAACTTATACTGAAAAATAACTTAAGCTTAATTAGGTGAATCATTTTAATCCAATAAGATATATTCCCGTTGGTAATTAAATATCGCAAACTAATTGCTCGGCACAACTATAATAACTATAAGTGATACTAAACTCTAACAGATCATTAAAAGTTTAACGTTACTTTTCACAGAACTCGCCACAGGAAAATCAGACCAGCTTCACCACTCCGAGCAAAAATCGGTTAAGTTATTTACAGCTTTAAACTCTTTGTACAATACCATAGCTTTTTTTTCGTACTTTCTATGCTATTGACCTAGTAAGGTCTTAACAGCTTCACCGGACTACCAATACCATAGCAAAGTGATGTAACTGTGACGTATATTAAGCTCACATATTTCAGTTTCCTTAAGGATTAACTCAATAAAGCCATTCGCTTCTTGTCTTTTTTATATCTTGAATTAATGTAAAAGCTTTTACGAATAGAGCTTTTACACAGGAATTTTCCGAGTCCTGAGCAAAAACTAACCATTTCGATAAATGAATACTGTAGACTTTTGTTTTTGTCCCTTTGCTGCTAGCAGTATGAAGATTAGTTAGCCAGCTGGTTTTACTTCACTGCGCGCTTATACAGTGGGAGATATGGTTTCGGTGTTGCCAGTGTTGTCAGTTTTATTAAGAATTCATAAATGTTTACAACATATTTTAAAACATCGAAAATAAAATATAAAATTTCGATTTAGAACATAATATTATTCTTATTTACAACATTAACTGATGCCGGCTACTTGGTTCCTGTGAAAATTATTTCAAGGATATAAGATGCTATTTCTAGAGAAATTTTAAAAATGATGTCCTTTAATTTTTTTCTTCTGTAACTTTGTCAGTAGTATGTAACCTGACCTATATTATATTTAATCATTATTGCTTAACACCTAATTACAAAAAAAACAATGTTATATGACCTAAGTAATATTTTAAAATCCCCTTCATCCACCACTGTAAGTAAGTATGTAAAAATCTGTTTAATTCTATAACAAAAATTAATCCGGACAAACAAAATACACTGTTATTTTTTATGTAGATTACGATTACTAGGTTAATGAATTAATGTGATATTATTTACTAATATGTATAATTATTTTTCTGTGTATTTTGACATGAATTGAATCCAGTTTATCAATTCAAACGAGTTCATTAACTTAACGAAATTTTAATTATTTCAAATGATTACTTATCTATTATTCATGAATTGTGTTAAATGTCGTCTGAACTTGGCTATTTATATTCGTTGGGCGGCCAAATGAACTGACCGATATAAAACATAATTAATTAGGCATTCAAAGTTATAATTATAGCTACAAGAATGTTAATCTATGCTAATTCAGAAATATAACATTTCCTTGTGCGATAATGTAAGTCTATATCTTCATCGACACTTTTAATTACCATTTTTCTCTATTCAACAGACTTCAAAAAAGGAGGGAGTTACTATATTAGGTTGTATGTATTTTTTTATGTATGTTAATCGAAATCTTCGTTAATTGTGAACCGATTTTAATTATTCTTTCAATACACTACACATATGTATATCAAAAAAATTGTGTGGTTTTACAAAACCACAATGCAAGTGAAACTTTCTTTTTCAGATTATTGGTATTTAACTGCATAATATTGGAAAATTATTCGGTTTACGGTATTAAAATCACATTTTTATTCTAATTTAATAATTTAGTTTTAGAGTACGTAGTACATATAATAATAAATATAATCACTCAGACGCTAGACGCATTTTAAAAACTGAGCATAACATTTATTTAAATAATTGATTCATTTTGAATTTAGCCATGGCCTGTGCGCCGCCTCATTGTGCTTGGCTACTCTGTCGAGGGCCTTTCATTTCACTCCTAATCCGCGGCCGTGCACTGGCTGTAATAGGACATGCGATAGTTAAACGAAAAAAATTGAGGCGATGGAAAAAAACGTTTTACTTTAAAAACAAAAAATCTTTAAAGCACTGGTTTTGTTAAATTTATTATAAAATAAATTATTTTTAAAAATCTTGCGCATTCGTGTAAAAATAACATTAATCTGGTAACCCTAAACTTATGTGAATATTTTATTAAGTTTCGCATTCTCGGTAGAGCCTGGTATCATTATAATGTTTATATTAAAGTTTATTACTTTACAAAATTGGCAACACTAACCGCGTGAGCTTGTATTTCATTCTCAGAGACAGTAGTAATAACCAGTTCGTAGAACTATGTGAAATTAATTTAATAGTTCTGTTTGTTTCAAACTCAAAGCTCAACAACACCATGATAGGCTAGGAAATATACGTTTTATTCGTGTTGTGTCTTCTTATATCTACATCTTCTTACCCTTATCCCACCTAAGTAGGGTTGGCACAACTATTTTTTCCACTCCCGCCTATCAAATCTCATCTCAGTATTCACACCGTTTACACACATATCTACCTTGTTTTCACACAATCTATCCACCATCGTACTCAAAACTTTTTTAGTTACATGGTTTACATCTCTCCTCATGACATGTCCATACCATGCTAACCTATTACTCCTCAATTCCTCTGTCTCTGGTGCTATTTTCAAACTTCCTCTGATATACTCATTCTTAATCTTATCAATTTTAGTTACACCACACATTTACCTCAACATTCGCATCTCTGCTACATGCAGTTTTCTCTCATCCGTCTGTTTCATAGCCCAGCACTCAAATGCATACATGTGTTTTCTTGTATCGTAAATAATATTATGCAATGATCGTAAAAGTTATAAGCCATTTGAGGGATGAAATATATGTCAACTTTTATTTATATAAAAATAGTTGCCCCGCGAACTACGTTTCGCCTTAATATGATTTTTTTTTCTTAGCCTACCTTTTTCATTATATAGTATAAAACAAAGTCCCCTATCGCGTCTGTCTGTCTGTCTGTTCGTAATAAACACAAAAACTACTGAACGGATCTTTATGCGGTTTTCACCAGTGGATAAAGTGATTCACGAGGAACGGTTTGATATATAATTTGTCCAGGATTTCTTTATAATCAGGGCGGGACAACGTCTGCCGGGCCCGCTAGTATTAGATATATACCAATATATGGAACATTTTGCTTTGCTAACCCATAAAGACTGTTCGTTATTGCGGAATACAAATTGAGATAGCTAAATGTTTAAAGCGAACTACATTAAAATGGAAAAATTACATACGTCAACTCAAAAATGAATAAAAACCATCGTAATTACGGATGCGTTCAAGTTGTTAATAGCAATTTGAAGTTGCCTTCACAATTACAGAAAAAGAAAACTGATATTTAGATTTTTCCGTGCAAATTTTCCAATTTTTCTCACCATACAAACCTTCCTCAGAGTTCAAGGAATAAATCAAATCAAAAATTACTCGAATTGGACCAGCCGTCTTCGAGTTTTGAGCTTAGCAACATATTTTGTGATTCATTTTTATTTATATAGACTAGCGGCCGTTCGCTGCTTCGTCTGCATTTGTTTCTTAATAAATGACTATAGCTAACCGCTCGGATTTCGCTCGACTAACGGCAAAATCTTCCCTTTTAGAGTACGCCCATGTAATAAAATAAACTGAAAACTGAACGTCAATCTATCAATAGGTACTCTTAATATTTTGAACATCTTTCGAATGACTTATGTCTGACTCACTTTTTATATGGAGATTTTTTAACCCAAATGTTTCACTCTTCCGTACAATTTTTGAAACATTTTCTGTTATTTAGTACTTTAGTAAGTCTGTGGTAAGTCTTAGTAAGTTTTTTTTTATTGTAGCACGGTTAAATGACTGCACTGTGCCTGATGGTAAGCACAGTACGATCCAAAAACAATGGCGACCACCGAGAGACACACTATCCATCGCCGGTCGCCGCTGTCATGCCGGTCTGCAAAAAGCTGGATATGCACAGGCTGATCCCGAAACGCGACCCGCAGAATCGAATCACTATGACGGGCTTTTTCGCCATATACATGGTGGTTGCGACCCAGTCAGGCTGTAAAACCCTACCACCCCGTAGTAAGTCTGGTATTTAGGTGTAGAAAATCTACACCCGAATCATGTGATTGATATTTGTCGTGGATCTAGTATCTAATAGGAATCCAATTAGTGCTATAGATGGACTATTTATTTATCTAAATTAGATTGGACTTGCAAAACAAAGACAGCACTGGAGTGGCGTTAATACGTAAGTAAGTTTTTAATGGTGGTAAAGCCACGCTGAAACTATTACTGGTTTCAGCATGAATGGGTCGGCTCGTCCGGGATAGTGCCACCCTCTCATAGAAAACCGACGCGAAGTAACAGTGCTTGCATTGTTGCGTTTCGTTCGGTCAGTGAGAGCGCCGGAGGCCCACCTCCCCTCCTTTCTTCTCCTCTCCCTCCCCGAATCCCTTCCTCCAAAGGGTGGCAACGCGCTTGCGACTCCTCTGGTGTTGTTAGTGTCCATGGACGGTGGTGATCACTTAACAGCAGGTGACACACCTGTTCGTTTGCCACTTATGACATAAAAAAAGTACCAATTCTACTTACGTAATACTTGAACAACCCCTCAGGAATATATAGTTTTCTGTTCCCTTGACAATGTGTAAAAGCGTACTAAACAAACAAACATTCGCATTTCTAATATTACTCAGGGTTTAATGGCAGTAAATTCGTCCTGTGTGAACACTGCGTCTGCTAAATCCGCATGCATTGCTGCAGTTTGGATTGCTCTAATTGTAGTCTATTCCCGCCGAGCGTTGCATTTAATTCCATTTGACATTTCCCCGCGCGTGTGCGAGCGTTACCAACCGGCCGCACAGTGGTTTACCTCTGTAGTAGAGGTCGGACATTAGGCACTAAAAATATTAAAGTCAAAAGTATACAAAATTTAAAATAGTTTAATTCAATTTATTCTTAAACTATAAGTCCAGTGTAAAAAAAACGTAGGATTCATATTTATTGCTTTTTTATAGAGCAATGGGAATAGCATCAAAACTTTTATGAAATTATGACGTTACGATTTCTAATTTTATGAAATGAAAAACTCTTCGGATTTTGTTCGGGGTGCCAATAGATGTGAAAACCAGACTAATGTTAATTTAATTATGCATATTATGAAATTTAAATAATTTATACTATAATTAATTAAAAAATTCAAAAGAGAATGCAATTATTTCATTGTTTTGAGTTTTCATATCTGTCGGTAGTCCTTATGACTGCCTCGAATTTTTTTACCATATCTCAAAAAGTAGAAAAATGTGCACTCTGTTACTTTAGGTACTTGTGGCATATAATGGTAAGATGCTAGTGTGAAATTTTCAGAACGAAAATCACGAGATATCCATAGTTTTGGGTTGTTACTCATACATTGAAGACAGTTTTATTAAATCTACACTTAAACTATATTTCCAATCTAAAATATGTATTGATGCATTACTATTAATTTTTATTAGAGGAATAGATTAGTATTTAAAGTTAAGTTAAAGTTTTGTAAAATTACGACTTTAATCATATTTTCCTATGACCGACCTCCAGTAGAGAGACGAACCACCGTGCGGCCATTGGCTTTAACAGAACACAATTCTATTTTCGATTTCAGCATTTCGCGTTTTGCTCTTACTTTGGGACATTAGTCGCATTATTACGCGGAGACGGGTGACAGGCAAAGACATTAAACTGTTATGCACAATTATAGATTAATTAATTTACGGTTAGTTGCCAATTGTCAACTATTATTTACTATTGACTGAGATGTACAAATGTGGTCTTAGTTTGTCAATTTATATATTAAAATGTTAAAAATAATTTTATGAATGCGTTCATGTTATAAAAATATGAGTTAGTTTTAGGATTTCATTGTGATAATATAAAAAAGTCGATAAATTCACGTCATTACAACGAAATAGTTCACGACATTCATCAAAATCTTGTTTATAACAAGCAATAACGAAAACTTTAATAAAAATTACGTAAAATCAAGGGTTTTCATAAAAACAAAAATATTTTATTCTATTTAGGTTCTGAGATGGCACTTACGAACATCAAAACGACCACCGGTTCGGAAAACAACCCAGTCATCGAGTGAAACCGGCAAGAAACTCGATCTGGTTTTATCTATTCAATATACATAACATACTATTACGAACATACATAGGCATATATAGTTACATCCGTTTTAGACGTATGGACAGAGTATAATTCCCAGACTTTACCTTCGTTCACATATTGATCCATATAGTAAATAAATAGCATTTAGATATTAAAACCTGCTTGACGTGGTGCTTGAACTGACTATCTGGCAAAACGGTAATATGCTTTGAGACTTCATTATAAAACCTAACATAGGAAGAAATTGTTTTTTTTTGCGATTAGAAATACAGTATGAATATTTTAGGCTGCCCTGATTATAGCCGTAAATCTAGGCTTGCGCGTAATATAATCAAGAGTTTTTTTTACAAAACACGGTTAAATTATTATTACAGGAATGTTGTCTCGATGTTACGCATATCTATCTTCCATACATACATATAGTAAAAATGTAAAACGAACGTATTGGTACTTTTTAGATTTTTGTAAAAAAAAATGTTTCAGGTTTCTTGGAATAAGGTTCACGATAAAATCTCAACCATATAGTCTTGATTTCATTGAAATCTATTCGCTTTATCAAAAGTTATTGTAATTTTAATGACGGCATGACTTAAGTACGAGAGAAAAGTATGCACTGAATACATCAAATGATTTTATTTATAACTTTTTTTAATAAGTTTCCACACGGACTAAGCCGCGGCCACAGCTAGTAATATAATATACTTACATCTCTGTTCTGCGCAACTATATACAGAACGGTACCAAAAAGTTTGGCGAGAACTGTACGTACCAATCTACAAAACAAAAACATTGTTGTACCTACCAACTTAAGCATAACATAACACGTGCACCGAATCTAGTGATGTGATTTTACGATACAAAAGAAATTTTATCATTATCGATAGATTAATAAAGATGTTTTTTTTATCTCTTACACGAATTATTATGTATGTTATCTTAACAATATATTGTATGTACAGAGTTATGTATATTAAAAAAATTAAAAACAAAAATATACTTTGCTTACAATATTTCTTTGTAAACAATGTTATTCGTTTACTTTCCCTCTCCTACGCATGCAAACCACATCGCTTATCCCACTTCAAACATTGCTGAATGTGTAATGCCTAAAAATCGTAGTTTCTTAAAAATGTTGTTATAGTGAACCAGCTGATTCTTGCGACTTCGTCTGTGTTGTGTATTATATTAATTGTTTTGTTATAAGGGATTAGGCAGTTTTTTCGACGAAAGCTCCGAAGGCGGCTTGACACTTTCAACAATTATCGTTATATTTCAACCAATTTACAAAAAAATCTTAACAAATTATATACCCAAACCTCCCTCGTGAATCACTCTATCTATGAATGAAAATCCCAAGAAAATCTGCTCAGTGGTTTTTAAGTCTATCGCGAACAGACGTGGCGGAGGACTTCGTTTTATAATATGTGCTGATGACAATATTGTGATATTTTTTTAGATAAAAATAATGTTTTTTTTTTTAATATTCATTGTAATTGTCTTACACTTTTTTATATAGAAAAAGATTAATCAATAACAAACAATGAATATATAACAATGATTATAGGACTTTATAGATTGCTTCAATCGAACGACATAACAAATTCTCTAAAGGTACTCCCATGCATGCGGAACGTAGCTTCTGCTACTTATCGCGCTAAAAAGTAACCTGAAACTTATAAAAGCCGCAGAATGACTTAAATTTGTTATTTCAATAATAACGTGAAATTAGTGTCGCTGAGTTATCGTGCTCCATCTAACGGCATGCAGACCGACAGTAACGCATAACGATAATGTCTTCCCACAACTACATTTATTCGATCTATAGACACAACTTCGTGGCCATACACGCAGACAGAGTAGCTTAAGACATTTAACTACATTATGGCCGCGGAATTATTTATGAAACTTTTATTTACACGATGTAACGTATAATGTTTATCTAAAATAGAGATTACGTATTCATCTCACGACAATCTCTGATATCAAATCAGACTGAACATAAAATGCAAATGTTTGTTTATTGCTTTAAGAGAAAGGACCACCGATGAGTTGATATATGTCGTCTTGGTAACGTTATATGTTTTAAAAAAAGTATTCGTTTTATTATGTAAACATACTGGCTAAAACCCGCCCGCTTCTTTGGACATTAAAAAAGTGACAAAAGGTTAATCGAGTCCAAAAAATAAATAACCTAGAAAAATTTATAATTTGAGGGGTGTCGAATAACATCGAAGACTTGAGACATCCAAGCGAACCTCATCTGCACGTGGTGCACCTGCACCTGCACCCTGCTGAATAACGAACGAGGCAATGGCGAAAGCGGGGTGGTAGGGTTTTACAGCTTGACCGGGTCGCAACCACCATGTATATGGCGAAAAAGCCCGAAATAGTGATTCGCTTTTGCGGGTCGCGTTTCGGGATCAGCCTGTGCATATCCAGCTTTTCGCAGACCGGCATGACAGCGGCGACCGGCGATGGATACTGTCACTCGGTGGTCGCCATTGTTTTTGGATTGTACTGTGCTTACCGTCAGGCACAGTGCAGTCATCTACTTTCAGAAACGAAATTTATGGTTTTCCATATTTTGAGCGCTGAATGACACTAATCTATCACTATATATTATAAAACAAAGTCCTCTATCATCTCTGTTTGTCTGCCTGTTCGCGGTAAACTCAAAAACCTTTTCTAGGTGGTAGAGCCACGTTGAAGCTACTACTGATTTCAGCTTAAATGAGTCGGCTCGCCAGGAATAGTACCACCCTCTCATAGACAACCGACGTGAAGTAACAGTGGTTGTATTGTTGCGTTTCGACTCCCCTGGTGTGGTTAGTGTCTATGGACGGTGGTGATCACTTAACATCAGGTGACCCTCCTGTTTGTTTGCGTGCTATAACATAACAAAAACACTGAACGGATTTTCATGCGGTTTCGAGTAGTGGATAAAGTGATTAATGGGGAAGGTTTAGTTATATAATTTGTCATCTGGGCGAGACAACGTCCACAGGGCCCGCTAGTATAAACTTAAAGAAAGACACAATCTATGAGTTATATATATTTACACTTATACTAATAAAAAGTATGTTAGGGACGAAATAAAATTGCCATATGAGACATATAGTATATATTTATTTGGCGATAAGTGTCTGGTATAGTTTGGACTCATGAATGCCGTTGAAACTCTAGGGGAAGGTGTATAATACTATAATAAGACCAGTCATGTTATATGGATCCGAGTGCTGGGCCACGGAAGAGACGGATGAGAAAAAATTACATGTGTGGTGTAACCAAAATGGATAAGATTTAAAATGAGTATATGAGAGTAAGTAGCACCAGTGACAGAGGCGTTGAGGAGTAATAGTAACGTTATGTAACTAGAAAACTTTTGAGTATGAAAGTGGACGGATATGGGAGTAGAGGATGAGCGAAAAAGGAATGGATGCATTGTGTGAAAACTGACATGTGTAAAAGGTATGTATAGTGAGATGACATCTGAAAGGCGAGAGTGGAAGAAGATAACACGTGTCGACCCTACTTAGGTGAGATAAGGGTAAGAAGATGATAATGAATATAATGTAAGACAATACTACGTTTCCATTATTTGTGTGTCTGCAAAGCACCGCGCAACACAACGCTAGAAACTTAGTCCTGGACCTCTTTTAAAACAAAAATATTTATTAACACCAAGGCTCATTAATCAAGAAATAATTAGTGATAATTCAATGTACAATATGAGCAGTGACGTCACTCTTCAAATTTATTATAACACTACAAAGTAATACAATATGTTATCGATGTTTTATTGGGACGTGATATCGCGGGTCGCAGGTCGTCGCCGCGCTCTCATCGGCTAATGAACTCTTCTACTGTAGCGCGAATATTATTCTAACATTCTCAGTTACTAGAATTATTCTCTAGAAAATTCTATACACAGATATTAAGTTTTAACACCATTACGATATTCTACAGTAATATAGTACAGTTGATGAGGAACGAAGTTATGTCCTTAAATTTGTAGTCGTTCATGAAAAATAAATACACGCTTTTGTGAAAGAACTGTGGCTTATGAGATAGTAAGTATGGCTCTGATTACAAAGCAGTATTCAATATGTTAATTATTACTACAAACTGAAATAGTTTAGAATATTATACAATACGAAATATATATAAGGGTTGTTGAGGTATGTATGCTTGGTACACATATATGTTTCAACAACTCATATATGTATGAATAGTTAGCTTAGCTTAGGTTAGCTCAGATAGGTCGCGAATTGCATGTATCAGGCAACAGCCAAAGCCGAGGTGTGCCGCGCACCCTTGAGCTAGTTGTCAAAATAAAATCGGCTGAGTGCCTTAAGCGCTCGCCTTAGTAGTCCGGTGAAGCTGTTAAGACCTCGCTTAGTCAATAGCATAGTCAGTTCGAAAAAAAAAATTATTACTAAATAAACAACAACAACACAACTGCATGTAGGGATAGAACTGATAGAAAAGCTCTTCAATCACTTATTGTCGATCGAAGGAAAAGCTTTATACTTTCAAGTCATTGTCGACATATTTCCGGAAAGAACACAATGAAATTTTCGTCCGTATGTTTATATTTCATACGTTATCATTACATAGTTTAAAACAAAGTCCTCTGCCGCGTTTGTCTGTCTGTTCGCGATAAACTCAAAAACTACTGAACGATTTTCATACGATTTTCACCAGCAGATAAAGTGATTTATGAGGAAGGTTTACGTATATAATTGGTTAAGACTTTTTTTATTATCGGGGCAGGACAACATCCGGCGGGCCTGAAGATTAATATTATATGAGTCTGTTTGTTACTAGTCAACCAATCGTTTTGAACTTTTGCATACAAAAAAAAGAAAAGATAAAATATATATAAAAGCGAGCGAAGCCGCGAACAAAAGTTAGTAGAAAATATTACGATTACTAATGTAACTATGATCCACTTTGAAAATATTTATCGAACCGGTTATAAAATTTATAAACACAAATAATATAAAACAAAGCGATTTTTCCACGATAATTGTTTATCGTAAGCTGCATTAAGTCGTCAATAAATTGACAGACGCATACTCGGTAAGACAAAGATGTCACCTTGTTTTCTAACAATGCAGTTGAATACATAATAAACGAACAATACATAATTATAACGAGTAATATTTTATCAGGTAAATATTGTTGGAACTCAAACATGGGCGATATCGCGAAGTGTGTATAGAACGCGACGAGCGCGCTGTGCGGCGCGGGGCGGAGATACGAGCTGCAAATAGGTCGCCACTATCAAGAGTTCAAGATAAATATTTACACAAGTAGCTCCAACGATTACTAATAAGATTTGTTCCTTCGCAATAAATAAATACATCCGACTTTAGATTATTTCGTTTAATTGAATTAACAATAACATATTATTGATGTTTATTTTTATCTTTATATATATAACTAGTCGTGCCGGCGACTCCGTTCGCGTGGAGCCTAATGTAAAAAAAAAACAGTGAAAATTACAATAACGTTTAATGGAGTGAACCGATTTTATTGAAACCAAGAGTAAATGTTACTCGAGGATGGATATGCATTTATTTATTGGTGAGGTTTTATTGTGAACTCAGTATTTTAGCAGTGATGCGTGTTCAAACCAACTGACAAACAGATAGACTGACATTTCTAAAAATGATTGAAATGTATTTTATTACTTTTTTTTTCACAAAAATCTAAAAAGTATGGACACGTTAGATTTATTTATATAGAAGACGATTCTTCTGTCCGTGAATATGTGATTGAGCTCCTCCTAAACGGATGTACAGATTATGATGAAAAATTTTGTGTGTTCAGGTCGATCCAAGAATGGTTTAGATTCACAATTGGACCCGATAGGTGGCGCTGCGATCGACTATTAGATTTTTATTTTATAAGGGCAGTACAAATAGCCGGGCATGCTATTATGCATATATAAATGGTCGTTGATACACTCGTATATAAAAAACTTCAAACATCGATTGTTCTTTCTGCCTCTTGATAGTGCTTGGTAATAATTTAATGTTATTAAGTTTTATAGTTTAATTTAGAGCGGGCAAAGTTGCAAACGGTTACTATTGAGAGACTTACTAATAACCGTGATATTTCTGATTGAGGATAAGTAAAGATTTATAACAATAAGAGCCAGTACAAGTGAGACTAGGTTATGAAAATGACCAAAGACAAAGTCTAAAGTTATAATTGAAGGATGACAAAACTTATTTTAACAAATGATAAAGCATAGAGATGTTTCTATATAAAGAGTAGAGAGGTCATGTTGATTGATATCCCTAAGTAACGCTCGTCTTTGTTTATTATCAAACAATGCTCGAAGATACATCGTTTGAAAATAAACAAAACCCGAGTGTGTATGCAGTAGCCAGCATGCGAACGCATCCTGCCTTACACACCGATCAATATTCTCCGCAGGTACCCGGACACGGTCGGTCGGGTTGACCGCCGTCGCCTATACTTCAATAGGAACGCTATCTAGCTCCCGCCGCGCCGGTCGTATCGAATATAAATTACACGAAATTATAGTAGATGCATAAAATCCGCGGTACGTGCCGCCATCGAGCGTCGCCATTTTGAAATTCAAACGTTCGCGTTCGTAGCGACGCGGCGCGGCGTACGTTCCGAAACGCGGTACGGCGACCCCATGACCGCGTGCACATATTAATGTGTTGACCGCCCACGGTCACGAATTAACCGACCGAGTTTATTTACAACACTGCATTATAAATTAACACGTAGCGACCGTACTCTCCGACGTGGCGGCTTATTACATGTGTTGCCAGACTCGAATCGTGGCAGACGTATTTATTGTTTTCGATTTACGCTTTTTTTGGTGTTTACGAGTTGAGCCGAGGTCGCAGCGCGTCCGTTTCGGATTTAATTTCTTTTTACGACACCATGCGTGCGCTTAATCGTAGCTGTGGCTTGTAAAACTTTTATTATGTTTATTTGTTACAGTGTTGTAAATTGAATTGCTTCTTAAGTAGCCTTCAAAATTTTCGAATATTGATATGTTATTAACAACGCTTCAACGTCGTAGAAAGTTTTAAAATAAACATAGTATTACATTAGTAAAAATATTACTATAAATAAAAGTGCCTTAATTATATATCAATAATTCCATGAAGTAGACCAGCAATATTTTCATAGTATTCTTTAGTTAGCCTACAACAAATCTATTAATATTAGGTATAATATTCACAACGACAAAAAGATAAAAACGCCAGCAAAACATATTTATGATCACTTTCCCTTATTATGTAGATAAGGATATTTTATTATAGCAACTTAAAATGCAAAAACATTGAAAACAAATCTATTCTTCACAATTTATTGGTATGATAAAATGTTTCAAAATCGCTAATTTTTAAGCTTGAAGTCAAATTACAGTATAACAAAAATTTTTCCTCTGATAAATCAACGGTAAATCAGTAAAATGGAACAATTCTTATAAGAATTATTTATACAAACATTTGATGTTCGTTTTGTATGACAACCCTAAACAACCGTAGACATTATCACATTACCGTCTGGTGTTTTCGCAGTTTAATTAAAAGCAATTTAAAATTCAAATTTTGTAACAAAATAGGACTGGTATTTCAAATTGCTGGCAATGATATTTTAAAATTAGTCTTGTTTCAAATTTTTGAATGCAACTTATAATTAATTATAGCACTGAATTATATGTACAAACAAAAAAGCGAACATTTTATTTCGTAGACGTGGTAATATTATGTATATATTAATTCTAAATAAAATAAATGGAAGACTAAGTTTGATTGTATAAATGTTTGAGTGAAATTATATTATGCATATATATTTATGTTGTAAGAATATATCTACGTCGTAGCTATGGATGGTAGAGGTAATAACTATCTCATAAAAGTGTCCAGTAAGCACTAAATAATAATTCCAAGATCCTCCAAAATGGCGCTAGCATGGGCAAAGGTTATAGATAGTCCGAATTAATCTTGTAAACATGGCCTAAGATAACTGCTGTAAAAAAACGTGGGATATGAGAAATTTTTTGTAAACTTTAAATAATATGTTTAGTGATTTTTGAGTGTTTATTTTTTAAAACTTGTTAAAATAATTGAACAATAATGAACCCTGTTGCTACTGTAGCGCCATCCTAATTTAACGCATTTTCACGGACACTTTTTTCATACACAGGAATGGTTCTCCTTACCTCTATACTCCATTGTCCATACGGTCTGGTTGATATAAACCTGGTTTACCGGCATGAAGTAACAGTGCTTGCGTTGTTGCGTTTCGTTCAGTCAGTGAGAGCGTCGGAGGCCCACCTCCCTTACCCCCAAACACAGGCTGGCAACGCACTTGCGACTCCCATGATGTTGCTAGTATCTATGGACGGTGGCGATCACTTAACATAAAGTGGCCTACCTGTTCGTTTGTCTCCTATGAAATATTAAAAAATATCGAATCAAAAAGACTCTCATATATAATATATATGATAATCTCACCAATTTATGTGTGGTCTTGCTGAATGAATAATAAATCTTTTATAATAGTGACAACGGTTACACCATCAAACAACAAGCATTGAGTCCGTAATCCTCCCATTATGAGGAAAAAGCCAATTGATTGCACAATGCAAAAAAAAAATAACGAAGTGTGTGAAGTGTTTAAATTGACAGGAAATGTTAATAAATGTATCAGACAGATCGTTCCGTTCTCACGCTATCGCAACGCGTATTTTCGCATAGAAGCCTATCATTTCAATAGCGATAATAGAAATTAGTATAATCCGTAGACACCTTAATTGGAACATAAATAAAGAATTTAACTTCGCGTGTGTATATAATACTGAGGGACAATCTATTCCATATAAATAAAAGTCGAGGCAGTCATAAGGGCTGCCGATAGAAGTGAAAACTTAAGACAATGGAATAACTGTGTTTTCTTTTGATTTTTTAAATCAGTTTGATGTTAAATATAATAAATGAAATTTAATCATTTGTAAATTGAAATTATTATCATTTCACATCTATTGGCACTTCCAACAATAATTATATACATTTTTATACAGTTTTAATCAATTAATCAAACATATGAGGGGCTGCTTTTCTTATGACCTGGGGTCCTTCAGGCGAGGCGTGAAAAGGCACATGTGCAGGTCGGCATGATAGCGACGACTGCCGTTGTTATTTAACACCGACGGTCGCCGTTACTTATGGACTGTACAGTACTTTCCATCAGGTACCTTACTTTGCCGAAACAGTTAAAAAAAACGATCTCAATACAAAATATCAATATTAGATGCGTACACAGACCGCTATACTAATATCGTTTTTTTTTTTATTTTAAATATTGCTCTACCGTGCCGTAAAAAGTTTCACTTCAATAATAAGTGTTTAAACGTCTCCATAGTTTAAATACGGAACAGCACCAAAATCGGTGAACCTTTGAAGGCGATGTAGTCGGGCAACCAAGGTCAACTTTACAACTGGGTCTGCGGCCATCATTGATTTCACTGGGTGACGCAACTGGCGACTGACCGCCGCCGCCGCGTCGCAGACACGGAACATAGATTATACAACTTTTTGCTTAGTCTGTAGGCGTTGGCCGAACTAGATTGGATACATCAACGTTCTCGATTAACGTTGTATAATGCCGTATAATGATATGTTTGCGGACGAACAACAATAAAACTATCATCCTCCTATATTACGACGATATATGCTTTATATAAAAGTAATTCACTTTTTTTTGGCAACCAACCTTCTAGTAGATTATTACTGCTATTATGGAGTAGTTGATATTACAAGTTTTTTGAGATCATTTCAGTGAACGAAAATGGTGGCCGTCTCATTAGAACTTTCCAGGGAGTTTTCTTCTTCACTTCACTTTTGCACAGTAACCGAACTATATTACGTCAAACATCACCAATATTAAGTTTCAATCCGATATACACGTATTCATTTGTGAATCATGCAATTCCGATTGTATGGTTCATAAATGTATACTTGTATGAATAGCTTAGAATAGTTAGCTAGGACAGAGGCGTCTTTTTCCAGGTAACAGCCCAAGCCAAGGTGTGCGTGCACCCTTCTGTATGTTACCTAAAACCCAAATCGGTTGTGTGCCTTCAGCGCCAACCTTAGTAGTCCGGTGAAGCTGTGAAGACCCTGCAGGGTCAATAGAGTAGTCAGTTCGAAAAAAAAAAATCACCAATATTACAGTATACAGAGCCAAATAACATAGGATTATTATTAAATATTAAATACACTACATGACATTCCAAAAGCCCGCCAAAAGCACAAAGTAATTCACTTTAACAATTTAAAAGACCGTTTCGATTCCCATTTTAGAGCTTTTTTGAAGTGAAACTTATTTTGGGTTTGGTGTAAATTGGATTTTATGAAACGAAAATGTGTAAGGAAAAAGAGATAGCTATAAATGTATATAAAGGTTTTAGGCTGTGAGAGAATGAGATAGTATATTCTTAATGTACATACTCGAAATATATACAAAAAGGAAGAGTAAGAGAAATGTAATCTTATTGCACATTCTTTTCTGTTGGATCGAAGTGACTATCGCGCACTTTAAAAAAAAATCTTCTGTGTTGTATATTATTGAAATTGTTAATATATATTAAAATATTACAAAAAAATGTCGATAACTAATGTTTACCAACTCAATAGTATATCCATCACATTCTCTTAAAAACTAATAAGAATACTAAGTTTAATTTCTACCACGTGTGAACTACTCAGAACTATTATAAAGTTGATATTTGTTAATATATAGCGTAAACATATACGTGAAATCTAAACTCTCAAATTAAATAATTTCAGAACAACCTAATACGAATTTCGGTAAGAGGTCAAATTATGGAGGTCACGGTCCGCACGGTTGACAGAATGAATCAATGAAACTGCAATGGAAAAGGAAAATATACAATTACGCGCCAAAGACAAGAACAACATGCATCGGTGGAGACGTCGCCATTTTTGTTTAACTGGTTAATGGTATACAGAGTGTTTCAGTTTCTAGTTATATGATTTTCATCCTCCCTCATGAAGTGCCCATACTAAACTAACTTATTACTCCTCAACTTCTCTGTCACTAGTCGTAATTTCATACTTTCCTTGATACCAACTACTAATCTTATCGTTTTTTATTACACCACTTCAGTACTACCATTTCCCGTGCCACTTAAAAAAAAACATTATGTGGTTTTATAAAACCATGCATCGGTGTAAAACTTTTTTTCGGTTCGTAGATATTTAACTGAAAATTTTTGGAAAATGTTTCGATTTAGGGTATTAGAATTGTATTTATAATCTTAACTTGATAATCGAAAAATGGAATGATAAGGAGAAGTCAATAGTAAATAAGGTATCCAACTACACATTTACTTTCAATATGCGTATTAGAGTACGGAATACATAATAAAAACGATCATTCACATGATATACAAAGCCTTCTGCCGAACGCCTTTCATTTTAACCCTACACCGCGGTCGTACGTCGGCGGTAATGCGAAATGCGATAGATGGATGAATAAAATTTGAAGTGATGGAAAAACGTTTCTACGTACTTCAACGTACCCTAAAACGTTTAAAAACCAATCTGTGCCAATAAAACTTCGATCAATAATAACCAGATAAAGGATCACGTACAAAGTCGAAGCTAAAAGCTGTCCACGCTGTAACAAGCTGTAACGTCCACGTACTTATGCGTAGCTATTTGTTTACTAAGAAAGGGAGAAAAAAGTTTTAAAACAGTTTTAAGTTCAACCTAATTACAAACATAACACCTAGTAATAAAGTCACAAATGTTCAAAATATTATTTAATACTTACAATAAAACGAGCAAAGCAATAAATTACTCCCCTCACAAATGAAAAGACAATATAAATAACATTTAGTGTGAATTCAACCTTAAAACGTAATAAATAGAGTAAGTTTTTCCGTTATTGTGCGTGGTTGGAGAAACATTTGTATCACAGGTTAAAAATCGGTAATGTTACTCTAAATTTGATATTATTTGTTAGTTTAAAACTTAAAATATAACTTATTAAACATGTATTTAGCGAAAGTAAGATACTCCGGCTGTTAAATTGCTTTTCGGGTATTATTTTTGCATCTTTTGAATACACAGCGGCATGTGAAACGTGCTTACATTGGCTGTGTTTCAAACAAACTAAACAAAATAAGGACTAGCATTTCAAGTGAGCTGTTATTTACCGAGACGTATTTTTCACGCCGACCCTTTATCTAGTTATTGTTGATCGAAGCAATAAAACAACAGAAATTTCTAATTTCAATATAATAATAGAACAAAAATCACGCATTATCTATTCATGACTATATGTAATAAACAATATATATATATATATCACTTAGTTTATATATCAAACGATATTATGTAAATAGTGTCAATTTATCAACATTTATAATCGAGAAATAGTTTTACATACTCGAGTAAATTCATACGATAAACAACACCGATGTACTTTCCAATCATACTTCTATAGCCTTGTCGAGATAACGAAATCTTGTTTATTACACTGTATTAAATTTATGATATAAAACTTGACGCGTAGCTACGTCATGCTAATTTATCGGCGAACGATTTGCAAAATTATTTGTTATCGAAGTACGAGTATATCTGAGACAAAACCGTTTTGGAAACGAAGACTTACCAACGAAATATTGATCAATTAAAAATGTATTATTCCCTTTAATTATAATTATATTGTCTAACCACACGGTCCCCATGTCTTTCTTTCTCTATTTTATTTTTGGCAACCAACCTTCTTGTAGACTATAACTGCCATTGTCGAATAAGTAATGACGTCGTCCATTAATTAGTGTTGCCAGTTTGTAGTTATTCGCTTGCATTACAAGTTATTGTGGCTAGTCTGAACCTATGCTCCGTGGTATTATTTACTATCCACTTCATTTGTGCACAATAAACAAACTATATTACGTAAAACACCACCAATATTATAAAATATAGAACCAAATAACACAAGATTGTGAATAACATATAAAATCCACTACACGACATTCTAAAATCCCGCCAAAAACTGCAGATAATACAAGCGAATAACTATTAACTGGCAACACTGATTAATGGACGACATCATTATTGCATTATAAGCACATCAAATGTTTCGAACGCACCATTGCTTGTATAAAATTCGCGCCCAAATTTATCGACACGCAATATTAGTTATTTTGACTAGCAATTATTTTATAATGTGTCGATTAAGAGATTCTAAAAAGTAACATTGTAATGAAATTTAATTTTATAAAGACCAGTCGCCACCTGTTGGTGCTACGCAACTGATCCCCATTTGAAATGTTTTGATAAATGACATAGCAATGTGAAAATGTCACGCATTTGTGGTTAATTAAATTGGCTGGTTTTTCCAAAATGTGCATTTGTCACAGTAACTTTAAAAAATTGAAGACACCTAATGTTTGTAATGTGTACCTATAGGGTTACGGAGCTATACTATTCTTTAAAAATATTTTTAAAACTAATCATACACATGGGTAAGGAAAAAAACATATTTTATATCAAAATAATCTTACCTCATATAATTAAAATGATAGCAATCAGTGGATTAAGTTTTACCTGTAACAAAAAGATTTTAATATTTAAATGTTGCCAAGTGTAAAAATAAATAAGTACAGTATGTTCGTTTGCTGTCAATAGTATATTAAAAAAAAAAGTTATTTGCGAAAATTACAATTTTATGCTGATTCCGTCCCACGTCTGTATTTTTCTAAGCAAATTTAAAACAATAGTTGGAAATCAGGCGACGCGCAGCCTCGTGAGAAAATATATAGCATCGTTAGTTGCAAATTAGTCTGTCTAATAGAATCAAATTTATCGTCTAATTCTTGGTTTCACCTACAGAACGAGATTTTTTAAATGTGTCGCAAGTGAACGATATTGTATTTGCTGCCAACACACCCGCGCGGTCCAGTTTAATCGAATGCATCTCTGAAATAATTGCGGCTTATTTTTGGCGGGAACGCAAAAATATCGTTTTCGTTACGAAGGAATATTAAAGGTTGGATTTAATAATTAATTTTGTGTATTTGCACATAAAGATCAATCGGATTTATCGAGATTAATTGAGTTATTGTTTTAAGTATGTTTAAAGAGGTCTAATTTTAATAGTGCCGCTATGAGAAAGAAAAAAGAGGTTATAAAACATTTTAATAAAACTCTGCAGCCTCAGTGAATAAAAACCACAAACCTTATAAAGTGGAACTAAATGATAAAAGAGAAACCTTTGTTACATTAGAGTAAAAACCCAGACTATGACTCAAGAACCTCTTGTATCATAGATCTAAATGTTTCTACGCTTATTCTATAAAATATGAACGCATAGACTCTTTACTTTGTAGTTTAAAATAGGTTTAACATGGTAAAATATATCATAATAACTTCAAACACATATTTAGTACAGCACAATAATTTTGATATTAAAATTAGAACAAATATATTATACAATTAGCGGGTCCGGCGAACGTCGTCTCGCCCTGATAATAAAACAAACCTTGACACATTATACACCTAAACCTTCCTTATGAATCGCTTTATCTATTGGTGAAAACCATATGAAAATCCGTTCAGTAGTTGTATCTCGAACAGACAGACAGACTGGCATGTCCGAGGACTTTGTTTTATAATATGTAGTGATTTAAGAGGCTGAAAAGTGCATTGCATACAAAAAAGTAATAGATTATACATTTTTTTCTCAAAACAATTTTTATTATGTGTGAAGCATATAAATTATTGTAATATTATTATCTACGGTTTTTATTTGCGTTGATAAGCTGACGTTAATATGTGTAATATTGATGAAATGTTGCGTAAAAGAATCTCGTTATTGCGTAAAAAATGGTTTAAAATAGAACAACATTTTTGTGATATAAAAACTTCTTGGAATAAGGGAGCCACCATTATGCGCGCACACAGAAAACATGAAGCCAAACACATTGACTCAGCAGCTGAAGATGGCAGTAATAGTACTAGCACACATGGATTACACAACATATATGAACGTGTACATAACCATTAACCTACAGAGAGCCAATCTTTGATATTGTGATTCACGCGCTAGTTGTAATCTCACTGCCAATTGATACAATTTGGTATTGTGGCCTAGCTATGAACGTTTCTGACAAAAATAACCTAAGTACCTTGTACGACTTTCTCTAGGGCATGCTTGATTACTGATTCTTTTTTTGTTATACATAACGTGAAGTAAATAATTGATATTGGAAAATACTCCGTCATTTTAAAACAACAACTTATGTTATTGTATTAGTCTTACATTTTGGAAGTTTAATGTGTAAGTATAATGCATTGATCCCTCAGGACAGTTTTTAAGACCCAGATCTCAAAATGGCGGATCATTTTATTTTTAAAATTTCATGACATCTTAGATTGTAATCTTACGGTATATTAAAAAAAGTTCGTACAAATGAAAAAAAAAAATTTAAAATACATTTTACATAGAGGTCATGATTTTTATAGTTTTGTAATAAATCCGGTATTTTTTTCAGTTTATGCAGCCAATATTCTATTGACCTGTGCCCCATGACGTGTATATACACTTGTTTGGAACTTAAACCTTAATGGTTTTGGACAGTACAGCCGTTAAATTCTTAGATGTTCTAATAACGAAAAATGTTATTGTAAGAAAAAAAATATTCACGTAAATTAGAAATCGATTGTTCTAAGTTCACATTCTGCGTAGTGCGTGTTTTGTTTTTGAAGTATGATCAGAATAACGCTTTTATCGTATGTAACTAATTCTTACAGAGATATGTTAAAGAGAAAAATAACTCTTTGCGAGATTCTGAATCAGTGCGATTTATCGTAATGAGCCATGTCGGTGTGTTGTTAGAATTTTTATGAGTTTTGCAAGATAGAGGTAAAAGGAAGCCAGAGTTAGGGTTGCCAGCATATACTTTCAAAATGCCGAATATTTTATTATACTAAATTTTTCAGGTAATTAAATTTTTTTGTAATTAGTTTAAAATAAATAAGCGAGTTTATTTTTTTTTAAATTGCACGATAAAATACGAAACCACAGAATCAACGGTGCTATGATATGAGTGCACAAATGAGTTAGAGAATTTCAAAAACGCAATACTGATGTAAACCAGAAAAATCTGTTGATTTTCTGAAGAATGGCAACCGTATATGAAATAAAGCAAAAAACCTCGTTCCAGACCTTCCGAATCTCCTAATGAACGTGTTACAGCGATATAGTACGGTTCGTTAAGAACCCGTTTCGTTTAGGACTAAAATTCGCTAATTTTATTAGTTCACGCTTCGTTTTGGCAGTATGGATTAATTCCTTTGCCTTTCCTATTGGACGAATATTATTACTACTCACACTTCGTTTCGACGCCATTTTGTTCTTTTTGACAGTTCTAAGAGTCCTCATGAGTTAGTGTTAGTAAGCCTAGTAGTACATGGTTATAATGTTCAGCTAGACCGCGACTATACATGTGTAATATTAGTTATATTGAAACGCTTAGTATCGCGTTACACTCTGGGTTAAGACAGCTTAAATCAGAGGTTTCCAGATATTTTCTCGTAGACCACTTTCAACATTTAGCTGGTTCCGGTGGACCCCCTGAATATGAAATAAGCAAGTAACAGTCGCTGAGCTTCTTAAAATATTATCTGCCTACATTGATAGGTGAAGTGAAGCCAACATTTTAATTCTTCACTATCGAAAACAGATAAATTATCGTGGACCTCCGATTACGAATAGTGAACCTCCATTTTTTTGTCACGTCATCAGAGCCCCCCTTCGAGTATCCCGAGACCTGGATCACTTTTGGGAACTATCTATTAACCAAGCAAATTGGTAGGAATTTGTTATCTTTTTCCATTATAAATTTTTCATTGTCTTCCTGCCTACCCCAGTGACACGGCGTGATGTTACATAGATGTAAACTCCAATTAACTGTGAGGCGGATGTTGCGGAATATCAGATTAAAACGAGTAAGGCTCAAGCCGTGGGCTAGGTTAAGAATAAGATTTTATCAGCAGCATAGAATGTGATTTTGTGTCGTGATTGCTCGCTCTTACACGAATACAGATTTGGTATTAAGTGGACTTTATTTTTCATAAACTTTATGATAAATCTCTCGTTGAGTTGTTACGGTGTTTGACTAATACTCAGGAAGGAAGTGAATTCGACTCGCTGTCCGTGTGTATGTGACTGAACTCCTAAACGGTTAGACAGATTTTGATGAATTTTTTTGTTAGTATTGTATGGAAACAACATTTTTTAAAATATAGATTTCAGTCGTGATTACTCCTGACGGTTAGACGGTTATTTATCAGAAAACTAATTTACCCTGAAAAAACAAACTTCATAATAAATTTCAGTTTAATATTCTCTAGCAACGTATATAATACAAGAGAACCTTTTGTTTCAATGTACACCATTTTTTAGTTTTAATGAAACGTTGAACACACATCGTAATAAAAGTTAATTTACAGTAATTAGCAGAAGCAATAAAAGGAGCAAGGCAAATGTGCGACATACTAAATTAACAAGGTTCACTGCACTATCTGTAATTATACCAAGTATTAAATGGACAAAAATAAGTTAATATATGCATTTGAGCATCGCCACTTGAACTTCATCAACGTTCTTTTTCACGTAAATAACTTTTATAAATAACAGACGAGAGACGCAAGTATTTGTAAAACTAGCTGATAGCCGCGACTTCGTCTGCGTCGTTCATTACTTCAATAATCTACACTAATATTATAAAGCTGAAGAGTTTGTTTGCTTGAACGCGCTAATCTCAGGAACTACTGGTCTGATTTGAAAAAATATTTTAGTGTTAGATAGCTCATTTATCGAGGAAGGCTATAGGCTATACATCATCACGCTGAGACAAATAGGGGCGGAACACCAATGAAGAATGATTAATAATAGTTTTTTTTTATTTTGAGAGCTTCCGCCGGGTGTTAGCCTTAGCCTAAAATATCTATTCTATATCAGAAACTAGTATATTATATGTATATAGGGAAAGATATAAGAAATATATCTATTGCCCATCTCCATGGCAGAAAAACACACATGTACACGCGTAGCGCTTACAAAAATTACAATTTCATAAAAGTTTAATAAAGCTCTATTAAATGAAGCTATGTTATATTTTCTTTTTAGATAAGGACCAAGTATATAAAAAGAAAAACTAAAAACTGATCGTAAACTTTTCAGTAATATTTGAATGGTGCACGCACAACGGTAAAACTGTATCATGTTATTCATACGAGCGCTCGTCCGGTGGTCATTAGTCATTAATTTTTCAAAATTCAATAGTAAGGAATATACGAACTTTGACTAATTATTTTCCCACGTTTTCATTGATAATACTAACACTCATGAAAAGCTACTAAACAAACAAAGAATTACAAAAATCGGTTGAGAAACTCAGGTGTTAGGTATTCTCAACTTTTATTTTTGTCCGTGCTTTATTTTTGCTGTAACTAGAAGAAGTGTTAAAATGTTTGATGGTAAGAAGTAAGAAGAAGTGTAAATTAAGTAGAGTTTAGAACTAGGAATTTTCCTTCCGCCCTGTTATTTAGAATGCATATGACTCTCACAATAGCATAAATATATTATTTATATTTATTCTTTTCCAACTTCAGCAACCAAATCTTACTTATTGAAGATTATTACTGTCATTATCATGTTAAAAAAACTTTGGTATTACTAATTTGTCGATGCCTTGTGTTTTCAACTATAACAAAATGGCGGCGTCCTTGATAGAACTTTCCAAGGAGTTTTTATCTCATTTCTAAAACCATGTTTTAGGTTATTACTAGTAATACCATTTCATTTATAGCTAATAATTGATACATATACTGTTACGTAAAGTGCCACCAATATCACAGAATATATAGTTGAATTTTTCAAGTTCATGAATAAGAAATGAAATACTACAGAATATATCACAAACGAAAATCCTGCCAACAAATAATCACATTTTTTTTTAAAGTTTTATATTTGGTACCCAATCTTCTACATTATTACTGCCATTGTCTAGTAGATAATAATATTACAATTTACAAGTTTCTTATGATAATATCAATGTAACAACAAGTACAATTGTAACAAGATGCTAGAAAGTTTGTTAGAACTTCCCAGGAAGTTTTTGCGGTATCTTAGAATTCATGCTCCTTAGTATTATTTCGCATCCACGTGGTGCACATTAAAAGAACTATATTATGTAACTAGCAGGCCTGGCAGACGTTGTCCCGCCCTGATTATAAAAAAAATCCTGACAAATTATATACCAAACCGTTCCTCATAAATCACTTTATCCACTGGTGAAAACGCATGAAGATCTGTACAGTAGTTTTTGAGTTTATCGCAAACAGACAGACGCGGCAGGGGATTTTGTTTTATAATATGTAATGAAATGCCACCAATATTATAAATCCTAGATTCAAGTAACACAAAATTATGAATACAATATAAAAGCCGCCATGACGTTCCAAGATCCCGCCAAAAACCCCAAGGAGTTTTTTCGCATTGCAAAATAAATGTCTTAGGTTACTATTAGTAATCCCATTTCATTTGTAACTATCAACTGTTCTATATTATATAAAATACTTCCAATATCACATAATATAGAGTTAAATTATTCAAGTTGATGAGTAAAAAATAAAAGTCTACAGATTATATGACAGCCGAAAATGCCGCCAAAAAATAAAAACATTATATTGTTAGGCATATTCCAGCCGAAAACAAATTCAAAGTATGACATGAAATATACAATAAAAACTCCTTTGTTTCCATAAAACATGACACGGTTTATTGAGAATATGCAAAGTCCTCGGTTACGGGCGCGCTTAGTCTGGCAAAATGTACAACGCGGCCGAGAGAGGAGCCTTAGTGCAACGAACTTTATATTGTTTCGTGTTATTTTTAGCACGGTGTTGTCAATTGTCGGCCCGATATACGAAGCTTAAGGCTTCGTTCGCTTTCATGTTCGCAAAATGAAAATAGGAACGACTATAATAAATGAACCTCGTGCGTTTTGTTTATTCCTATTTTTTTTTAATTCAATTAATTATTTCCCTTGTAATCATTAAAGTCTTAGTTTCAGGAATTCGGTATCATAACTCTGCCCTCCCAATATATACTTGATAATTTAATGTATGTCCGCAAAAACTTAGATATGCTAGATCTAGTAAAATACCAACATAATTTAAATACTAGAAACAGCAACAGATTGGTGATTCCATGTTTCAGGCTCATTAAGTCCAAAAACGGTTTTTTAGGTAATAGTGTTAGGTTTTATAACAAAGTCCCAAAAAAGATTATCGATTTGCCGGATAGTGAGTTCAAGCACCATGTCAAGCGGTATTTAATATCTAAAGGCTATTCTAGGGTGGACCAATATGTGAACGATTGTGACGTCTGGAAATGACGCCTCTCTCTGTGCATCCACTAATAACAAATGTAACTATTTATGTTTTGTAAAAATATATAACATGAAGAGATAAACCACATCGAGTGCCTTGCAGGTTCTTGTGCCGGTTGTTTTTCGAAACGGTGGTAGCTTTGACGTTCATAAGCGCATTCTCAGGGTCTAAATTGAATGAAGGATATTTTGATTTGCTTTGTTTTGATTGAGGTTGAGATTTTGAGGTTGTGGAGCATGATTTATGCTATTAGTCTTATGTAGGATTATCGCCATAATGCCTTCGAAGTTTGTGTTTTTTTTTTTTTAAATTGATAACAAAATATATAATTTTCGATACTAAGGTCGTTAATATACAACTCAATCGTTATTGACAGCGTCTGTCAATCCTAATACATTAATTAATGAAGCGATGTTGGTTTAGTTTATAGTGCTTGAACACCGCATCGATGGACGTAGGTTCGAATCGTAGCAAGGAAAACATCACGATGTGGCCATAGTATGGTGGTAAGGCTAACTGCCACTCTCAAGTTGATAATATGCCGTCAAGCACCTATTTGAGCATTCCGGCAGCAACACTGGAGAGCCACTTCCCCTTATAGGTTTACCGTTTACAATCTTAGAAAATATCGTCATTTAACATCAGTAGGTAGTTTTGTATGTGGTAGAGCCACGCTGAGTCCATTACTGGTTTCAGCATGAATGGGTCAGCTCGCCCGCGGTAGTACCACCCTCTCGCAGAAACTCGCACGTGAAGTAACAGTGCTTGCATTGTTGCGTTTCGTTCGGTCAGTGAGAGCACCGGAGGACCACCTCCCCTTCCCCCTTCCCGAAAATCAGGCTGGCAACGCATTTGCGACTCCCCTGGTGTTCTAAGTGTCTATGGACGGTGATGATCAATTACAATTTATTACAATTTTTACAATTTATTATTAGATCAATAATATTACACAAACAAACTTAAAGTTTACATATCTATTAAAATACAGTAACAATTCTTAGGAACTAGATACATGCTCGATACCGTGTTCGTGCAAAAGAAACTGACAACAAAATAATTTTCAATTTTGTTAATTAACATCAGGTAGCCCACCTGTTCGTTTGCGTCCTATGATATTTAAAAAAAGATAAGATTAGTAAAAAAAAACAACACTAAAAGTACTCATTTACTGTACTCATTTGAGACACCGAATGGTTTCCAATGACAAAGTATACTCGAAATTAATATATTGTGCAGTGTAATTATTCGTATAAAAAACAACTGGAGAGAGTCGAGTCTATCAGAAAAAGTTGTTTACATATTTCGCGATGAAAATTGTAGAATTTATTCTAAATAAATTATAAGTAAGCCAACAAGCCAGCGCGGCGTAGCAACACCAGTTGCAAATTTCATTATTGTATACTACTATTTGCTTCGCAGCCTTCAAGACGACCTCTTATAAATATGTATTTTTTTTATGTTGCAAAAAAAAAAACAGTGGAGTAACTGAAGAAAAAAATTAAGTAATTTGAATGCGTAGTGCTAATGTGTCTAGTGAACGTCGCGTACCGTCGCGTCGCTTGTCTCCGTTCACGATGTTAGGGTTGCCACTTACTGTATATAAAGTTAAACATACTTGCACCTAATGTCCGGCTGAGTGACTCCAGTAAAGTTGTTAAAGCCTTGCTAGGCAATAGTCAGTTCGAGAAAAAAAATCCCTAATATCATAAGATTTCATTTCAAATGGTCATTCAAATATGCCGCCACTGACAGTCGGAATAACAATCCACCGCCATGTCGAACCAAAAACAGTAAACTTAGCTTTATTGAAAGCTAAAACTCACATAAACAATTCTTACCACAACTTCCAATGCAGTAGTTAAAATTTACGTCCATATTTTAATATACATCTAATTACTTTGATTTATGTATATTGTATCATTATGCATGAGAATACCAGTGTTACACAGTATTGTATAATTGACTTGGTCTTAAATATGTCGCGGCAGTAATAAATTCATGGTCATACTCACTCAGATTCAACTGTAATTGTGAGCTATAAAAAATAATAAAAAAAGCATTCAGATCAAACGACTATTTTTCTTAAATGAAATAAAATCGACAGCCCTGCATACACTAAAATCATTAAGAATTTACATAGAGAATAAATTAACACAGACCATAGTAATAAAAGCTACAAATACATAAACTACACTAAGAAACAAGCGTAGAAAATTAATTTACAAGATTGTATTATTTTAACGTATGAAATATTCATTGCTTTATATTATTTACACACGTCGCCACCGTTTCCCATCTAACTGTGTATTTTATTTGATGGGCAGATATTACAGAAATATGTAACCATCGTTACAAATTTTGTGAAAATATTTCTAAGGGAATCCTTGCAAAGTTCCTGGGATTAATGCACATTTATTTTTACTAGTGGGCGCCCAGTGGTCGAAATTCGACCATAGTTCATTGATTTTTTAAATTTTATTAGGGTTCTTTTGTCAAAGCGTATTATTATGTTATAATATCATTGTAGAATGTAGAATGAAAAAGGGTAATTGGAACGTAAGAGTAAAATAATACATACAGTCGAGCATAGCAACCTCTCACAACCTTTTTTGAAGTCCTTTATTGACAGATGTCAAAATGTCTTTTTTATTTACATGTGTTTATATGTTGTGTAAAATTGAAGCAGTAGTGTGAGTAATGCATATTTTAATTAATTTAATGTACTTCTAATGCATTTTATATAAAATAAATAGCTTTCTGCACTTCTCCTCTATATAAACTGTAACTATGCCAAATTTCACGTTCATCCGTTCGCCCAATTCCGTTAAAAAGGGATACAAAGTTTAGGCCTCACGTATTAATATAATAATACTATCTGTGCCTGCGCCTTCGTCTGCGTGGAACTGAATGCATTGCATTTTGCATGCATGCACATTGCATGGAATTGCATTTACTTACCTACTCTTTTATCGTACTTAACTCAACCTGTCATTTAAATTACAATAACTTTTGATAGAGTGGATCGATTTTAACGAAACACAAACTAAATGTTACTCGAAAATATGCTTTCTCAATTATCGTGAACGCAGTACTTTTATAGTAGTGATGCGTATCCAAACAAACAGGCAGATAGATAGACATACAGACGGACATTCTAACAATGATTGAAACGTATTTTATTACCTATTCCTAGACACCGGCAACATTATTTTTTTTTCACAAAAATCTAAAAATAACAGACACATTAGCTTTACATTCTTATTATACGTATAGATTATGTAAAAATAAAAAGTCTTTACCCCCCATTCCCGTTCAACTTCACCCAGAGATTTTTTTCACACACTATCATAGAATAAAGACCTTATTAAAATCTTAATTGGTATTAACCCCAACATAAAGCCGAATAAACTGTTTTTAAAACATTCTGGAAGTAAAATATGTTTTATTTTTGGCAACCTATCTCTAGTAGATTATTACTGTCATTGTCGAGTAGGTAATGGATATTACAAGTTTCTTGTGATAATTTCAAATGTTTTTTGACGGCCACCATCTTGTTAGAAGTTTCCAGGGAATTTATGTGACAAGTCAAAATCCATGCTCCTTGGTATTATTTCATCCACGACACATGTGCACAATAACCAAATTATATTACGTAAAATACCACCAACATAACAAAATATAAAGTCAAATAATAAATTATTAGGAATAAAATATAAAAACCACTACATGGCATTCTAAGAACCCACCAAAAACTCCGTAAAATATCGTTTTACTTTTATCAAGAAACATCACTGGTGGATCGCTAAACAAATTTGAAATAACTCTAACGACGTATAGAGTAAAAACTAAAACGACACTGGTGATGATTTTTTGTGGCAAAACTATTTTTTGTTAAAATGGAAATACTAGATTTGAACTGTAGTTTCTCTTTCCTCGATTTAATCTGTGGCCACAGAACTGGTATTCGAGACGGGTCTACAACAAATATAGTTATTGTGAAATATCAAAAAATCTATTGCCACAAGTACGAAGTCGCGTATCACAGGTAGTAATATATATTTCACCTCGATTTATTTGTTTATATTCCAAGTAATTGGTGGTACCCGTTGAGTTTTATTAGTTGTTTGTTGTAGCTTGATCTTTGGTAAATTTAGCGATATTATTCTGTTAGCAGCGTAACGATGAGGCGTCCCACTGTGAGACCCCGTTCCATTGTACACCAGAATAAGTTTTTGTACGTGTATGATATTTTGTTTAGTTTTTTTCCTTTCAAGTAATTACGTAAACAAGATTTTGTGATTTCTGACCCCCCCCCCGCCCCCCTAATCAGCAAAATTAAGCAATAATATTATCCCACTCCCCACCCTTACATATATATACATTAATATAAGTCTTTTTTAAATTTAATTTCCTAATTGCGGCGGCCCATGAGGCAACAGGCTAGAAATAAGGAATTTATCTATACTTCTAATATAGTGTTCATCGATAAATGAGATATCTAACACTGAAAGAATTTTTCAAATCGGATCAGTAGTTCCTGAGATTAGCGCGTTCAACCAAAAACAAACAAACCCTCCAGCTTTATAATATTAGTATAGATTTTCATGAAATTTTCCTTTGTTAGGGGTAAATGAAAAGGCCATATGCAAAAAAAAATGTAATGTTTTTTTATGACTACGCTATTGGCCTGACGGCCCTTAACAGCTTCACCGATCATCATATTAGATCAACATTAAAGAGAGCAAACCGAGCATAAATTTTACAGGTGGTAGAGCTATGCTGAAGCTATTACTGGTTTCAGCATGAATGGGTCGGCTCGCTCGGGGTACTACCACCCTCTCATAGAAAACCGAAGTAAAGTAACATTGTTGCGTTTCGCACACCTACCTTCTCCCCCCCTTCCGCCCAAACATAGGCTGGCAACGCACTTGCGACTCCCCTGGTGTTGTTGCTGTCTATGGACGGCGGTGATCACTTAACATCAGTTAACTTAACAACCTGTTCGTATGCCTCCTATGACATAAAAAAAACACCGCGAGCAAAAGCTAGTTGGTCATATTTATAATTGTAATGTAGAGATATCTCAAATGCATATTTAATTATAAATGCGACTTTCAAAGTGTTTTTATATTTTGCAATAATATTAAAGAACAACTTTCAAACAACATAATAAAGTTTACTGTTTTTTTTTCTCTAATATTTCTAAATATACAGTGAAATAAAATACCATTTTAATCTGATATATTATGATGTAAAACAATATATATGTCGTTTTATATTACAAAATGAGCTAACTCCAATTTTAATCGTTCATATAACGTTTTTATTGAAGTGAAACTTCTTTAGGCGCATGAGGGTAAATTTTTTACAGATGTAACGTCACGCAGGTATGCAACGGAAGTGACGTCATTTGCAGTAAACGCAGATTTTTCATCTATTTTTCAAGTCTCGGAAATCTAAAGTTTTAGATTTGTATAAATATAAACAAGACTTATAAATTAGTTCGCCAAAGAAGTTTCACTTCTAACATGTACTTTGTACGCACGCACTTTTTTTTTAATTTCCAGTTTTTATACACCGAGAAAGAAGTTCAAAGTTTTTTTTTTCTATTATTGTAGCACAACAAAGTGACTGCATTGAGCCTGATGGTGAGCACAGTATAATCCAAGAACTCCATAAGATCTTTAGGTTTTTTATGATCTTCATATTTTATTAGGAACGGGTGAAATTGGCTTTAGCTTATTTTCAAATTTTACTATACATATACGAATATTTGTAACTAGCTGTGCCCGCGACTCCGTCCACGTAGAACCTAAAGTAAACAGACGGTGGACTAATAAAATCATCTGAATGTATTAAGTCCATTTACTTATCTACTGTTCTCTCGTCCTTAAGTCGCGTCCTCATTAAAATTACAATAACTTTTGATAGAGTGAACCGATTTTAATGAAACCAAGACTAAATGTTGAAGATATGCTTTATACAGTAAACTTTAGCAGAGATACGTGTTCCAACAAACAGATAGACATTTCTAAAAATGATTGAAATGTATTTTATTACTTATTCCTTCAGCAACAATTTTTTTTCATAAAGATCTAAAAGTAAGTTTAAATTTGTTCTTATTTATACATACATTCTATACAGAAGAATCCATTTTCAAAATGTATAAGGTTTCAGTTCGTAATATACAGCGTGTTTATATTTTTTGCTGGGATTTCATCTCAATACACTTTAAAGTTTAATAGGTGGCGTACGAGGTTCTACGAGGCTTCCTCGGGGAGGTCGACGTCCTCCTAACAGTTGACGGGAATGGGAGGTACGCCCCCAACGGTCGTTCACCTCAGAAACATCTTATCTACTTATTAACCTGTTCATATACATAGTTTATTTCAGTAAACATACACGATACTTGTATTTTAGTTTATAAAATTTATAAATTACATTACATAATTTAAATACTAGAAACAGCAACAATTTTTTTTAAGTAATAGTGTTAGGTTTTATAACAAAGTCCTAAAGCATGTTACCGTTTTACCGGATAGTGAGTTCAAGAACAATGTCAAATGGGTTATAATGTCTAAAGGCTATTATAGGGTAGATTGATATGTGAATGATTGTGACATCTGGAAATGACGCCACGCTCTGAAATTGAAGCAACGATTGCTAAGTCATAGTGAGTTATAACCCAGTCTAACTTTAGTTCAAGGTCCATGTAATAAAAATAGTTCTTTTGAGGCCAAATTACGTCCAAACTACTGCACGTATCGGCATAGGACTTGGTCCATTCGATGGGTTTTTTTTCTTAGATCGCTCTATGGCTTATATCTCGCATCTATAAATGATATATAAAAAAATATAAGAAATAGTATGATATCCGACAGATGGCCGGCCCTTTCCACTACCTAAAGACTGGACCACAACGTCTCCACCTGAGTCCACTTTAGCAATTTTCTTGGTACTAAACCAACACATACGTATGTGTCATTTTGATCTATAAATAAAGTTGTAATAACGACCGCAGCGCTACCTGTCGTATTGTAAACTAACTACAAGCTATAGTTTCAATAGAATTATCTTAATATTTGAATATGGCTTCAAAAGTTAAGTACTTACAGCAATTTATAATATATGGCACCTCGCGGATCATTAAAAACTAAGTTTTAGGTATTCGGTATTTTAACTCTGTCCTCCCAATACATTCTTGATAATCTAATGTATGTAAGCAAAAACTTAGCTGGATTTAGTAAAAGACCAACATAATTTAAATACGTTTCTAACAATAACAAATTGGTTATTCCATGTATCGGGCTCACAAACCTCATTAACAATTTTTAAGTAATAGCAAAGTCCCAAAGCATATTACCTATTTGCCGGATAGGAAGTTCAGGCACCATTTCAAGCTGGTTTGAATGTCTAAAGGCCATTATAGGGTGGATTAATATATAAACGATGGTGACGTCTGGAAATGACGCCCATATCTATGCATCCACTAAAAACGAATGTAACTATTTTTGTAAAAATATGTACCATGAAAAGATAAACCAGATCGAGTTTCTTTCCGGTTCTTCTTGATGACTGAGTTGTTTTTTGAACCGGTGGTAGTTTCGATGTTCGTAAGCGCCTTCTCAAGGCCTAAATAGTGTAAAGTATTTTTGATTTGATTTGGAATGGTTGAGAAGATTATCGTATAAGATCACTAACAGACGCATTATCATCATCTTCTTACTCTTATCCCACCTATAACTACCACCACCTTTTGGGGTGTAAGGGGTGTCGAATAACATCACAAGACTTGAGACACCCAACACAACCTCGCGTGCACGTGGTGCACCCTGCTGAAAACGAACGAGGTAATGGCGAAAGCGGGGTGGTAGGGTTTTAGAGTCTGACTGGGTCGCAACCACCATGTATATGGCGAAGAAGCCCGTCATAGTGATTCGCTTCTGCGGGTCGCGTTTCGGGATCAGCTTTTCGCAGGCCGGCATAACAGCGGCGACCGGCTATGGATAGTGTCACTCGGTGGTCGGCTTTGTTTTTAGATTGTACTGTGTTTACCATCAGGCATAATGCAGTGCTACAATAAAAAAACCTAAGTAGGGTCGGCACAACATTTTTTCCTTTTCTACTCCTGCCTATTAGATATCAACTCAGTATTCACACCTTTTATACACATATCATTTGTCACATAATCCATCCATACCTTTTTCGATATTCCTTTACTCCTATATCCGTCCACTTTCATAATCAAAAATTTTCTTGTTACCATGCTAACCTATGACTCCTCAACTTCTCTGTCACTGGTGCTATTTCCAAACTTCCTCTGATATACACATTCTTAATCTTATATCCATTCTAGTCCCACCACACATCTGTCTTAACGCATCTCTGCCACATGTTATCTTTTCTCATCCGTCTCTTTCGTAGCCCACTCGGATTCATATAACATGTCCGGTCTTATTATACTTTTATGCGCATTTACGATTTTCTATACGTAAACTTCAAAACATTTTGACTGATTACCAAGGCAATTGCTATACCTAAGTATCTTTCCATGGAGATGATTTTTATTGTATACTAGCGGGCCCGGCAGACGCCTTGATTATAAAAAAAAATCTTTACAAATTATATACCTTGCTCATGAATCACTGTGGATAACACTGGTAAAAATCGCCGTTCACTAGTTTATCGCGAACAGACAGACAGACAGACGCGGTTGGGGACTTCGTTTTATACTATATAATGATATTTTACGTTAATTAGTGAGTAATCAGTTTAAATAAGTATATATCCAGTATCTAAGCTCTACATACGGTGATAACCTGTCACAGGTGACTAAACGTGCAAAAGTTAAGCCCTATGTCAAAATACTTAAAATTATCTTTGTATACATTATATGAATGAAATCGGCCTTTATTGTCTACGCGTAATACTGCCCAAATAGGTTGCTCAGTTTGTATAAACGTTTAGCAACTTAACTACACGTACAATTATTATGAAAGAATTGTAAGAATAACCTTGTTGCTTCGTTACTTGAATGTAATAACTTCAAATAAACCTATTAAAATAATTCAAACTAAATAACTATTTACCAACGGAGTACCGACACTAACGAGCTAGGTTCTAACTATCGCCAAACTTACATCCAAGGTCATTAACCCCCGGTGCCACAACAACAAACGTCTACCCGCATTATTACATTACAAAGCGAATTTGAAAACATTTAAATAAATACGAGAAGAGACCTCTTTCTTGCACAAACAACTTGTCCGGATACCGGTTAGAGTGCGTCCCTTTCGCGCACGGGTTAACCGACGCGTCTGAGTGTGACGGAGCGACAAGGTCACTGGTCAGCCGTTCTCCGACAGACAGCGGGCCGCGCGGGCGGAGGGGGCGTGCGCGAGCGCAGACGGCACAACGACGTGACGTCACTCGCAACAGGTCACGAACGTACTTGCATGGAACCTCTAATGCGTAGCGAAACTGGCTGCATGGCGCATGCACGATACATAAAGAGAAAAAAAAAACTATAGCAAGTATCGCATATAAAGTACACGGAAGGCGTAAGTTATCGTGTCGCTGTGCGTTCGCGTTCATAGTCCGTGATCGTACAGTAGCAATTATGTAGATACGATAGCCGGCTTATAAAACAACAGCGATCAGTCTCGACTCGAGTCTGAATTAATTATCACATAAAAACTATTACGTTTCTAAAGGTAATATTATATATGCGCATTTATCAGTACATCGTATGATGTATATAATTGTAATCTAGACATATAATAAAATTGAGAAATCTGTTGTCTGTACGCACCAGTTTCGTACTAATTTCCGAAATAGCAGAAAGATTTTGACGAGATTTCTACTTCTAAAGGTGTTTTATGTAACATTATCTAGGGTAAAGTCCTCGTCGATCTATTTGGCCGCTCTGAACATAGCCGAAGTTCAAGCTTGCGTGTAAAATAGACAAAAAGTTTAATAAAAGACAAAGTTAAAATATTATTATTGTCTTCTTCTTACATATCTATTATCAATAATTATAATAAAAATCTAACAACTTCTGTACTTTAAATTAAATTAAATTTTTGTGAAAAAAATGTTGCAGGTGTCTTAGAATAAGTCATAAAATACATTTCAATCATTTTTAGATATGTCTGCTTATATGAACACGTATCACTGTTAAAGTATTGCGTTCACGATAAAAACTCACCAAGAAAATCATAAAGCATACCTTCGAGTAAGATTTAGTCTTTATCTTATTAAAATCGGTTCACTCTATCAAAAGTTATTGTAATTTTGATGACAACGCAACTTAAGTACAAGAGATAAGTAGATATGTAAATGGACTCAGACGTTTTCATTAGTCGACTCGCCCGGGGTAGTACCACCCTCTCATAGAAAACCGACATGAAGTAACAGTGTTTGCATTGTTGCGTTTCATTTGGTCAATGAGGGCGCTGGAGGCCCACCTGCTCTCTCCTCTTACCCCTCCCTTCCTTTCCCAAACACAAGCTGGCAACGCACTTGCGACTCCCCTGGTGTTGCTAGTGTCTATGGACGGCGGTGATCACTTAACATCGGGTGACACGCCTGTTCGTTTGCCTCCTATGACATAAAAAAAGCCATTGTTTTTTTTAGTTTAGGTGCCACGCGGACAGAGTCGTGGGCGCAGCTAGTACTAAATAAAATCATTATTCCCTCAACTCGCGCTATCGGCCTGTATGCAGAGAGTGCGTAGGTAAAAGTTGTCGAAACATTTATTTTTCTACACATAAACTCGATTGGGTGAGAGAGAGTGGGGGTCTCCTCGCTATACTAATAAGATACGCAATAATGCTCTTTCTAGTCATATGATGTAATTATCCAACGCAATTTTATACAACCTGTTTTGAGAAATTCGCATATTTATACTATGAAGAAATAGTGACTATTTCATAAATTAAAACTATATATTTAATAAGAATATAAATCTGAAGTGTCTGTACTTTTTAGGTTTTCTTAAAAAAAGGTTCAGGTGTCTAGAAATAAATAATAAAATACATTTCAATCAATTTTAGAAATGTCTGTTTGTCTATCTGTCTGTTTTATGAACACGCATCACTACTAAAATACTGCGTACATGATAAAACCTCTACAAGAAAATTATAAATCATATCTTCGAGTAATATTTAGTCCGTAAAATCGGTTTGGTCTATGAAAAGTTACTGTACTTTTAATGATGAGAGAAAAGTAGACGAGTAAATGGGCTCAATACATTCAGATGACTTTATTAATCGATGTTTTTTATATATGAAACATCTATAGGCGAGGGAAAACCTGATTGTTGGCGTGGCGAGACGTGGCGACGCGATGCCATGCGCAATCTCTCTTGCCGCACTGATCTCGCATACCTATAGTGTATACAGTGTTGTTTACTACGTTACACAGGTGTTTCACATCTGCCAGGAGTCCCGTGACGGCTCTTTTTTTTAAATAATGTTTCACGCAAACGAAATCACGGGCACAGCTGGTTTTAAATATATTTATTGTCAATATATTAGAAATATAATCGTTCTAGTTTTTACAACTATTTTATTTTAATTTAGACAATATTCTTCTAAGTCGAAATGCCAATAAAAATGCAGGTTTATAAAAACGCAAAGGATAAATTTTCATATTATACAAATAACATAAGCAATTAAATAAATTTATAGTTGACAGCTAAATGCATATTATAAATGTTGACAAAGAGAAATGTATTTGGATTTTTTGGAATTTAAAAGAGAAATTATATTTGGACTAAATAAGTATATATTCTAGAAAATGGTATTTAATAAAATGTCATTGACTCTTATACATTTTAGATGACCCTACCTAGATAATAAATTAATAACAGTTCTGGCATAGAAATATAAAAACTGTTAATTTTATTTTTGTACGAATAATAAGATATAATCTATACATATAATTAGGATGTAAATGTAACGTGTCTGTGATTTTTAGATTTTTGTGAAAAAAATATATTGCATTTTTAGAAATGTCTGTCTGTCTGTTTGTATGAACACGGTTCACTGCTAAAGTACTGCTTTCAGGATAAAACCAAACAAGATAATCATAAAGCATATCCTCGAGTAACATTTAGTCTATATTTCATTAAAATTAGTCAATTCTATTAAAAGTTATTGTAACTTTAATAACGACGCGACTTAAGTACGAGAGAAAAGTAGATAGACTTAATACATTCAGGTGATTTTATTACTCACTGTTTGTTACATTAGGTTCCACGCGGACGGAGTCGCGGGCACAGCTAGTTACGAAATAAATTACTGCTTTCCTCCTGTAGATAAACGTAATTGTATGCAGTATAGGTGATACTACGATAAGTCGTCTATTTTTCCGTAAAAATCTCATCAAAATCGATTCCACTGTTTGAGGGATTAACTCGAAAAAACGAAACACATTTCAGATTATTCTCCACTACCTTACACCCGCGACTTCGTCCGCGTTGTCTTGCGTTGAAGAAAATAAGAGAATACACATGGCCACAAATGAAAATTAGCGCTAGGGTCACTTGCAAAGGTGGCAACCAGCAAATGTTGAATTGTGCGCCATTTTAACAAAACCGTGGCATAATTTTAAAATCTTCTAACGTAAATGTATTTCTTTCTTTATAGCGAGTAATTTCTGAATTATCCGCGCACTTTATATTCAGTACTTTCTGAATTATCCGTACACAATCATGGCAGACTTTTTATTTTATTTATACATATTATACACTAGCTGTGCCCGCGAGTTCGTCCGCGTGGAACCTTAATTACAAAAGTAATAACAAAATTAACAAAGAAATCTGAATGTATTAAGTTAATGTAAACAACGTTATTTAAAAAGGTATAAGCAAGTAAATATGCATGCACAGGAATCGTAAAGACACGCATACACACACTCCCTCATTAACACACCTACACAGCGTATACATCCACCTAAATACGCACACGCACCCACTCACATATAGTTTTAAGGCCAGTACAGGATATAGGCTTTCCTCTTACTTGTATAACTATTATTACTAGGTACTAATCACTTTGTTGTATTAGAGAAATTCTGTTTTGCCTGTAATTATTACATATTATAAGTTATTTTATAAAAATCCATGTAAGCTGTTGAATTTCCAGATAAATAAAGTCTATTTACTCGTCTACTTTTCTGTCATGTTGTCATTAAAATGACAATATTTTTCTATAGACCGACCCGATTTTTTTTTATGTCATAGGTGGCAAACGAACATGTGGGTCACCTGATGTTAAGTGATCATCACCGTCCATAGACACTAACAACACCAGAGGAGTTGCAAGTGCGTTGCCACCCTTTGGGGGAAGGGTTAGGGGGGGAGAGGGAGAGGAGAGAGGAGAGGAGAGGGGAGGTGGGCCTTCGTCGCTCTCACTGACCGAACGAAACGCAACAATGCAAGCACTGTTACTTCACGTCGGTTTTCTATGAGAGGGTGGTACTATCCCGGACGTGCCGACCCATTCATGCATAACCAGTAATAGTTTCAACGTGGCTCTACCACCATTAGAAATTTCTAATGCAATAGATTCTAATGCAATAATAAGTCTAAATGTTACTCGATGATATACTATGTGATTTTTTTTAAAGGATTTTATCATGAACGTAGTACTTTAGCAGCGATGCGTGTTCATAGAAATACACGGACAAATAAACATTTCTAAAAATGATTGAAATGTATTCTATTACTTATTTCTAGACACCTGCAACAATATTTTATTACAAAAATCTAAAACAGAACAGGCACGTTAGATTTAAATTCCCATTATATGTATAAATATAGATATTCTCAAATTTCCCATAGCAGGGTGAGATGTGTTAAAAAATATACATATCCAATATAAATATTGGTCGTTTAACACTGCCCACTTGATTTTTGTTCAGAGTTTATTTACGTATGGCAAGTGGGGAGTTGTTTGTCACCGAGCCAAATCTTATAATTAGACAGTTGTCAAATTCCTCGCACCCTCAATGCTGTTGCGCAACTTTTTACATTAATATATCCAATGATATTATAACTAATAAGCTGTAGATGCCTCCTTGATGCACTAGACAGGTGGCAGCGACGGGCTGTCCGTATTGTGAATGATGCAGACGTTACTAACAACCTTGAACCGGTTCAGTTCTGAAGAGACATAGCCTCACTGAGCGTCTTTTATCGTCTGTATCATGGCGAGTGCTCTGAGCTGTTTCACCTCATTCCATCTTCTCCTTTCCACTATAGAACTACACGGGCGGGTACGCGTCTCCACAGTTTCACAGTAGCAACCATCCCGGCAAGAACGAAGAAGTTCGAAAGCTCTTATTTTTGTCGTACTGTGAAGATGTGGAGATGTGGAATCGTCTCCCAGCCAGCGTGTTCCCTTCTTCTTATAACATGGGGTCCTTCAAACGAGAAGCTTTTTTGCAGGTCGGCATGATAGCGATGACTGCCATTGCTATTTAACACTGGCAGTCGCCGTTATTCATAGACTGTCACTTTCCATCAGGTACAGTGCAGTCACTTTGCTGAACCATAAAAAAAAAGAAAAAGATATGTTACGAACATGATATTTTGACAAAACAAATGGCACGATAACGCACACATACGTAAAGTAATATTGTAACGCCACACTATCTTAGATAAAACGTGGAAGTAAGATAGCATATTCTCAATATCGATGGTGAAAAAGAAATAGTTATATGTTGCTTAGATACGGGCGGATTGACGGAGCTAGATCACGTTTGCTAGCTAGCCAAGTTTTAATAAGGCGCTGTCGAAGCTCTTATGACGTATCTACAGCTTTTTAATTATAATATCATTGAATATATCTCTATCTATCTTCTAAATATATGAAAATCCAGTGTCATGAGGTTTCTCCACATTGAACTCCGAATCTACTCAACCGATCTTCATAAAAGTTGGCATGTATGTAATTTGGTCCGACTTGAGAGATACGATTTATGTTTCGATCAATGACCTCAATATTTTTTAATTTTAGAATAATTAATTGTCAATGTTGATTATTGTTATTAATTGTAAGTTTCATCAGTGTCGAACAGATGGCGCTTTAAATTAGTTTGTTGAACGGACTGTTATGGATGTCTCATAGATGGCGTCACGTATTACTTTTGGATTTCTTTTTGAATAACAGCAATGCGTGGTCGGGTCAGCTAGAATATTGTTTTTTTTTTTTATCGCGAATCTAATGAAGTAGTGTGAAGAGATATTTAGTATGCTAGTATTTTTTAAAAGATAACTCCTTTTTATCATTACATGGTATAAAACAAAGTCCCCTACCGCGTCTGTCTGTCTGTCTGTTCGCGATAAACTCAAGAACTACCGAACGAATTTTCATGCGGTTTTCACCGGTGGATAGAGTGATTGATGAGCAACGTTTTAGTATTTCATTTGTCAAGGATTTTTCCATAATCATTGCGGGACAACGTCTGCCGGGTCCGCTAGTTGTTATATAAAAATAGCAATATAGTTACTTTACGTAACTCTACTTTTAGGATTGACTTAAAGCGTTTAATTTCTTATTAAGATAAATTTAAGTCGAACGTATAAACATTAAACATGGTCAAACTATAAACGCATGTATCGGCAATATGAAGTTTTTGAATTATTTTTTTTTATTAAAGGTGTGAAAATGTATGCTCGTATAAGTGTAGAATTCGAAGTCGGGTTTATAAATATGTATCTAACAAGGGCAAAATGATAGCATAAATTGCTATTACTTGTTAATGCGAGCAAATTCATGAGTATCTTCGTATCCATTTGATAATTCATGGAAAATATCACCATTATGGAACCAGTATCGACGCATACCATATGTTTTGGCTTTTTGGAAAATCTTGCGCCTCGAAGGTGTAAGAAATGCACCGACGATAGACTGCTGCTTTTTAAATACTCCTTAGCCACCTGACGTATAATCTCAAATCATTGACATGGAATCTAGAGTAATTACAGTTTTGCAGAGATTGATTTATGTGTGTACTTTACCCGCGTATACAATGGACAATGTTCTAAAGAGTGATATGGTGCCCGCCTCGTCGTTTCAAATTCGCATCTCCCAACGCTGACTGCTCATCCACACACTCTAAAACCTAATAAAATTGCAGCAGCCGTAAGGTTCTCCAGAACGCTACGTACGCTAGTGTTGTGGAATAAGTTACCCGGACGCGCCCTTGATGGCTTTTTCAAACATGAATTTGGCGTCCTTCTTAATTGATACCACGATTACTATGCCTTGTACCTTTCTAGATCCACAACTGCTTTTGAGAGACAGAAAACTTTTAAAATTCTATTGAAAACCGGATCGGTCTAGTCTATGCATCACGAAAGTTCCATATTTCATTTACTTTCAATAGAAGTGGGTCGAAGCTAAGGAGAAAGTCTGCCGTATTTACAACCTGATCCCACTATAGAATCGAGATAACAGCTTGTTCACTCGACCGTGTTTAGGATGATTAATGAACGATCGGTTACATTGAAATGTGCGATTCGTAGTAACTGAATAAAATTGGGCAAAAATTACAACTCATCAACGGCTGGGACTCACTGAAGATAAGCTTGTAACCAGAATTTAATTTAGTAATCCTGCAACGCTTACCTAATTCAGCGGTTCTCAACATTTTTTACACAGCGACGCACTAATATTCTTTGAAAATATACAAAATATACCTATTATATTATATGCATAATATTGAGAAAACTTAAAGATAAACAAATGCTAATTTTAGATATATTTTTTAATCATTATTCAATTTTAGAGTCATAAAAAATCTAATTTAAAAAGGTTTAAACCTCCATACAAAAAAAATCAAACTATGTTCGTAAAATCATATTTTTTATGTAAAATGTAATTTTAAATATGAATTTATTTACTAAACTATGAACTAAAAAAAAATACGATGTTGTGAAAGAAAAAAATAAAAAAAAACTATTTTGAAATCTGTGTCTTAAAATAATAGCCGAGGGGTTAAACTCTTGATTTTGTTGTTCGTAAACCAAACTTACCGCTGTATTCCCTATAATCACTTTGTAGTGTACATACTGTTCTCTCTAGATTGTGCTCCTCAACTGTGTGTCGACATGGACAGAAATGATATTTCTATAGAAACGGGGCCGTATTAGTCAGCTACAACACCGTTGAAGACATTAATATATATAGAATAACAATTTTTTTCGCTCCATCCTTTTCAAATAAAAATAGATATACATAGAAAAAAATTGGCTCGTTTTATGAAACTATGATGGAAGTGAACCTTTTTTTTACGTAGGTATTTACAAAAAAAAATCGGAAAATTGTTCAATATAGGATATTAAAATCGCGTTATAATCTTACTTTAAGAATTGGAAAATGGAAAAATCAATAGTAGGTCAGATATCCAACTATATATTTTAATTTCAAACTGCGTATTAGAGTACGGAATACATAATAAATACAATCATTCCAATGATAGACGCAAATTAAAACCTGAGCACAATATTTATTTATATTGTTGAAACATTTTGAATTAAGCCATGGGTGCCGCCATATTGGGCTTGACTGCTCTGCCAAGCGCCTTTCACTTACCTCTGCCCCACAGTCGCATGTAACGCGACATGCGATAGATGCTTCGATCAACAATAACTAGATAAAGGGCCACGTACAAATCGAAGCTCAAAGCCGTCCGCGTAAATATATACTTATGTGTAGGTAGCTATTTGTTTACTAAGAAAAGGAGAAAAAAAGTGTTAAATCTGTTTTAAGTTCAACCTAATTACAACCATAACACCTTGTAATAAAGTCACAAATGTTCAAAATATTATCTAATACTTACGATAAAACGACCAAAGTAATAAATTACCCCTCAATAATGAAAAGATAACAACATTTAGTGTGAATTCAACCTTAACACGTAGTGAATAAAGTAATAAAGTACGTTTTCCCGTTATTGTGCGTGTTTGTGTCTGGTGAGGCCAAACATTTGTATCACAGGTTTAAAATCGGTAATTTTGTTCAAAATTTGATATTATTAGTTAGTTTAAAGCTTAAAATATAACTTATTCAACATGTATTTAGCGAAAGTAAGATACTCCGGCCGTTACATTGCTTTTTCGGGTATTATTTTTACATCTTTTGAATACACTGCGGCATGTGAAACGGGCTTACATTGGCTGTGTTTCAAACAAACTAAACAAAATAAGGGCACACATTTCAAATGAGCTCTTATTTACAGAGACGTATTTTTCGCGCCGACCCGTTATCTAGTTATTGTTGATCGAAGGATAGATGGAACAAAAAAATTTGGGGCGACGAAGTAAAAAGTTTCACTTTCAAAATATAAATCCGTTTTCAATAGTTTCAAAAAATAACAATCCATATTAACAAAATTCAATTGGCGAGTGTATGTAACCACGTATACTTCAAAACGGCTGCCGGTCTTTGATTAATTTTTCTCTCGTGTTTATAAGTGTGCAGAATTGGATTAAAATCCCAATATAAAAAGTAACTGAGTAAAGCAAGACAGTAGGGAGGTCTTCAGAAAATAAGCTAACTCAGGCTTTCATTTAGGTGATACAAACAGTTGACAATTGACAACTAAATTTTGATTGCAGTTATAATTTTTACGTTTCTTAAATAACCACTATGGTTTAAAGTCTTTGGTCAGCGTAAAATCCGTGTCTGCTAAACTCAAATTAGTTTATACTTGTGTAAACATGTGAAAAATGAGCGATTAGCAATTTTTTGTTTGTTTATTTGTTTCATAATATTACAACGTTGTAATATTTCTTCAATGTAGGTTCACTAAATACTTGTTGTCTTGTATCAGTCGCGTATACATATCAGAGCGTATTTAAACATTTTGATTTTTTTTTATTGTTATGCTATATTACTAATAATTATTTTTTAAATTTTAATTAATGTTCAGCTGTTCGAGTCATATTCGAAAAAAAAAACTTTATTCAATGTATGCCTTGATAAGGCGCTTATGAACGTCAAAACTACCAGATCATATATTACATTAAAACAAATATGACGTATGAAAAACCGGCAAGAAGCTCGATCGGGTTTATCTTTTTATTACATATATTTGAAAAAGCCATGAACGTTACAATCGCTTTTAGTAAATGTCACAGGGAGAGGTGTAAATTCCATACATCACCATCGTTCACATATCTATCCATTCTATAATAGCCTTTTGACACCAAAACTAGTTTGACATGGCGTTTAAACTTACAGCCCGGCAAATCGGCAATTTATGTAATTACTTCATTTTACTTTATTATATGGTTGTAAGATTTGGTCGTATTTTTTTTCAATAATTATTCATGTACAACATAGATCCCATTACCACTGTTACTGTTTCTCATATGTCAAAAAATCTATAACATATCAAAAACCAGTGTCATGATGTTTATCCACTATGAAATCCGATTTCCGAATTAATTTGGTAATGATTTATATTTCGATTAATTCTTCAATACTTTTAACAACAAATTAAAGGATCGTCAATGTTGAATATTGTTATTAACTGTAAGTTTCATCAGTATCGAGCAAATGGCATTTTAAATTAATTTATTGACAGATAGCTGTAAGACCGACTGTTATAGATATCTCATAGATGGCGCCGTGTTTTAATTTTCAATTGCTTTCTCAACTCCAGATTATTTTATGATGCACGTGTTCTGTAAACCTGAGCCACAGAAAAGAAATTTTCTTTAAAAATCGGTCTTTGATATCAAGTCCATACAAAGCATTCGAGCCATGTCAAAACACATCTAAACTCAAATGGTAATTGTTTTGTGTGTGCTTTTTTAATGGAAACTGGGACGCGTTAGTCAGCACTAAACAGAGTCAGCGCCACAACAACCGTACATGTCAACATCGTGTTAGATGCACTCCGGTACTTGTTAGGGTAAACGAGCGTGAATATAATTAGCAAGAATTTCGTGGTTCCGTACGTAAACGAAATTGTAAGGATTCCTATTTCACTTAACCTTAGTCAAAAAATTTACATCGTAAATACAATACGCATATTTCGTCTCACCAACGTATAAATATCACATAGTAGCTTTTGCCCGCGTGGAATAGTTATTTTGTTTAACGATAACTTTAACTCGCGACTACGTTTACGTAGAAGGTGATATTTATAAATAATAAGTACGTTAACCCCGATTTGGACACATTTTGGTGCTCATGATGATATATAGCGTACCTCGATAAATGAGCTATCTAACACTGTAAGAATTTTTTAAACCGGATCAGTAGTTGCTGAGATTAGCGCGTTCAACCAAACAAACTCTTTAGATTTATAATATTAATATACATAATCAGGCATTGTACTGGAATTCCCAAGGCCTAGAAACGTGGTCGACTTAGACAGACCTGACGAATATCGGTGCTCGCAGACTGACAAGGATTGGGTTGACTTGGATTGAAGTGAAGCGTGAAGCCCTCGACTGAACGAGATGAAGAAGCATCGTGTCTGCTCTAATACAGCTACGCAGCTCATTATTGACATATATCTGTAATTGCTATCTACAGTAGCCAACTAACCGGCCAATTAGGAAATGTTTAGGTATTTATTATAGTTTTCATAACACCGAAGGCGAATTTTGAGCTATCGTCGTTTAAAAGTGTTTATTTATAGACTAACCAAGTGGTCGTCCATTTATTACTCTTGGTGAGATGTCGTGAGGTTTGTCTCGACCCCCTTTTCCTAATCTCACGTGAGATCTATCAAAATTTGTATTTTGAGTATGTTCGGGCATAAATTGGTTGGGGGTAGTCAAATTTTATTTTTGACACATTGGTTGTCAACGGAAAATTGGGGATGATCTGTCACTTGCTCGGCGCCACTTGTTCGGAACGCGCACTTTTTCGGACTCACCCACCACACTAGCGACACGGCGGCTCAGAATTTTGTTTTGTGCTATGTGTGTGTACATCTTGGAAATCTGGTACTCTCACCATCGGCAACGGCGGCGGAGAAGACATTATATCAAGTAAGTGTGCTTTTATCCCGATTATAAAGCCTTTCAGCATATATTTTTCCAGAGGTATCTACCTCCAGCCAATTTATATACAGTCCACTGCCTAGGCTAGGTACCCCGACTCGTGTGGGTGTGGTGGTTGCCACCCCAAAGTATAAATGCGTTCGATTTATTCAAAAATACTAAATTTACATGATTATTTTTACTACTATTACAATTATTGTTACATTATATTTCGGTATATCAATACTAAATAAGTATACATTATGCATTTTAATATCTAAAAGAATTGTGTAAGATTTGACCATATTTTAGTTGTGACATGTTTTATAAAGTAATTAATTTCTCACATTTTTACAGTATCTCTTGCCCGAAAAAATTTATTGATATTTGCAGAAAACCCCTATCTTCCCCTCACGTAAGATTTGTCTTGACCCCTTCCCCATTAATCGCCTCACGTAATAAATGGACGCCCCCAAAGTGTAAAGTATTTCAAAAATATATACGGAACTTTCATCTACACCCGAACACTTACTAACCGGCTTATGTGAACACTCACTCACAGAACGTAGTGAATGAGAGGGGCCGCATGAAAAACGTAGGCCCGCTTTTGACCCAGATAGGGATCATCCCGGGAACTATGCTGCAAATAATGATAGACCCCACGCTCCGCTCCGCGATGTTTTGATAAAACTGACGCATTGCGGCAATTGTGACATTGTGATACATCACGACATACGTGCGTCTAACCCTCGAACTATCGTTTTAATTATTCAAAAATTAATATTATTTAGTTTTGCAATATTCTAAGTAATATTAAAACAATTATATCTCTTCTTATCTATACGTATAATAAGAAACTAAATCTAACGTGTTTGTACTTTTTAAAATTTTGTGAAAATAAGTAAGTAATAGATTACATTTCGATCATTAAAAAAAAAAAAAATCTTATATTATAGTTGGCAAAGGAACAGGCGGGTCACCTAATGGTCAGTGATCACCGCCCTCCATAGACACTAGCAACACCAGGGGAGTCGCCAGTGCGTTGCCAGCCTGTGTTTGGGGAGAGGGGTTTGGAATGTGGGGAGGGGAAAGTGGGGCGGAGGTGGTCCTCCTGCGCTCTCATAGACTCTGTCTATCTGTTTGTATGAACACGCATCATTGCTAAAGTACTGCGTTTCATCAAAATCGCTTCACTCTTTCAAAAGTTATTGTAATTTTAATGACAGTATGTGAAAGTATTTAAGTTAACAATATGGGCTATATATATATATATATAAATATATATATATATAATGGGCTTAATTAATACATTCAGATGATTTTATTAGTCACTTTTTTTTACATTAGGTTCCACGCGGACGGAGTCGCGGGCACAGCTAGTATCTAAATAAAATGACAGAGGTCTACAATTAGCGGTATCACTCTAAAACTACAGGTGATTTTTTTTAGTTTGTACATTGAGGTTATTTATTATTTTATTTTTAGCAACCAATCTTCTACATTATAACTGCCATTGTCGAGTAGGTAATAATATATCAAATGTTTTATGATAATTCGGATCTTCTAACAAGATAGCGACCCCATAGTTAGAACATCCATGGAGTTTTTGTTGCAACTCAGAATCCATCGGGTATTATTTCCCATCCACTTCACATGTGCCCAGTAACCGAACGTAAAATACCACCAATTTTACAAAATATAGAGTTAAATAACACAAGATTATGAGTAAAATATAAAAACAACTACATGACAGACGAAGACCCGCCAAAAACTCCGTCGTTACGGTTATTTTTATAAATTACTTAGAAACAATGTCTACTCTATGCCACGCTTTGACCATAGACAGATTCGGCATTGACGAATTCTTTTAAATGGTGGTAGAGCCACACTGAAACTATCACTGGTTTCAGCATAAATGGGTCGGCTCGCCCGGGATAGTACCACCCTTTCATAGAAAATCGACGTGAAATAACAGTGCTTGCATTGTTGCATTTCGTTCGGTCAGTGAGAGCGCCGGACACCCACCTCCCCTCCCCTCTCCTGTCCTCTCTTTCTACCTCCCCCTCCCTCCAAAGGGTGGCAACGCTCTTGCGACTCCTCTGGTGTTGTTAGTGTCCATGGACGGTGATGATCACTTAACAGCAGGTGACTCACCTGTTCGTTTGCCAACTATAACATAAAAAACAAAAAAAAAATTGGCAGAAGGTAAGTGATCGCGGACACCTGCGACACGAAGGCCATCACAGATGCGTTGCCGGCCTTTGAGAAAGGAGTATACCTACTGTACTGTGTACATCATATCAAACATATTGAGGAAAAAAAAATATTTTTCAACCTAAAATGATACAAAATAATGTACGCCTAATTGCGGAATTACCAGAAATTATAAATCCACCGATTATAATTTAAAAAACTTAAAAGAGACACAGGTTATAAACTCCGTTAATTTTTTAAGAGGTTTAATATCTTCTTTGTAGCATAAAAAAAAATCGAGGAATTTAAATTATTTATGTACTACAATTTTTTTTTTATATGCCTCATTCGAATATTATTTTTAAACCATTATATTTTGTTAGTTTTCTGTATAAAAACACGACTGCTGTTGAACCGGGCTTTTCTCCCAAACGGATGAACCGATTTTGACGAGGGTTTTACTTGCAGGTAGTCGACTTTTCAGACTATAATCAGGCTACATTGTTACGCTTTTCTGGGGAGGATAATCAATAATGATAAAATTTAACAAAGGTAACACAGATTAAAAACATTCAGTAGTTTTGACAAAAAATAGAATTAACGAAGTAGAACGAAGAAGCCGAACGAAAAAACTGCCTAATCTAGGCAAAGCTTCAGACGTGAACGGGGTATAATATAATACTTTGTGATATGCAATCGTCTCTTTCGGCGAATTTTGTTATTCTGAGAAAAATACAGTGAAACTTGGTTAAGTGGGACCTGGATAAGTGAGAAACCTCCATAACTGGAACTCATGCTGAGGTCCCAACACTTTGGCACTGAATTACCTCTGTTAGTGGGACGAGGTAAACCTCTATACCTGGGATTTTTTCTTTCGATAGTTACCTCTATAACTGAGACAGCGAGTAAATTTTATATGCATAAACCTCTGTAACTGAGATAACATTGTTTGTTTGTTGTTGTTGTTTACGTGTAAAAACGAGCTTGAATATTTTTGTTGATTACATTTGTATGATTACCTTTAAGTACATACTATATTTTTTTTATTAAAACTCATTTACATACATAACACGTTATTTTATTTAATGATCGCACCTGTATAACCTGTATTCTCACCTCTATTAATGGAACCCTCTGTAAATGAGACAGATATTTATTTATACCTGTATATCTGAGACACTGGGTAAGTGGAATACCTCTATAAGTGAAACGACATTGCAGATCCCTTGATGTCTCACTTAACCAGGTTTCACTGTATAAACTTTGGATATGTTCTTAAATTTCTAAGACATCACACGAATCCGACGACTATTAAATTAGCATAAGTGTTCCATGTTAACAGAAATATACAGTGATAACTACTATTATAATTAGTTATCACTAATTGGCTTTCCCGAACAAAACTCTACCGTAGCGGCATCGCTTTGTGCAACCAACGGACCGTAGCTGCCGAAACAAAATATTATATACAGACATATACATATATATAATTTTTTATATATACAACAAACATTTTCTTCATTAATTTAGATGTACAACAGCGATTAGATACACCTAAGTTGCTATATGTAAATACTTAAAATAATTATTCTGTTTTTACAAGAATCAGTCTTTTGTTGTTTTTTTTTTGGCATGCCGTAATAATTACTAGAGAGTATTTATAAAAACAGACTTTAAAATAAGATAACATAATTTTTTTACACTGACTAACGCTGTTTTGCGTGAAGGGCATTGACATGGCTTTGGTGGCGAGCGCGTAAGGCACTCAGAAGAATTGGCAACTTACGCAAAATGGCGGAACCTGGGCTCTGGTTGTCAATGTGCAGGAGTATTCTCGAATTTAGCTAACTAGTCAATCATGCTAACTCTATCTATGTACCTACTAGTGGATCCGATTATATATAAATCGAGTTTTTGACGGGATCTTGGAATGTCATACAGTGGATTTTATATTTTATTTATAATCTTATGTCATTTGGCTCTATATATTGTAATATCGGTGGTGGTTTATGTAATATAGTTTTTTTTTTACTTTAATTTTGGCAACCAATCTTTTAGATTGTTACTGCCATTGTCAAGTGAGTATCGATATTACAAGTTTCTTGATATAATTTCAATGAACTAACAAGATGGTGGCCATCTTGTTAGAACTTTCCATGGAGTTTTTGTGGCATCTCAGAATTCATGGACCGTGGTATTATTTTCCATTCACTTCACTTATGCACAATAAACAAACTATATTACATAAAACTCCACCAATTTCACACAATATAAAGTCAAGTAACACAAGATTATGAATAAAATATAAAATCCACTACAAGACAGACCTAAATCCCGCCAAAAACTCTGTAATATAGTCGTGAAGTGGATGGGAAATAATACCATGAAGGATGGACTCAGACTTGCCATAAAAAAAAATCTTCGAAAGTTTTAACAAGACGGCCACCGTCTTGTTACTTCATTGAAATGATCGCATGAAATTTGTACCTTCTCGACAAAGGCAGTAATAATCTACAACCAATGTTGCCAAAAATATATATACGTTTACGTTACATATTCAAAAAAGTATCGAAGGTTTCGGATTATATTGTGTTTCTTATCTGTGATAAATCCAGAATAAAATGTTGGTATAGTAGAATTCTAGACTTCGACAACAGCACCACCTACACAGCTGTTGGCGTGTTCAAGCGGTGGATTGCTTGGATGATCAGCGTTGTTTTTTTACTGTACCGATTATTCCACCAGGCGTAGTGCAGTCAATATGCCATGCTACTATAGAAAACAATAACGTAAAGACTAATTGCACTTCATTAATGACAAGCAATTTTCTCCTTTGAACCTAGTTAATAATTTATACGAAACTTCATCAAACTTCAAAACGGCCATCATACCGTGCCGCTACTATACGTATTTATTATAAACACTATGAGACGCGAATTACTATGCAATGTGGCATTTGTGTAATCCATTATAGTGTAACTCACGAGTTATAAACAAATTGACATTCAACACTGTTAGTATAGTGTTATATCCACAACAATAAATTTACAGGTCGCTAAATTTGGGTATACCATAAATGTTTATACTGTTAGAATCTCTTTCGAATGGTATAATTTAATAGTGTCAAACGCTTCGAGCTCGTGGTGGTCAAGTGGTTTGACCTGTGGAATATCAATTCAATGCCCGTAGGTTCGAACCCCGACATACCAACGAATTCTTCGGAATTAGCATACATTTACTAATTTACAATGGTAACTCTATCGTCGGGGTGAAGAAAAACATCGTGAGGAAACGTGAACCTGAGAAATGTTCTTGTAGTACTACTGTATGTGGGAAAAATATAGAACTGTGGATTTCTCAGAGTTTCAAATCGCCAATACGTGGTGGGCTGGCGTGGTGATTACGGCCATACCTTCCTTCGGGAAGAGGCTTATGGCCCTGCAATGAGTCTTTTACAGGCTGATATAATGTCACAATGCATTTACATACCAATAACTACGATTGAATCGGTAAATATATGATTTATAATTCATATTTCTTCTGTACTTCGTTATTTATCATCTTTTAACCCTTTTTATTAAAGGATCGTAAAATTACAACACTGTATTTGAATAGGGATTTAAGTGCAATCCAAGAACAGGCGACTTCATAGAGGTGTACATTCCATTGGCAATCGTCGCTGTCATGCCGTCCAGCATGCCTCTCGATAACTACCTTATTCCTAAACGCGACAACGGATTTGCATATTTGTTTCATTAATGTATAAATGAATTATCCTAGCTCTCATTAGTTTAGCTTGATCCGCGTCGTATTCAAGGCAACAGCTCGAGCGAGATCCAGCCACTTTGGGAGTACTGAGTTGGTTGCCATTTGGCTGAGTACTTTAAATTCTAGTCTAAGTAGCCCGGTGAAGCTGCAAAGACCTGTCAGGCTAACAGCGGGTAATACTAAATAGAGAAAATACCGTGACAAAATAGGTGGATCACGGTCACATAAGCTCTACAGAGAGGTGATAGATAAATACTTTATTTTTATTTCTGAACTAGCTTCTGCCCGCGGCTTCTTTTGTGTGGAATAGTCACTTTAGGCTAACACTAACACGCAACGGAACCTCTCGAAAGAAAAAAAACGATGCTGAAACAATCTTAATTAGTGCTCCGCTCCTATTCGTCTTAGCATGATGATATATAGCCAATAGCTTTCCTCGATAAATGAGCTATCTAACACTGAAGGAATTTTTAAAAACGGACGATTTGATTGACGTGTGATGTTGATACAGATAGACAGACTGACTTTTCTAAAAATGTTTGAAATGTATTCTATAACTTATTACTAGAAACCGGCAACAATTTTTTCACGTAAATCGAAAAAGTAGACACATAACGTTTACATTTTTATTATATGTATATATATATGTAGATATAGATAAAGGAGTGTTAATAATTCATTCCGTAGGTGGTAGAGCCACGCTGAAGCTATTACTGGTTTCAGGATGAATGGTTCGGCTCGCCCGGAGTACTACCCTCTCGCAGAAAACCGACGTGAAGTAACAGTGTTTGCATTGTTGAGTTTCGTTCGGTCAGTGAGAGCGCCGGAGACCCACCTCCCTTCCTCCCTCCCCCCAACACAGGCTGGCAACGCACTTGTGACTCCCGTGGTGTTGCAAGTGTTTATGGACGGTTGTGATCACTTAACATCAGGTGACCCACCTGTTCGTTTGCCACCTATGATATAAAAAAAAACTATAATTAATTTATGAAATTTAAAAGACTTATTCCATCATTTTGAGATTTCACTTCTGTCGACAGTATTCATTGCCTCGACTTTTTTTAAATACCAAAAACGGTAACATCCTTACTGTAAAAGGTTTTACTAATACCGCAATGAGGGGGCTTACTGCGCCGCACTGTCATGCCGTGGAACTAAACAATTCACACGACAGTGCGAAACAGCACTTCTTGTTTGTGCCAAATAGTCGGTAACAACTTGTTGACGTAAATAGCTTTACTAAATAATCTATTTACTATATATTTTTCGGTTACCCGGTCCGCGTCCTGCTCCGACCGTTGGCTATTAACACGTGTATGTGATACATTACTGGTAATTATCTCGAAATCACTACGTAAACACGTTTCAAAGGAGCGTTGAACCGGAATGCGCCGAACTATTCAGAGCTGTAGACTTTAACAATCAAGGAGCGGAGTGCCGTACGCTTTTCACATTCATAACATTCAGCAAATAACGGAGTCAGGTTTTCTTTAATTCTAACTTTTAGCAACCAATCTTCTAGATTATTACTGTCATACACATATTACAAGTGTCTCGTGACAATAACAATGTTCTAACAAAATGGTGGCTCCCTTGTTAGAACTTTCCAGGTAGTTTTTGTTTCATGCTCCGTGGTATTATTTCCCATCCACTTCACTTACGTACAATAAAAAAACTATATTACGTAGATCTTATATGTCAATGCGGTAAAACACCACAAATATTACAAAATATAGACCAAAATAACACAAGATTATGATTAAAATACCAAATAACACAAGATTATGAATAAAACTAAGATCCCACCAAATGCTCACTAATGATCTTTTTATATATATATCATAGGAGGCAAACAAACAGGCGGGTCACTTAATGTTAAGTGATCACCGCCGTCCATAGACACTAGCAACACCAGCGGAGTCCTAAGTGCGTTGCCAGCCTGGGTTTGGAAGAAGGGGGGGAATGAGCAGAGAGAGTGGGAAGGGGAGGTGGGCCTCCGGCGCTCTCACTGACCAAACGAAACGCAACAATGCAAACACTGTTACTTCACGTCGATTTTCTGTGAGAGGGTGGTTTAATGGTGGTAGAGCCACGCTGAAACTATTACTGGTTTCAGCATGAATGGGTCGGCTCGCCCGGGGTAGTACCACCCTCTCATAGAAAACCGACGTGAAGTAACAGTGCTTGCATTGTTGCGTTTCGTTCGGTCAGTGAGAGCGCCGGAGACCCATCTCCCCTCCCCTCTCCTCTCCTTTTCCCTCCCCTAACCCTTCCCTCCGAAAGATGGCAACGCACTTACGACTCCTCTGGGGTTGTTAGTGTGCATGGATGGTGGTGATCACTTAACAGCAGGTGACCCACCTGTTCGTTTGCCACCTATGACATAAAAAAAAAAAAAAACTACGCTGGGCGAGACGACCCATTCATGTTGAAACCAGTATTAGCTTCAGCGTGGCTCTACCACCATGACCGTGGCTATACCACCATGACCGTGGCTCTACCACCATGACCGTGGCTCTACCACCATGAACGTAGCTCTACCACCATGATCCATACACCACTATCTTATTCTAAATGTCGACATTAGAAGCAGTTTAAGTGGAGAGGAAAAAAACAAAGAAATGTTTTCGTACCTAGAGAAACTAACCGAAACTAAACATTAACCTTTAGCCGACACTTTCTTGGTCATATAATCTTATTACATTGTTATGTTATATGTTCTGTAATTTTGGTGACATATTAAATGATACAGTTTACTAATTGCATTCAAGGAAAATAAATTTGAAATATTAACATGGAACACAAATTATGAATTAGATATTTTATTTGTCTTCATGTAAAAAGAATATTATAGAGCATACAAAAACCCAAGATGCACACTTAATGTGTCACAGACGGCACACAAAAATGAGTGCATAATTTTGAATGTCGCTTGCGTCTTTGTAAACAAAACTTTAAATCCTTCAGGTAAGGTTGAATTTGAAAATCATAAGTTTATCGCATAACTTTTTTTTATGTCAAAAGCAGGCAAACGAACAGATGGGTCACCTGATGTTAAATGATCACCACCGTCCATAGACACTAGCAACACCAGAAGAGTAGCAAATGCGTTGCCAGCCTGTGTATGGGAGAGGGGTAGAGAAAGGAGGGGGAAGGAGGTGGGCCTCCGGCGTTCTCACTGACCGAACGAAACGCAACAATGCAAGCACTGTTACTTCACGTCGGTGTTCTGTGAGAGGGTGGGAGTAACCCGGACGAGCCGACCCATTCATGCTGAAACTAATAATAGCTACAGAGTGGCTCTACCACCTTCTATAACCCTATAAACTATAACCACGTATGTATATTGAGTAGTTTTGACGCCGGTTTTGAGCGCTACTTTTATTCGAGACTGTGCGTCTTGGGTATTTATACGTCAATGTTATAAAGCCACCAATTTACTATAACAATATGGCCGACTCACGTTGAATATTCTGGCAAAATTTTTAATTATTAATATCAATGAAAAAAAACGTTGACTATGGCAAATTCTTCTTTAAGACAATGAAAAAAAATCTTCACATAATAACATAAAACTTGGATAATTATCTCAACATATTATGTTCTCAACAAGGACCTCATGTATTTTACATAGACACGAATTTGATCAACAGTAGAATTACGTCAATGATGGCACGATAATAGATAACCTTTTCCGGTGTCTTTTTTTTTAATTTAACATGTGGCCAACATCTCGCCTTCAAGCGTCTATATTGTCTATGACGATGCCTAGTCTACAATAATATTAGACGATTAAATTAAGACGCACATCATACCATAGATCACGGTCAGCGATTACATGAGTTTTAATTTTATCGTACTATGAAACCCGACAGTTACCGACATCTTTTTGTAGGTCATGACTGTTGGAGTTCAAAAAATCGCATTCGTGCCGTATATTGAAATAAGTTGGTGACTCCTTTGTTTTACAATTTCTTACGTATATATATTTGCATGGCTTAAAACACTATGGGCATACTAAACGTGTACTTGATTTTTGCATTATTTGCAATTTGTCCATTGTCCAATTTGTTGAATGGTCGTTCAGTAGTTGAAATTAGACTGTAAATATCTTTGAAATGAAAACTTCTTTGGGCGCGTTGAACGGTATTTTTGGCAAGAGCTAAATTTATAATTTCGCGTCATAACATGCTACGTAAGCATGACCGGCTTGCGTCAGACTAGCGACGCGTAGTATAGGGACGTGTGTACCTGTAATATTGATATTTTGCAGCTCATCATTTGATTGATTAATAAACTTTATAAAAATGTATATAATATTGGCTCCGAGTGCCAATAGATATGGAAACCACACTAATGTTAACAATCTCAATAAATACATTCTGTAATTTAAATATACACCTGCAACAATTTTTCTCTCGAAAATGTACAGACACCTTAGATCTACATTTTTATTTTATGTATAGATCTAGAAAGAAAATATTTTACAAATGTATCTAAGTAGGTATGACCTTATTAGAACTTGGAATTGTTATCGTTTGTTTTAAAATTAAAATGATTTCACACGACGAATTCTTGAGACGTAATATTGTAATTAGATTAATGATTACCAGTACAACGTGTTTTTTTAACATTAAAATCTTATGTTTAATACCGCACATCTCTTTAAATGACGTGACAAACGCGATAGAAGATCTAGTGTAACCGAGATAAATATACGTAGTAATCAATGAATTATAGATTATATGAATATATAATGAAAATACAGTTCCTTTGAGGTTCTGAGTTAGTATAGTTAACTTACTTGCCCGATACGAAATACATATACGCGTTACTGATGTGCACATGTTTGGTACACCTATGTATATCACTATTTACTATATGTATCTCCGATGTACACGTATTCATTTGTGAATCATGCAATTTCGACTGTATGGTTCACAAATGTATATATGTTTGAATAGCTTATAATAGTTAGCTAGGTCAGACGCGACTTTTTCCAGGTAACAGTCCAAGCCGAGGTGCGCATGCGCCCTTGTGTATGTTACCTAAAGACCAAATCGGCTGAGTGCCTTAAGCGCTCGCCTTAGTAGTCCGGTGAAGCTGTAAAGACCCTGCAGGGTCAATAGCGTAGTCAGTTCGAGAAAAGAAAAAAACTATATGTATGAATAATTAGCTTAATTTAGTTAGATTCGCGATATTGAGCAACCTAGATAACAGCCTAAGCCGAGGTGTGCCGTGCACCCTTGAGCTGGTTTCTAAATAAAATCGACTGAGTGCCTCAAGCGCTCGTCTTAGTAGCCCGGTGAAGCTGTAAAAGCCTTGCTAGGCCAATAGCGTAGTCAGTTCGGAAAAAAACCAGTTCATTTGAAGTTCAATTACGTCAAAATTGCTAAACGAATACGGTCGTTCGATGCGGAATTAATCATAGATTGTTCTAGATTCGATTGACTCGTTGCCATATTTTTTAAGCACAAAGAAGCGGACGGGAATCGTCTAGTGAGCATATCTTGGTAGTATATTTATTTATTTATCAGAAAAGAATCGACAACGGTAACACAATAAGGTATAACGTACATGAAATCTGTTCAAATTAATTATGCTACTAATTATAATCGATTACAGCGTTTATATAGATACAATACAGCAGATAATAATTAGAGGATAGTAATACAGACGATACAAATAAGATAGATAAAATATCCAATTTGTTTACCGCAAACTTACAATTTAATTCCGTGTTGTAATATATATTATTGTATTTTGTTGTTACATATATATATTTTATTGTACATTTAAGTCGACTGTTATATATTATATACTTATATATTATAGGAAAATGATACATTAACAAAAATAAAGAATTACTTAGAGCAGTGAGAAATAGACTTCTTTATTTGAATACTAGCGGGCCCGGCGGGCGTTGTCCCGCCCTGATAATAAAAAAACCTTGACAAAATATACCTGATCCTTTCCATGAAGCACTGTATCTACTGGTGAAAAGCGCATGAAAATCCTTTCAGTATTTTTTTTTCGAACTGACTACGCTATTGACCAAGCGACGTCTTAACAGCTTCACCGGACTACTAAGGCGAGCGCTTAAGGCACTCAGCCGATTTTATTTTGACAACTAGCTTAAGGGTGACAATTAGCTCAAGGGGCCGTTCAGTAGTTTTTGAGTTGATGAACGATTATGATTTTCTGGTGAGGTTTTATTGTGAACCCAGTACTTTAGCAGTGATGCCTGTTCATACAAACAGACAGACAGACAGACATATTTAAAAGTGATTAAATGTATTTTATTACTCATTCCTATACACGTGCAACAATTTTTTTTTTACGAAAATCATAAAAGAACACACGTCAAATATATATTCTTATTAAATTGTATAGATAAGAGATTTGATATAAATAAAACTAATTGACTCAATCAATGCTAATTTCTGAACAGATATATAAAAACTAAATTTTAACGACTCGAGACCGTATCGGGATATTCGAATTTAATGAATAAATTAAACATTAATGGTAATTACTTAAATAATTGGAAATTCGCATCTCAACTCTGCCACGTGTAATTTTCTCTCATCCGTCTCTTTCGTAGCCCAGCACTCAGATGCATACAGCATGACTGGTCTTACCATAGCTTTATAAACCTTCCCTATAACCTATAAACTTAAATAGTTGGAAATAATAATGATAATTGAAATTATTTCCAAAGCAAGCAGAAAACAGGTGTTTCAATGTAAAATACCACTGAATATTAAATCGTTATCAAAACCTCAGATACAAATTTAGCAAATATGTATAAAATTTAAAATGCAGTTTGCTTTTCCCATCATTTTTAAAACACGCTTTTACGGAATAAATAATTTATCATGAATATTAAAAGGCGAGAAAAAGGAATACAGAATATATTAACGTTGTTATTAATGAATTATTAACTTACATTAATACGCATATAAATTACTTAGATTCTTATAAATGTATGAGAAAATAATATATAACCTTGATAATCATAACAAAGTGTAATAACAAATAGAGATGGAACAATTCCATGAGTTATCAAAAAAAAAAATTTAGCAATTAAAATTATAAAAAAGAATTGCGACACTCATGAAGACTGCCGATAGAAGTGGAAACTCAAATCAATGGATTAACTGTGTCCTTTTTTGTACTCTTAAATCAATTATAATTCGAATTATTTAAATTTCACAATTAGTAAATTGAAATTATTAATGTTACTCTGGTTTTCACGTCTGTTGGTACTCCGAGCAATAATTAAATACATTTTTATACAGTTTATTAATTAATGAAACATTTGATGGGCTGCACAAGCTGAATAAAAAATATCAATACTGTAGTATAGACAGACATAGGCCGGTATTTTACTGTTACTCTGGCGCAAGCGGAATACAATACGGGCATATGTTTGTAGACCCGTGAATCTGTTAATAGCTAGCTAGGTCAATAGCATAGTCAGTTCGAAAAAGAAAATTACTGGCATAAGTTGGTTGGTCCCACATCTAAAATCGCTCAATGGAGCAAAAGGTCTTTTCATTTAAATTTTTTTTTTTTTTATAAAGTCTTGAACCTACATAGGTTGACATGGAATCAGAACAAGCTGTCATCATTTCAAAATCGAATAATATAGGCAGTTTATGTACTTACTAGCAGTGGCCGCGATTTAGTCCTTATGTAATTAACAGCGATTAATAAAGGTATCTGAATGTATAGTCTTGAACCTACATAGGTTGACATGGAATCAGAACAAGCCGTCATCATTTCAAAATCGAATAATATAGGCAGTTTATGTACTTACTAGCAGTGGCCGCGATTTAGTCCTTATGTAATTAACAGCGATTAATAAAGGTATCTGAATGTATAGTCTTGAACCTACATAGGTTGACATGGAATCAGAACAAGCTGTCATCATTTCAAAATCGAATAATATAGGCAGTTTATGTACTTACTAGCAGTGGCCGCGATTTAGTCCTTATGTAATTAACAGCGATTAATAAAGTCATCTGAATGTATTAAGTCCGTTTCTTATCAACTTTTATCTCGTACTTAAGTTACGTCGTCATTAAAAGTACTATAACTTTTGATAGACCGAACCGATTTTACTAAAACATATACTAAATGATACTCAAAGATATGTATAGACAGGTTTGATCATGAACGCAGTAATTTAGCAGTTATGTGTGTTCACACAAACAGTCAGAAGTTTCTAAAATTGAATGAAATGTATCTTATTGAAGTTATACTTCTTTTGGCGTGTTAGGGGAAAATGATGAGAGTAAATTTTAACGATGCGCGCGCAAGCCGTCACGAAAAACCGACATCCTGAAGTTATTACCATGCGCGCACACCGTCACGAAAAACCAACACCCTGAAATTAGCTATAGTCAACTTTTTATATTGTTAGTGTCGTTTTTTCTACAAACGTAGAATAAGGCGAAAGATAAAATTTTTGAAAAGATTTTTATCTTGTTACGCCAGAGAATTATAACTTCCAACGCGTGTACATAAGTACACACACACATTTTTTTACTTATTCTTATACATCGGCAACATTTTTTGATTAGATTTACATTAATATTTGTTACACTAATCACGTATAGGGTCGATGTAGTCAGGATTGGCAATAATCACATCGTAGATACTGTCACTATTTATTTGGCCAGAGCTTCGCCTTACAATAACTTCCACATAGGAGTGCGCCCAGATCAGCGACATCTTGCCCTTTATATATCACCAATGTAGTCTCACACCGGAATGAATAATGAACAGCCGATAACTTCCACCAATAGCGTTCGAGGTCAGTAGTAACACCCCGATAGAGTCAATAGCGCGGTATCGCAGGTCAATAGTGGTTCCCCGGGTGGCGTTGTAGTCTCGCCTCTCGGGTGTGTCACGGTACCGGACGTAGATGTTAACATATTATATATATAGAAGATTGAAAAATACATTTCTTACATACATAAATACAAGCAGCAAATATGACAATACACAATAATCTGTATATAGCATAAATAAGAGAAAACAATCGGTGGACATTACTCGATATAATGACATCGGTGTGGACGAAAAAACCTTCGGACGATGAGACACGAGACCTAGCGTTCTGTTCTGGAGCCATCCCACTCAATCCAATCGTGTATTTGTTTTACCTCAATTAAATAAATAAAATAGTAATCTTCATTTGGTATTTCGTTACACTTCTACAGATAAATAGGGTCCCACCCTGCCTCCTACGTTAGTGTACACTGTGTTGTAGGAGACAGTTACAAATATTTTGAACACGTTCAGTTTCACATACAATACAATAAAAGTGACCATAAACAATTAGACATTTTTTTTTATATCATAGAAGGGAAACGAACCGGCGGATCACCTAATTTTAAGTGATCACTGCCGTCCATAGACGCTAGCAACACCATATTTTAGTTATATTTCAACCAGTTTGCAAAAAATCTAGATAAATTATATGCCTAAACTTTCTATTAATGAACACCACATGAAAATCCAGTATCAGTAGTTTATTTTTATTTTAGCACGAACAGACAGACAGACCAACGGATACAGCGGAAGACTTTATTTTACAACGAGCGGGCCTGGCGGACGTTGTTCTGACCTGATAACAAAAAAAACATTGACAAATTTTATACCTAAACAGCTCGAAGCATTTTGCCATCCGGGGAGTTTATCAAAATTATAAGTATAAATAATTTTTATTGTTGTTTTCTTTTCTACATTATTGAATAGATTAATTTGAAAATAGTCAGTATCTTTTTCATGATCGTTCATTTTATCGCTCTTTTTTAAAAGAAAAAGCAATATGAACGGATTGGCCACTGTCAATCATCATATATAAATCCATGGAAATGATAACATTAAATATAACAAATTTTGTGACGTTGTAAAGGGTAATCTCAGGAACTACTGGTCCCATTTGAAAAACTCTTTCAGTGTTATATAGCTCATTTATCGAGGAAGGTTATAGGTTATATATCATCACCCTAAGACTAATAGGAGCGGAGCACCAATGAAGAATATTTTAAAATCGGGTATTTTTTTACTCCTGAGAGCTTCCGTTGCGTGTTAGCGTTAGCCCAAAGTAACTATTCCACGCGGACGAAGTCGCGGGCAGAGGCTAGTACATATATAAATAAAGTGATTGTTGTGTCCGGGCTTAAAACGTGTTTTCGAAAAACGTTAGCATTGGAGAACTTTATATAATACTATCTAAGTTTTCTTAGGTTCTTCTAGTCCGCTGAAGACCGTAAGGCCAATAGCGTAGTCAGTTTGAAAAAAAAATCTTAGGTTCTTATTAGTAATGATAAAATTAAACAGAGGTCGCTTAAATCGGTGTAAGGGTTACAGGCGTTAAGAAGTAAGTATAAAATAAAAAACAATCTACAAATAACTCATACGTAATTCCCACGTTCACACGAGTGCGTATTCGCGAGTACCGACAAGTAATCTAATAAATTTAGTTTTATAGAACAACAGTAATAAAGTAATATATACAAAGAACATTGACCGAGTGAGTGAGCGAATTGTGGAAAAGTGAACGACGCGTCGACGCCATTGGTGCAAGGCGCAGGCGCGGCCCGCGTTCACGGTTGACATTTAACTCAGCCGCAACCAGCCTAGACAATGTTGCAGTCTAGGCATTTAAACATGCACTAGATCGGCACGTAGCAAGTACACGGCGACCTCATTACGACTCGCTGATAATGCGGCACGGTTTTGTAAACAGGGTATCAAATAATAATACTGTAAGCTAAAGGGCACATATAATAGAAACGCAAATCAGAGAGAAGTCAAGTCTTTAGTCTGCACCTTTAGCGAAATGCGTATAATTTAAGAAGTGGATTTTATAGGTGAATACAAACCTATTACACGCACATTTCTTGCCTGTTCTTCTATACATATAAGAATGTAAATCTAACGTAGTTTTAGATTTTTGTGAAAAAAGTTGTTGGGGTTGCTTGCAATAAGTAATAAAATACGTTTGAAAAGGCTACACTGAGTTTAACTAATTAACAGTTCGCATAACAAAGATGTTATCTTAAAAACATTACCTAATTAACTGTAAAAATATCTACAATATTACCTTCATTTTGTTCACGGAGAAATTTCTCTAAATTATTTTATTCCAAGAATTATAGTTCTTGTTAAGTATTGTTGTCTGACTTAGAAATAATATTATAAATCCCTTATAAACATGATTTTAACAAGTAGTTATCGAAAGTGAAAGTAAACCTAGAACTTTATTACATCTTAATTCGATTACGGAAAAACGTTCTCGTATATCAAAATTAATTATCTTACTTCTTTGAGTTTAATTGAAGTAATTATTTTGTAATAGGCAGACAGGCTGTAATACGACAGAGGCTTACTTAAATAAAATTAAAAAATATATTTATTCTCTCATAGAAGATATTTATTCTATGCCGGTTATAACCTCCTTCAATCTGGCAAGATTTTTTTTCTTTTTGGCAACCAACTTGTTAATAGATTATTATTGCTGTAACAAGATGGTGGCCTTCTTGTTAGAACTTTCCAGGGAGTTTTGTGGCTAGTTAGAATCTATGCTCTCCGTGCTAATTTTCCTACCCATTTCACTTGTGCACAATAACCAAACTATATTACGTAAAACTCCACGAATATTACAATATCGTCATCATCTTCTTACTCTTATCCCACCTATATTACACAAGATTATGAATAAAATATAAAATCCACTACATGACATTCCAAGATCCTGCCAAAAACTCCACAGGTTTACTTAAACAAAATTAAAAAAGATTATTTATTCTGTGACGGTTATAACCTCCTTGAACCTGGTAAGAATTTAAATAAAATTTATGTATTAAAAACGAGTGTAATATAATTTGAATTAAGAAGCATTGACGTCTCCGGTGGGTACAATGCCTTCGACATACAATAGACAAGCTATTTGTGATAAAAACTCTACAATGAAAAAGTACTAAGTCAATGACAATTGTCGGGTTTTCAAATAGTCTTTTGCGTGAACGTGACAAGAAAGGTTCCCTGTTCCATGAGTCTGTATTAATGCGAACATTTTCAAATTTATTTTAGACTAACTTCTGCCCCTAACTTCGTCCGCGTGGAATAGTTATTTTGGGCTAAAGCTAACACGCAGCGGAAGCTCTCAAAAGGAAAAAATACCCTAGTTTTGAAAGAAGTGCTCCGCTCCTATTGGTCTTACCGTTATAATGGCATATAGCCTTTCTCGATAAGTGAACTATCTAATACTGAAATTATTTTTCAAATCGGACCAGTAATTTTTGAGATTACCGCGTTCAACCAAAGAAACAAACACTCCAGCTTTATAATATTAAGTATAAATATAGTATAGATAACACCAAATCAGTTATTACCGGTTCTAATTGTATTTCCAAACGCGAAATTTTTAAAAAAAATCTAGAATCTGACTGCAGCGACAGCTACTGGGTCAAATCGAGATAAAACTATCCTATATATATTGGCGAGAAATGTTTTCCCGATACCCCCTGGTTTGCTCCTGTGTCCCTCACCTCCACGCCCCGCTTACTGTTCTCGCACAGCCAGCAGCAGCAACAACGCAATAATTTAATCGGCTTTTAGTATTTATTTTGCATCATTTTGTGACTAACTGCATCGATTAAGATTCATAGGAACTACGATTATTTTGACTGATATTGGGTTGACGTAGAAATTATCATTATCGCTTAGACCCTACGAAAAAGGGCGTAATGATGATACTCTGAAAACTCCTGTACGTACGAGTATAAATCTCTTCAAAATTAGTTCAGCTGTTTTGGAGATTAGCACGGATAAACGATAGACATTCCAACTTTATTTATACATATAGATAAATAAATAAAATCTAAATTACTTATATGTAGCGTAAATTAACAGTTAGAACTGGGCCATGTTTAGTTCGCATAAAAAAATCAGCAAAGTGAGAATCGTACCCTTACAATGAGGACAGACATTCCAACTTTATTTATACATATAGATAAATAAATAAAATCGTAATTACTTATATGTAGCGTAAATAAAAATACGCCCAGTTAGAACTGGGTCATATTTAGTTCCCATTAAAAAATCAGCTAAGTGAGAATCGTACCCATGCAATGAGGGATCCGTCCTATCACACCTTCATATTTCTCTTTTTTTTTTTAATAAATTCGGGATCCTTGGTGTAAGTCCCGTCACACGCTTGACTGGTTTTTATTATTATTCGTTAACTTATGTACTTTACAGCCTACATTATAATCACATCACGTTTGACGTCTCCATGTACTGCCATTTTTGTTATTGGACAAAAAAAAAACTAGCTACTTATATAAAAACTCTACTTAATGTTTTACTCTTTGACATTTATATTATTTGTTACGATATCTACCATGTTAACAAATATTCTGTGGAAATTATAATCGACTATTTAGTAATTCAAAAGACAACCCTATAAATGTATGAGGGACATGTTGGAACAGAACCAAAATACAAATTTGAAATATATTATTAATTATTGTCAACAGGACGGCTGCATACCGAGTCAACAGCTCGACTGTGCCTAACATTTTTTTTCGAACTGACTACGCTATTGACCAAGCAAGGTCTTAACAGCTTCACCGGACTACTAAGGCGAGCGCTTAAGGCACTCAGCCGATTTTATTTTGACAACTAGCTCAAGGGTGCGCGGCACACCTCGGCTTTGGCTGTTGCCTGATACATGCAATTCGCGATCTATGTAAGCTAACCTAAGCTAAGCTAACTATTCATACATATATGAGTTGTTGAAACATATATGTGTACCAAGCATACATACCTCAACAACCCTTATATATATTTCGTATCGGATAATATTCTAAATTATTTCAGTTTGATAAGGGGAAAAAATAAAACCCTTCCACCTGCATGTGTAAGCGTGTATGCGTGCACGTGTGTGGAGGTGATATGTGTAATGTTGTCGCAGTGATGTAAGATTTTGTGTCACTGTATCGCGCGAGCAGCGTACTCAAGGGCTCCACGCCGAGGGAACGGACCTAGGCTTGAGCTGCTGCCGAGGGGGGCCTAGTCTGGTGACTGTGCCTAACAATAATCTGATTTCGTTAGGCGAGCGTCTCGCCCTCGGACCGCAATAACCCACGCCGCGTTACACGGCTTGCCCGCACTATTACTTCCTTATCGCTTTGTATGATTTAAGATATTAGTTAGATGTTAGATACTGAATAACCCTCCTCAATAAATAACATACAAAAATACTCTTCAAATGTGGCCCCCAATTTCAGAAATAAATAAATATAAGCAAAGAGGCAAACAATGTCTCATAAATGTATAATATTAATTAGTATACAATATACATACGTACATACATAGAAGGCTTTCATAATATGTAGAATAATACAATGATCCATGTTTCGCTATGTAGCTGGAACGGACCACCCAATTACTAGGACGCAACTCGGCGGTTTTTGTTCTAAACATGCACTGCAATTATCACGCTGCAATGCAATGCAATGCATGCAACGACAAGTATCACGTTCCCTGCTATCCACACTACAAACCATTTTAAATTTTGCAAACTCTCAGCTCCAAATAACTTGTCTATTAAAATACATTGGAGTTGTTGATTACTTAACAATATATAAAGGATTATATTTATTACAAGTTACACTCAAAAGTTATATAATTTTAGGTATATTAACTAACGTAACACTTACATGCAATAACAATTGAAGTATATATTTCGCGATAATCAGAAATCAACGACGCGTGAACGCCATTCAAACAAATTATTGTCGACGCTTCTCAGAAGCAACGGCATGTAAATTATACAGCCACGGAGTAGTGAGATCTGTGGAGGCGTAATAATGTGCAACTAGAAACAAGAAACGCATTCAATTCGAACGTATAAAGAAATGAGACATTTTTATTAGATACTTGTTTCGTCAGAACTTGTACCAGCATATAATTTTTTTTAATTTATATAAGCTACATAGATTTGGCGGGATTTTAAACTGACATCTTTATTCCATATAATGTTTTATTACTATATTTACATTACTTAACCCTTACTACTACTACTACCCTACTACCCTTAACTTACTGTGTTGTATCGATGATAAAAGTGAAGTGGATTACAAACAATAACACGGCCTATCTAGAATAACAATTTTCTGGAATGTTCTGACAAGAGGGTGACCAAGAGGGTATCTGACAGGATACTCTATGATAATTATCCGCTTAGTAATTACATCAATAATCACAAATAGTTGAGTTTTTCGTGAGATCTTAGTCTGCCATGTAGTGGATTTTATATTTTATTCATAATCTTGTGTCTTGTGCTTTATATTTTGTAATATCGATGGTGCTTTACGTGATATAGTTTCGTTATTGTGTACAAGTACAGTGGATGGGAAATAATACCACGGAGCGTGAATATTAAGATGCCACAAAAACTCCATGGAGAGTGTGACAAGGTGGCAAGCATTTTGATAAAACACATTGAAATTATCACAATGCACTTGTAATGTTTATTACCTACTCGACAGTGGCCGTCAAAACCAGCAGATTGGTGCCAAAAATAAAATCACCTATAGTAGTATGGGTTTGTTACAAATGTAGGAAAAAGAAGAAGAAATATTCTAGAAAATATATTTAGATTAATTATTTAGTTGTCCGTATCACTAAGTTTTATGAAACCGAGTAATTGCGACATAATAAAACATATTTCATTATACATCTTATTACATACGTAAATTAATTTAAATAATTAATTACACTTGAAATTTTATTTCGGAAATATTTCACGAACGAAACGTTTTCATTATTACAGAAAAGAAAACTTTAAAACAAAAGCCAGAGACGCTTATTGTCTCGTATGACTTCATCGGGGTTTGTCGACCTTGTCAAAGGATTAACAGAATATAGTGTTGGCATCGTGCAATATTCTTATTTCGAGAAAACCATACAACAAATACCCCGAGTGACATTGACTCGTCGCGGCGTAATGTTTCGAGATAAAAGCTAAGGGACATGCCAGCTCGGCGGTAGAAGGTGCAAATAATGGATTAACCGACGTAGGTTCAAATCCTAGCGATGAACCGCAGCTTTTGGGTGGAGCAAATCATAAGGTTGGATGTGTTCCTACACTTGGCAGTTACAGTGAACCACAACATTTTAATGACCATGTGACGTTGTGCTTTAGCGCTAAAAGCGTAAAAGGGTAAAAAAAAACTGTACTCCCGTCTATGTACCGCACAGCGTTGTTGAAGCAGGCTGGTTTTAGGGAAGACGTTACACCGCGCGACAAAAAATCCGATGACATTTTGACACGCGACAGAATAAATGTAAAACAACAGTAGTCTACTACAGATTGGTATAAAAGTGGGTTTAGTCGAAGTCTATTATAATTAATGTATTTTTATTATAATACTAATTGACGATCAAACCCTGTCTTGTAACTTGTTACACAATTTTTGATGTTGCAGTGATTTTCTTGTTAGTTGCATTGGCAATTCAATTCAAAGTCCTTTGGTACACTGCGATTTTTGGCGTGCGACGAAAAGTTTCTAACGCGCGCATTTCCTTACGCCAGTGCTTCTCAAACTCATCATCCAAAAGTTTCAAATATATTTTTTTACAAAATTGAAGTTTATTCAGAGAGACTTTTTATAAATTTAAGCTGTACTTTAGTGGAGTTATTTTTAGGATTAAATACACTGTCAAGCTTGCCTTGGCTACGTGTATCTTTTATTGCAAGTGACTAGTCGTGCTATTGATACTTTCTAAAAATGTGCCTCTTTTCTGCAGGCTTGCGGTTCAAAAAACTAAAAAAAATCGTATTATAAAAATAACATGAAGGTTATATACCACTTGTCCGCGGTTTCGATACCGTTAATGTCGATTCGACATCAGGGGCAATATTTTTCTGGTACCCTATGTCCTCTTTTGTACCCTTGAAAACATATATGCAAAATTTCAATACGATCGGTTGGGTAGTTAAGGCGTGATAGCGTTACAAACAAACCCACATACGCATTTATAAAATTCCTGAGCATTTTAAGGATTTTATAGAAATTGTACTGGTTGGCGGTAACTTAAATTTAAATGCATGAATTTGGTTTTTTATTTTGAAACTAATATAACAACTAAAATAACAACAAAAAAACGTTACTCACCCTCCAAAAGCAATGTAAACATGCTTTCGGAAACGCATACACTAAGGCTTTTCTAATAAAATTAAGTGGATGTGGAATGTCGACTATTGGCAACAATATGCATTTAAGGGCTAAGACTCAGATCTCAAGTTGTGGGTCAATCATTTAGATATGTAATTTTTTGAATTACATTACATTACATAATTTGTTATTGAACGAGTTTTTCAAATTTTGGAAAAAGTACGGTATTTTTGTTTAACTTATGTTGCTAACAGTCTCTTCATCTGTGCATTATAAGGTTTTTGAACAGACCCGGGGTTAGGCTGATGAATTACTAATTATTTCTTTAGTTCTTCATATTACGAATTAATAAAATATTATTCACTCTGTGTAATACAGTATAACTATCCTAGTAATTTAAAAAAGTTTCATTCTTTTACATTATTAAATGAAAATAAACATATGTAACGAAGTCTTCTTAATATAGTTATCTCGCTTACGTAGTAATAAAATTATATTAGTGCGAGTAGTGTCGACAATTACTCTAAATTACCACTTCCGTACCAACGCAAGCCCACACTTCAGGGAAGCGCCAGTCGAATTTGTGATAGAGGTTATATTACAATTTGCTACTTTATTATATTACGTCATGTCTTTAATTGCTTCTATCTAAATGTATAAAAAGTAACAAATGACGAGTTAATTTTTCTAATAGTTTAAAACAAATCTTTCAAAAGACAACTGATAACAATAATTAGTAATAATATTCGTCTAATAGGACAGGCGAAGGAATTAATCCATACTGCCAATTCTGAAGTTTTCAATATAGGTACTTCTTATGTATTCTTTAGCCAATAGTGTTCTATGCCCAAATTAATATAAGCGCATATTAATATAAGGGCATAAGCGCTAAATATTACATATAAATTATCGTAGATTCCTTTATAATATCCGTTTTCTTATTCTTCCAGTAATCACAGAACAAAGTTGTTTAAATACCTGCAAGCGTGGACTGATCTTTTTTCTTGTAAATTTTTAGTCTCTTCATACAGGTCCTTTGGCCTAACTTCGTAGGGTTTTTTCTAATAATAAGCTGTGTAACGAAATGGTGGCCCTGTCATAATTTTGTAGGTAACTTTAGTGATATTTCAGGATTCATGTTTTATTTTATTCCTTCTATACAATGACCATAATATTTTATGTGAAATGCCGCTAATATTACAAAATATACTGCGAAATAACGCAAGTTTATAAATAAAAATTAAAAGTCATTACATGACAGGCTAAGATCTCATCAAGTAACTCACTAGCTCTGTATTCGAAATTGTTAATTTTAAAGTACAGATTTACATAATTACAAATATTACTATTTATTAGACTATTACCGAAGCGGAGAAGATGCTCATAATAACTGAATAGGTTTCTTACAGTTTTTACATAATTTACCAATGGGCAATGTCCGTATCTTTACTTATATAAACAAATAAGTTCCAATAATATGCAATATTTTATTCTATTTATGAATCGAGCGCAACAATCATTTTCGCCACCAATCTGTCAAAGCATATAGATATTATTCAAACTACGAAAAGAGATACGTGCAACAAAGAAATAATTGCAGATATTGCATTCCATGTTCTAGATTTTAGGAGATTATTAAAAAAGGCGCAACAAGCGAGTTTAGATATTTATTCCGCGCAACATGTACCACATTCCACAACTATGAATTAGATCTTTATTCGACTGTGAACAAAGGCATAATTAAAATTTTAACAATAACAATATAGTACTCTATTATTTTGACTAATAAAAAATATATGTTTTTAATTATCTAAAAATAGACAAATTAAATAAACTAATCTATATCTATATATTTAATAACAACATAAATGTAACGTGACTGTACTATTTAAATTTTTGTAAAAAAAATGTTGCAGGGGTCTAGGAATAAGTAATAAAATACATTTCAATCATTTTTAGAAATGTCTGTCTGTTTGTATGAACACGCATCACTGATAAAGTACAGGGTTCAGAATAAAACCTCACCAAAAAAAAAATCATAAAGCATATATCCTCGAGTAACATTTACCTAGTCTTTGTTTCATTAAAAGCTGTTAACTCTATCAAAAGTTATTGTAATTTGTATCAAAGGACGAGTTCAGTACGCGAAAAGAGTAGGTAAGTAAATACGATTCAATCTCTTACAAACACAGGATATTATATAATGCATAAATTATATGTAAGACACAGTAAACGAAATACTGTTTTTTGCATTAAGTTCGATGCAGACGAAGTCGCGGGCACAGCTATATACAATAAGTATGTAACGGTATCTTTTTAATTGTATTTGTTTTTTGTAGAAGGACTTCAAATTAATTTTTAGAACAGTTTTTCACGCTCCTATGCATTGGGCAGTTTCAGATATGTCTTTGTTCCGGGGAGTGCGCGATATTAAAGTTACAACAACCCTTACTAAATGTTACAAAAAGTACTATGAAGTCTTCCAAATGTGCAATCATAAACATTGTTGGCCGAAATGAAGCCTCTGTAATTTTCTTCAAGAACAAAAATTAAAGTTTTTTGAACTGAACAGTACAATTCGTTATACACATAGATATGTAAATATTTTCGTGTATTTTTTGTTGTTGTTTGAAACACTTGTTTTCACAAGTTTCCGAGAAGCAACCCACACAAATTAACAAGTTATTTTGCGGCTACATAAACTTTGAATATTGGGAACAATCTCTAACACCAAAACATTCAACATTTGTGAAAGGAGAAATTATGTTGTATTCGAGTATTATGTACTGATGGGGGTGGGGAGTCCTTGATTTGCTTACCTTTGATGACATATGGGTTGGGGGTCCGGGTAGTGATTACGTCAGCAATATTTCTTTATTAAACCGGAACAGATTTAGATATATGTTTACGTAAACATAGGAGAGGGGTAAAAGCATTGCTTACTTTTGCTGACCAGGGGGAGAGGGTGGTCAGAAATTACAAAAATTCTGCTTACCTAATACTTGGACGGCCACAAAGTAATGCATTTTTTAAAATAAATTAAAGTAAAGAAAAAAAGTGTGTGTGTACTTATGTACACGCGTTAGAAGTTATAATTCTCTGGCGTAACAAGATAAAAATCTTTTCAAAATTTCTATCTTTCGCCGTATTCTACGTTTGTAGAAAAAACGACACTAATAATAGAAAAAACGTATTTAATACATTGAAAGTTTTAATACAAAGAAATACAAACAACAAATACGAAGAAACAAAATCTTGACTATAACTAACTTCAGGCTGTCGGTTTTTCGTGACGGTGTGCGCGCGTATCGTAATAACTTCAGCGTGTCGGTCTTTCGTGACGGTGTGCGCGCGCATAGTAATAACTTCAGCGTGTCGGTCTTTCGTGACGGTGTGCGCGCGCATCGTAATAACTTCAGCGTGTCGGTCTTTCGTGACGGTGTGCGCGCGCATCGTAATAACTTCAGCGTGTCGGACTTTCGTGACGGTGTGCGCGCGCATCGTAAAAGTTTACTCTCATCATTTTTCCCTAACGCGCCAAAAGAAGTATAAATTCAATAATTAGCTTTTACTATAACAATGCCTTATTTCATTTAACTTCACTTTATTAACCATCTTCGAAGACTTCGTTTTTCACACGATTAATAAAAAAGAGAAGAACAGTCATCCATTTTTGTAGATTCGATCGTGTTCAAGTGTGAATAATGTTCAATTGTACGTATTCTTCCCGCAACGTTAATTTACTTTGTGGTGAAAACTCGGAAAAACTTAAATATTGAGTTAAATCTTTTTTTGATTAAAGGTGCGATGAAGTCTATTTTCGAATAAAATATCATATACTAGCTGACCCGGCCACGCGTTATATGTATGTAACGCGCGTTGTATGTATTTAAATTATGACAAACTATTATCAAAATTAAAACGTGGCGCTATATATAAGATATCTCTAACAGTCGGTCCTACAGTTTTTTGTTAACAAACTACATTAAAGCGCCATCTGTTCGAGATTGTTGAAACTTACAATAAATAACAATAATCAACATTGACAATTATTTAATTTGTAATTAAAAAATAATGAAGCCATTTTCTCTTCAAACTGGCAACTTTCATGAAGATCGGTTGAGTAGTTTCGGTGTTCATCGTGGACAAACACCATGACACTGGATTTGTATATATCAAGATTAATCATAGGATATTTTAAACATGAACGATTAATCGTGTCATTAGCGCCGAAACAGAAGTCCATATGGATTATGATTAAAATAACATTATAATAAATTAAAGATTTATATTATAATTTTAAGTGTGCATAGCCCGGTACGGAGGCGCTCGGCGCATCGCAAGCGTTTTGATACGTCGTCAGTAATACAAAGTGGTTTGTTGTAGGCAAAATCACAATACTAAATCATGTTTTATTTATATGATATACAATATTTTTGTAGAGGTTCGTTTGTTTGTTTGTTTATTAATAAGGAGTTTCGTTGGCGAAGTATTTAAGGCGGTGTGCAATACGTTTGAAGTCTAATTCTGAAACTTATTTTATTGTGACGCCGAAGGAAAGGAAGTGAGAGGATTAAATGAATTGTTTTTACAGTAGGTTTGTAGGTGATAGAGGCACGCTGAAGTTATTGCTGGTTTCAGCACGAATGGGACGACTCACCCGGGGTAGTACCACCCGACCCACAGAAAACCGATGTGAAGTAACAGTGCTTGCATTGTTGCTTTTCGTTCGGTTAGTGAGAGCGCCGGAGGACCACCTCCCCTCCCCTTTCCCCTTCCCTTATTACCCCCCACCCCCTAACACAGGGTGGCAACGCAATTGCGACTGCCCTGGTGTTGCAATTGTCTACGGACGGTGGTGATCACTTAACATCAGTTGACCCACCTGTTCGATTGCCTCCTATGATACAAAAAAAAACAGTAACAAATTAAATGAAAATTTGGTTGGTAAAGTCGGTTTTCAGACGATAATTTTACGTGATAATGTCATAAAAATCATGAAAAATTGCATACCTACTTTTATGAATTGAATTGAATTATTATATATATATAGATATATGCGTCACAGGCCGAACGCTTAGGCCGATCGCGACTCTCTACCGCTTGTTCCGCGCTTTCGCTTGCACGCTCGGCTCAGGCGGAACGTGACAATGAGTCATGCTTTTTCTTGCGTGCAGACGGCGTTCATCGAGTTATAAGACGTTACCAAAAAATACTTTATTCAATTTATGTGTTAAGAAGGCGCTTATGAACGTTATAACTACCAACGGTTCGGAACAAACATATATTAACAATACGTTACACGTTACAATCGTTTTTAGTGGCCCACAGAGAGGAGACAATTCCAGACATGATCGTTCACATATTGATACACTCTGTAACAGCCTTTTGACATTGAAACCCGCTTGACATGGCGCTGAAAATGTCTTATTATGGCCTAAATTGAATAAAGCATTTTTGATAATTTTAAAGATGTTTCTATAAAAACCACTATACCGCTACAAAGACAATTACAATTGTTATAAATTTACGACCGACAACCGTTTGTAATAAACAGGAAAACTGACTAATTATTAATGAATTAGTTTAGATAATAACAATGCTAATTTGTTAGTAAGTTTCAAGCGATAAATCCCACATATCGTATCGTTTGAATACCATAAATGAATTTCAAAACGACATTATATATTTTTAACAGAAAATTTGGTAACAGTATATTTCCAATTTAGATCATTTTGAACATTTATTGTTTATTTATACGATTAACGTGTTGTTATAATTTGTTGTGTATAATTTTTTTGATTTAGTACTAGCCGACCCGTGCCCACATCGTTGGGCGGTAATACGTAAGCGTGGAATGGTTATTTTGTGCTAAAACGCAGCGGAAGCTCTGAAAAGAAAAAAAATACCCCTGATTTTGCAACATTCTTCATTGCTGCTCCGCTCCTATGGGTCTTAGCGTGATGATATATAGCCTATAACCCTCCCTGATAAATGAGCTATATAACACTGAAAGAATTTTCCAAATCGGACCAGTAGTTCTTGAGATTACCCCTTACAACGTCACAAACTCTACCTCTTTATAATATTAGTATAGATTATAGATAATATAATTAGTTAATAGCTTCTGCCCTTGACTTCGTACGCGTGGAATTGTTATTTTGCGCTAAGACACAGCGGAAGCTCTGAAAAGAAAAAAAATACCCCTGATTTTGCAACATTCTTCATTGCTGCTCCGCTCCTATGGGTCTTAGCGTGATGATATATAGCCTATAACCCTCCCTGATAAATGAGCTATATAACACTGAAAGAGTTTTCCAAATCGGACCAGTAGTTCCTGAGATTACCCCTTACAACGTCACAAACTCACAAACTCTACCTCTTTATAATATTAGTATAGATTTGGCGAGATCTTGGAATGTCAGGTAGTGGGTTTTTTTTAAATTCATTATCTTTGTGTGATTCAGCTCTATATTTTGTAATGTTGGTGATGCTTTACATAATATAGCTTGGTTATCGTGCACAAGTGAAATAGATGAGATCAGGCAGCATGGATTCTGACTTGCCATAAAAACTCCCTGGAAAGTTCTAACAAGAAGGCCATCATCTTGTTGGTTTATTGAAATTATCGCAGGAAACTTGTAATATCATTCATTACCTAGTCGACAATGGCAGTAATAGTCTAAAGGAAGATTGGTTAAATGAAATGGATTTCTTCATTCTAGTCACATATTTTCGAGTTAACCACTCTGTATTTGAAAATATATGCAATCTCTTTTGTGTTTCGTCTTGAACTTTTTATACGCGTAATGTTCACGGATAAATTGTTTTATTTTTTTAAGTGAAATCTTCTTTAGGCGCGTTGAGCGGTATTATTGGCAGGAGATAAAGTTATGATTGCGCGTCATGACGTGTTAATAAAGCGTGACCGAGCGTATTGCGCTTACGCGGGTTGCGTCAGACTACCGACGCGTAGTGTAACGGCCTGTTAACGTCTAACATTGATGTTTTGTATTGAGATTGTGCAGACCATTATACGTTTCTTGAAATAATAAACTATAGAAAAATGTATATAATTATTGTTCCGAGTGCGAATAAATGTGAAAACCAGTATGATAATAATTTCAATTAACAAATTATGAAATTCAAATAATTCATTTAAAATTCAAAAGAGAACACAGTTATTTCATTGTTCTGAGTTTGCACTTCTATCGGTAGCCCTTATAACTGCATCGACTTTTTTTAAATTTTTGTACAAGCCCTCTGTTAACTATTTTTATTATTTACTAAATAATATACGATATAAAATAATAAAAGAACGTAAACGTATACAAAGAATCCGTCCAAAGATATTTTCATCATATTTCCAGTAATTTTATATCCCACAGTATATTTTTAACACAACAACAACCGATCAATATAAACCCTTCGCAACGAATACACGTGTTTCTTAAGAATTTCGATTTATTATTGTACTAGCTTCTTCCCGCGACTTCGTCCCGTGGAATAGTTACTTTAGGCTAACTCTAACTTTAACTCGCGACGTCGTTTACGTAGAAGATGAAAATATCCTTAAATAATACGTACGTTAACCCCGATTATGAAATATTCTTCATTGATGCTGAGCTCCTATTGGTCTTAGCGTGATTATAGCCTCTAGCCTTCCTCGATAAAGGAGCTATCTAAGACTGAAAGAATTTTTTAAATCGGAACAGTAGTTCCTGAGATTAGCGCGTTCGAGAAAACAAATTCTTCAGCTTTATAATATTAGTACCTACAGATGTACATTAAGATATACGGTTTTAAAGTGAAACTTCTTATGGGGGGCTCTGAGATTCTGATCCGCAACCTTTTTGTGTGACGAAAAGTGATGGGGATAAACGCCGTGTCTGGTAGAGTGTTGAAAACACCGTTTCTCGTCCGATCACCGAAGTTAAGCAACCTCTAGCGCGGTCAGTATTTGGATGGGTGACCATCTGGGAACACCGCGTGACGTTGGTGTTTTGTTGTATTTTTTTAAATTAAAGGGTGTAAGGGGTGTCGAATAACATCTAAGACTTGAGACATCCGAGCCAACCTCACCTGCACGTGGTGCACCCTGCTGAATAACGAACGAGGCAATGGCGGAAGCGGGGTGGTAGGGTTTTACAGCCTGACTGGGTCGCAACCACCATGTATATGGCGAAAAAGCCCGTCATAGTGATTCGCTTCTGCAGGTCGCGTTTCGGGATCAGCCTGTGCATATACAGTTTTTCGCAGGCCGGCATGACAGCGGCGACCGGCGATGGATAGTGTATCACTCGGTGGCCGCCATTGTTTTTGGATTGTACTGTGCTTACCATCAGGTACAGTGCAGTCATTTTGCCGTGCTACTATAAAAAAAAAATGTTTCCGTGTAGTCTTACTTCTAAGTTGTGTCCTTATGACACACCCTTTTTTATTATTTTATAATTGTTTCGTCGTCTGGAGCATGAACAAAGTGTCGCGTTGACGAAATTTTGATAAATATCGTATCCGTACTATTCTCATAGCATCATCAATCATCGACATAATTAGAAACATCTTAAATTTACATGATTTGTACTTTAAGTATCGTAACTAATTTATTTCTATTCTTACAAGTCAATAGTATGAAGATATCTCTATATATCTATCTCGCTTACTCTGTAATAGAATTAAGTTAGTACGAGTAGTTCCGCCGATTATTCTATATATACGTCCGCGATCTCCGCTACAGCCAAGACCTTCAGATTTGTGATAGCGTTATCGATCCAGGCTAGTTATGAGGTCAACAATTGCGGTGTCTTAAATATAGATAAAATAATATTTTCGTCCAAAACGAACCAATCCAGAACAGGGCATTTGATTTTGCACTTCGGGGAGAACAGCCAGACATCCGGGTAAGACCTTATTACTTTGGTTTTAGTGTTCTCTCCCTCGTTATTATCATCAGCCCATAAGAGAACTACTACAAGGCCATAGACCTCTTCCCAAAGGAATGTATGGGCATAATCACCACACCAGTCCACGACGTATTGGCGATTTCAAACTCTGAGAAATCCACAGCTCTGTTTTCCCACATACAGTAGTACTACAAGAACATTTCTCAGGTTCAGGTTTCCTTACAATGTTTTGTCTTCACCGTTTACCGATAGTGGTACCCATTTAAATCAGTAAATGTATGCGATTTCCAGAAATTTCGTTGGTACATGCCGTGATTCGAAACTGCGAACATCGGATTGATATTCCACCGGCCAAACCATTCGACCGCTACGAATCTCTCTCTCTCTAGCAAAGATGGACAAAGATAACGCTATAAGAAACCGACCTTATGCGATTAACTCCGATCCGGTCTTGCCCCAACGTGAAAAATCAAAATCCGGGTACTGTACCGCTGTTGCAAAGTTGAAGGGCGCCATAACTTGCATTGCGGTGAAGCTGTAAGACCTTACTAGGTCAATAGCGTAGTCAGTTCGAAAAAAAAAAGCGCCAAAACTTTGCAGTTAATAAATTAATGTTTTCATCATAATTTTTACAAACAGACACACATAATACCACACATTATAACAGTATAATACAGTCTTAGTTTTTCAGTAGTCTCTTTGTCTATCAGCCCAGAAGTAGTCATATTTTTTGTGTGTATTTGCGCTTTTCGAACTGTTTCATTTCGGTAAATAATCTAAACGGTTTAACGGATTTTAAAATATAAAGCTTTGTTACATTCATATTAACTACGCTAATAACATATGCTATGTAAAAAATATGTTATTTACTTAACAATACCACTTGAACAACTTAGCAATTAATATGATTAAGAGGTTCAGTGTTTTTTCAGCTGATTATTATTAATAACTTTTCTATAATAATGATGATAAAAATTATATTTTTCATTAATAACTGCTATATAATATTGTTAATAATATAGAACTAGTTTTCGCACGTGGTTTTGTTTGTATTAATGTAGATTTGACATATTCTTCGGGAACAGTATTTTTTTCCAGACGAAAGGTAACTTTTCTATACTACTGACAATGTATGTACAATTTCATGATGTTCAGTGGAGTAGTTCTTTTGGCTACCAATTTTCTAGTACAACTATTACTGCCATTGTCAAATAATTAATGATATTACGAGTTTCTTGAGATCGTTTCAATGAAGTAACAAGATGGTGGCCGTCTTGTTAGAACTTTCCAGGGAGTTTTTGTAGTAAGCTTGAATCCATGCTCCGTGGTATTATTTCCCACTTGCTCAATAACCGAACTATATTAAGTAAAACACCACCAATATTACAAAATATATAGATAAATAACAAGATTATGAATCACTGAATCAATACATATTATAAAACGATGTCCCCTGGCACGTCTGTATGTCTATCTGTTCGCGATAAACTCTAAATCTACTGAACGGATTTTCATGCAGTTTTCACCAGTAGATGGAGTGATTCATAATAAACTTTCCAAAATTACATAACAGCGCCATCTAGATATATATACTAGTAGTATAAATGCGAATATGAGCTAGTTTGTTTGTTAACTTGTTATACTTTCACGTCGTAACTACTCAGCCAGTCATGATAAAATTTTGTACATGACGTCAGGGTACAGAAAAGGACAGCGTAACTTTCATTATGAGAGAATGTACTGTAGCCCAAAGGATATTAATGAGAGTGTAGCGACAAGCAAAAGCCCATCATTTACCTAAAAATGCAGACAAAGTCATGGGCAACCGCTAGTATTTCTATAAATCTTATGGATTAGACGATTTCGTGTCAAGTCGTCTAAGAAGTCGTGATCTAGTGGTTTGACCGGTGGAATATCGTTTCGATGTACGCAGTTCCAAACCCCGGCATGTACCGACGAGTTATTGGGAATTTGCTAATTTAAATTGGTAACAGTATCGGCTGACGGTGAAGGAAAAAATCGTAAGGAAACCTGAACCTGAGAAATGTTCTTATAGTACTACTGGCGTGATGATTATTCCTCATACCTTCCATCGGGAAGAGGCCTATGACCCTACAGTGTGTCTCTTGCAGGCTGATGATGATGAGTTTATGAAATACCAGCAACCGCATGATTAATGAAATTTTTTTTAGAATCAGATTCGTTATTCCAATAATTAGTTTTTATAAATAAACATAACTATACACTTTATAACCTTACATTTACGGTACAGATTTCCTTAGCAAAAGTTGTAAACGTTTATGGATTAGTATTTTGTTATGTACTTTAAAAAAATCGTGTAGTCTAAGGTGTCACAGTTCCTTATGTTTTGCAAGGGTAGGGTTGAGGATAGTGTCTTGTCGAACTGGTTTCGATAATCTATTGTCCGTATTTGTGAGAAGATATAATATGTTAACCGTTTCAAATGGCAACAAGTTTCTGAATAATGATTGGAATGATGCAATTATGTAAGTTCCTACAAACCTTGCCGACGGAAGGCCAAGGTCTCGCAACATTGTTGTCAACAGAAGTTATGTTAATATTAGGTTATTAATAAATCTAGAATGTTCTAAACGTCTGTGATTCGAAATTATTGGATGAACAGTTATTTCAAACATTAGGACTGTAATAACTGCCTATTCTTTCTCTTTTTTGATAAGTAATCCTCGTTGTTGAAGAGCTGTGCTTCGCGGTTTCACACGTAATGGTGCAGCGTGATAGGTCTTATATTATAACCTCAAATAGATTATAGAATGCAAAATATGACTAGTAATTTCAGAGGTAGTCATGCTAAACAAACAAAAAAATCATATCTTGACCATTAGAATAAGTTATTCATTACTGTGACTATCAAATCTAGATTTATTTCACATTATAAAATTATTCATCTTCTGATCAGATTCAGTGTCCTAACAAAATGTTGACCTCCATTGTCAAAACGTTACAGTGACCGTTTGTTTTTCAAGTATGTCAGAATTCATATATTTCAATTTCAATAATACATAATATAGACTGAAACTAATACTAGTATATAACAAAATAAACCTTCCAATACCTCTGTCATGTTGTTTACCAATCTGATACAAAATAATTGATGTTTTTCGTTTATAGTCTATGAATCGTAACGTATGTCATGCTCGTTAGGACTTTTAGAGCATTTTTAACGCTCGCCTACTTAACTAAAACTAAGTTGTACATATATTTCCAAGAACCTATCGAAATGTACCCAGCAGCTGCATTTGTTAGACAGCCCTTTTTCTAGGCTCACGTAGTTGGCTAATTAAAAAGAAATTGCAGCTGTTTTTCCGGAAGCTACTTATCAACAACATTAATGTAGTAATTTCCATAAATATTGGACGAAACTGGATTTATATGGGACGATTACACACGTTTTATTTAAGAAAACGTCCAATATCCAATCGTTTGTTTCTACCAAACGGCCAATGTTGCTCAGTTCAGAGAATTTGTACTATTTATTGTTGTGTACTTACTGCAGAAACTGTACTAAAAATTTTAAACTCAACACTGCACAAAGTTAAATATACAAGATTAATTGGTCATTTAAATTAATGTACAATAAAAAATCAATTAATTCATCCATTAAAATTACTAAAATTAAAAATGATAAACACGTTTTTTCTATTCCTTCAATTTATATTAAAAGACATAGTACGTTTGGTAATGTGTTTGTGTAAGTAGATATGAGTACATTATTATGCAGAAATTCAGCTCTTATTCAAAAGCAGCATCAAAAATGGATAAGGTGTTTACTCAAATAATAGACATATTTGTTGTTGACATGTATCAAAACTATGGCTAGATTTAACCAAAATATTCGACTAACATGGCAACACTTCATAAGGTTTTACTGAAAATCAACATACATAGCTAAAAACTATAATATACAGAGTTTGGTTATATTCCTAAGAAGTACTCAATTATCTAAATTATAATACTGTTATGTAATCTTATTCAATTCTTAAGCGACGTTCATCATTTTATTATAATATATATTACATAATCAGCGATATTACTACTATATATAAACTAATAAGATTCTTAGTAGAAATTACTTAAGTTGATGTAATCATTATAGAGCTAGTAAACAAAGAAAGGTTGTTTGATATTGAATATCTGCATGGAAAAATGAAAAGAATTGAGATAATGGATTTTGAAGACAATTTGTGCAAATAGATCTAATACGTCATAATATTTGTGCTTCCGGACATTATTATTTAGGAACAGAAATGCCACGTGAGACATTTCTTGTTCTAAGCACTACTGCAGCAATAGACAAGATACTTCATAATGTTCTCCCAATATGTAAAAAACTTACCTGTTTTCTTTTTAGAGGAATATGCTGTTTGAGTGCGACCGGCGCTAAACTCGCAGCTTCTTCTCTAGCGGCGAGGTCATCCAATAGCGCCATACACTTCTCCTTGTCCTGTTCCTCGTCGGCGACGAGTAGAAACCTTCGCCATCGCGACGAGTCGAAGCCCCAGTGACAGGTCCGATGTTCCGAGCCGTGTGAGTGGCACACGAACCTCCTGGGCACATAGAGCGCGCGGCACTCGGAGCACTGCACCAGCGCCGCATCCGGCGAGCACACACCGCGAGCACCACCGAAGCACTCGTGGTACACACGGAAACCCGGCAGCTTGTGCGGGCGCGACGCGGCCGGCGCGTGCAGCAGCGCTGCGCACAGCCTCTCCGCGTCCGTCTGCGTGATCAACCCGCAGGAGGGCGCCGACCGCGGCAGCACGCCCGTCGACTTGAGCTCGTGCAACTGCTCCGGCGTGCACCGCGAACAATATATCTGCAGCTCATCACACACGCGATTGATCTGCTCCAACGTGAAGTCAGTCAGTACCGAGGTAAGAATTTGCGGAAGGCATAGGCGACGCTCGCCTCCCACGCCGAAGCAGGAGATGCGTTCACCCTCGAGGCGCGTTTCCCCGCGTTCACCGAGCTCGGGGTCGGCCGCGAGCAGTATGGGAGGCGCAGCGGGCGCCCGAGGCGGAGGCGGCGGCAGCTCCGGTCCGCGCGGCGCTCGTCCGCCGGGCCCTTGTAAGCTGCGCGGCGCGCTCGCCTGGTAAGTCTTCAGAACGGAAGTTATATGAGGCGTCACTACATCCATGGTCGGTCCGCGCCACCGGCACCGGGGTTCGGCAGGCGCATGTCACGAGCGAGGCTACACGCCGGCACGCGCGACGCGCTCCGGCCGCGGTCGGAACATGTCTGCCCGCTGCCGACCGCACAGGCCGAGCGTGCCGTCGCGACGGCCCGGACGAGAGCGAGCGGCCCGCGCGCGGCGTCTCCGCCCCGAAACCGCGCGCCGCCCGCGCCCGGCCCGTGCAAAAAATACGCGATCGACCTCGGTTTGTCACAAAATAACCGTACTTCAACTCAAAAAATCCTCGATCCTCGTTTGTTGTATATACGTTTTAGAGGTTACCTTCGTATTAGTTCTGAACACTTTGCGCAACATTAGCCTGCTACGATACGTAATATAATTATGTGAACGCGTTCGCGAGCGGGGCGTGGATTCCCGCGACCGGCCGCAGTCAAAGCAGCAGACGGATGGCTCGGCTACTGGAGAGTCTAGCCGGCGCCCCGCGCCCCGCACTCCGCACACCACTCTCTTCGCCGCGCCGAGTCACGTGACCGACCTTCCCGTCAAAATATCCAGAACGGCGACGCGAGCGCGCACCGCCCGATGCAAAGATTATAAAACTATTATTTTAAATATAGCCCCTACAACTTAATAATATACATATCTTCTTAAGCCATATTATATTATTTTGCCACTTAGTACATAATTAAAAAAAAATGATCCATCACGGGACGTCTCGCAGATGTAAAACACATGTGTAACGTAGTAATCAACACTGTATTATACCCTATAGGTATGGGAGCTCAGTGCGGCAAGAGAGATTGCGCACAGTTGCTTGCGCATGGCATCGCGTCGCCAGGTCTCGCACACATCGCCACGCCACCAGTTAGGCTTACGACTGCAACAGTTAGGCCTATAGATGTTTCACATCAAAAAATGTATATTGTATCTCCATGGCGATCATAAGCTATAGACAGTATTTTCGATTTTATTATTGACTAGCTGAACCGTGCAACTTTCCAATTGGTCTCAATTGTATTTTTTTTTAAATGTAATAGACCTAAAACCTGATTGTAGTAGCTACGGTTTCCAATTGTGAATCCAAACTATCAAGCGACTGACTCAAATATATACCCAGTCGGTATGTAAGAATTTTTTTTAAATAAGCCTAGAACCCGTTCGTAGCTTCTTCTACCAGGTTCAATTAAAATAAAAACTAACCTACATATATTGGCGGTAATGTAAAAAAATGCTTGAGGGGTATATTTTTAAATAATTTTAGAATGTTTTGTTTTTCACTAACTTTGACACGCTACTAAAACATGAAATAATTATTGCCAGACATTTTTGTTATTAATAATAATGTACTCGGTGTTATTAAAAAAAAAAATATGTAAAACCATGTTAAGATAGCTGTAATTTTATTATATATTATAATATTTTTATATATTATTTTATTTAGACATAAAGGAGGGTAAATTAAAAATTATATGTCTAGAATAACTTAGCTATAGCTGTAGTTTAGTGCAACACTGGCTGTATGATAAAGATAACGATAATTGTGGAAGCGCCTATTATAGACGCATGTATTCAAGATGGCGTCAGTCTTAATCCATATGTCTACGTTTATCGTTCTTTTTCATTGTTTACGGTGAAATCTCAATATCATAACCGTTAATAAAATGAAATATGTTCTTTGCAATGGAAAAAATAAAATGGAGTTAAAAAGAAATAATTTTATTTACAAAAAATATCATCGGGCACATTATTGTCAATAACAAAATTGTCTGGCAGTGATAATTTCGTGTTTTTAATATCGTTTAAAGTTACTGAAAAAAAAAATATTCTTAAAATTATTTATTAATCACAATGTTGACTTTAAATGCGCATTAAAACACAACATTAACCGGCTACCAGGTATCCTGAATCCTGTTTGGAAGGGCGTAATATATCCTCAAATTTATGGGACAAAAAGTAGATTAGATAAGTAGAGTATTCTAGATGTTGTAATATTAGTTATCACTGTGTCAAGTTTCATCAAAATTGGTTCAGTACTTTCAGAGTGATACGTGTTCACAGGGAGAGACAGACAGACAAACAAAAATTGTAAAGGGATAGACAGACAGACAGACAAACAAACAAAAATTGTAAAAGGATTATTTTTGGCTTCTATGTCGATAACAAAGACTACCCTGATCAAAATTTTCAAATAATATTTAATGTACAGATTTAGCTTTGTTACAGTTTTATTATGGTAAGATAGATGTGAAACGTCTATAGGGGTTTCTCAATTAAAAATATATATATATGTCGGAGGAAGCTATAAGTCGAGTTGATTATTGTTTGCACACATAATATTATTTGTCTTCATCTAAATTCTTAATTTAATTTTATTTGATTTATAACATTTTTCCATAACTTAAAAGCCTTAATAATCTGATAAAAGTTAAGAATATTGTAATTCACATAACGACCAATCAGAACAGACCATGTGCCTCGAGCGGAGTCGAGACAACATTTACTTTAAAAGGCGTACAGTTTTATTACTTTCAAAATACTTAATTTTTATTCTATTTCATTTGTTACATTTTTCTATAGCTTAAAACCTTAATAATGTAATAGAAGCTACATACAATGTAATTTACGTAATGACCAATCAGAGCAGAGCTAATGCCTCGAGCGTGGTCGAGGCGCCATCTTTACTTTTAGAAGGTGGACAGTTTTTATATGGAACATTGGTTTGATAGCGACGGATCGAGTTGGATCCTTGAGAGTATTATTATATTCGGTAATTAAAGTAAGATCGGTGCCCCGAACTCGCTGCTCGGTCTTAATTGTTAATTTTTGCAACGATATCATTGTATAGTGTAAAATTATTGTTGAATCTAAATTAAAATATAGTGAAACTGTCAAGATTGTGTTTTGTGCTCGCATTTTACCCGAATGACGCCCACTAATCCCGTAACCACTAGTGACGATGCCAACGGGAATAACGTTTTCCCCGACATATATTATATAAAATAAAATATAATTTAACTAGCGGGCCCGGCAGGCGTTGTCCCGCCCTGATTATGAAAAAATCCTTGACAAATTATATACTAAAACGTTCTTCGTCAATCACTCTATCCACCGGTGAAAACCGCATGACAATCCGTTCGGTAGTTTTTAAGTTTATCGCGAACAGACAGACAGACAGACGCGGTAGGGGACTTTGTTTTATACTATGTAATGATAACTCGAAAAAATTGCAGTAACATCCTAAATGACAAAGAAATCTATTTAACAAGAGCTCAGCTTCATTACTAACATACATGATATATACCGTGGTTATAATATAGGTTAGTGATCTTAAGAAACAAAATTCATTATAATAATATTTGTTACTAAAGAAAAGCCATATAACATAAATGAAATATTGCAATTGATATATTAATTTAAAGGTTAATAAATATCCTATTAATAACATAAATAGAACCAATAAAAAAACTGTCATAACATAACGGTTCAGACAATATTTATCGTCGCAATATAATTACGACAAGTAGAGTTAGCACTAAATATTAGATGAAAAGTATTCACCTGTTCTTTAGCTTTTTACAAAAAATCTATACAAACTCTAAATTCCATATTCACCCCGCCATTCACTATTTGAAGATCAAAATTGATATGATATTTAAAATTATTTTTATACTTACAATAATAATATCAATATTATTGAGAAACGATTATACTTACTATATTTCATTTTAATTACATCAGAATTCATTAAATTAGTAATAATGATATTCTAGATTAGTCCTTCAATAATATTACACTAATCACGTATAGTGTCGATGCAGTCAGGAATGGCAATAAATACTTCGTAGATACTGTCACTATTTATTTGTCCAGAACTTCGCCTTACAATACTCGGTACATATTAAGTGCGTAGATATCACCAACATCTTGCCTTTTAAAGACCCATCTATATAAGTCAAAGCGATTACTATTTATACATAATTCCGCAAAATAATTTAAGTAACACAAAAATAGTAAAGTATGAACAAATTAATGTTATTTAAGCTATACAACAATTTTATATAATTATCCTTATTTATGTATCTCTTAATGTGTTCACTAATCTGTTTCGACATGTAGATCAGCGACATCTTGCCTTTCATGGCCGAACTATGAAGTCAAAGAATATACTATTATTCATAATGATCAAACTAATGAATCATTTCTATATAATGATATTCTTATTTAAGTCTTATTAAAATCTGTATAATAATAATAATTATTATTTATGTATCTTTAATATGGTGGCGCTAGTGTCAATGTGTCTCTCTAATATAGTGGCGCTAGTATCAATGTGTATCTAATATGTTGGCACTAGTGTGAATGTATATTAATAATATGGTGGCGCTAATATCAATGTTCCGGTCGTGTTGTAGTCTCGTCTCTTGAATGTGATGCAGCGGCACCGGCGGTGGGTGATAACAATAAATTAAATTTCGGTCTTTATTTATCCAGTGTACAAATAGTGTATTTTCGCGAGACACTATAAAATCAGCCTTTCAGCTAGTGTATGTCTATCAAAAATATTTTATAGATATTTTTCAGTATATATGTCTCCTAGAGACAGCGTGAATTGTACGTACGTGTGAGCAAACGAAAACACTCGTATCTTTAATCTATGACGCCCCGACACGCGCGGGGTGTTCGCGGGTCGCGGGGGGAAGATATGCGAGGTGCGGGGGAGGGGACAGCTGCGTCTACTGCTGCCTCTCGCTCATAGCTCCGTGAAAAGTTTATTACTAAACTCACGTATATCTTAAAATCGACCCTATTTTATCTTTATAAAGACTATTTTTGAAAACGGGTAAGTAAATTAATTCTAGATACCACAGCAAAGTGCAAAAAATGACCTTACTGATAACAGCTTTTGAGTATATTTTGCCAATGTATTCGTATTTACATACTTACGACGTACGACGTAAAACATACTCGTGCAAACACATTAGATTAGAAAAACACGAGTGCTGTGTACGTTTTGTTTTTGTCGAAGATTATTGTCATTATGAAAATTTCTAAAGAATTAACAAGAGACTTTCAAGGCGAAACTACGGAAATGGTAACTTCGTATGTCGGCGTATATTACGCATAAAATTTTACATGTAATGATTTTAAAACGTTTTTTGAAGTAAAATTTGTTTAGACGTGTTGAGTGGTATTTTTGGCAGGATATAAATTTATAATTTCGTGTCTTTTTTATATTATAGGGGACAAACGACATACGGGTCACCAGATCGTAAGTGATCACCGCCGTCCATAGACACTAGCAGCACTAGGGGAGTTGCAAGTGCGTGCGAGTGGGGGTTGGTGATGGGGAATGGGGGATAGGGAATGGGTGACGTGGCGGGTCCCACTGACCGAACGTAACCAACAGCGCAAGCATTGTTACTCCACGTCGGTTTTCTGTGTGTCATGACATGCTAGTAAACATGACCGGCAGTATCGCACTTACGCGGCTTGTGTCAGTTTAGCGACATGTAGTATAGAGGCCGGTGTACATCTAGGGATGTTAAAAAATAATCGATTTCTATTTAAATCGATTATGATTTTCTTATAATCGATTTTTTATGATCGAGTTTTATAGTAATTTTAATCGATTTTTAATAAATCGCTTTTACGCGTTTAAATCAATTTTCATAAACAGCGCAGACAGCAAACAGCATAATTAGGTTTTTAATAATCGTTTTAAGTATTCCATTTTAAAACTAGTCAAATGTAAAATCATCATCATATCAGCATATTTCCGTCCACTGCTGAGCGTACTGCTGTAGGCCTGAATGTAAAATAGTACTGGACATTTACCCCTTTTTTTATTTGATTTAAATTTAAGTTTTTGAGACAATATGGTTATCATTTTGTTCGGATGCTCATCATTTCATTTTTATTATAATATAAAATGTTTTATGGTACTGAAAATTTGTATCAATAATGATATTTGCTTTCCTTATTCGCAGAGTTCATACAGGAACTGAAGCTGAAAAAACATGTGTAGCGTTCCTCAGGAAATCCTACAGGAGGACGAGGGCTAGGTTCGTTATACAGCATCCCGGTCACTCAAGGTGGCCCCCACCATCACCACTATCCGCATAGGCGTGACTACTTGGCCGCTCCGTAGAGCGGGACACAAGCGAATCGCGCCCCCGATGAGCATAAGATGCAGAAAGCATCAAGAAGACACGTCCTTAGTTGAAGGCGGCGTATGAAGCCACCATGAGAGGACTAATCCTGGTATGGTCACCCCGCACTGTGACAACACAGCGCGAGAAGATTGCGACTGAACTGATCTGCACGCAATTCTATGTGGAAGTTGTTGTAAGGCGAAGCTCTGCCCTGATAAATAGTCAGTGTACCTACAGAGTGTTAATTGGCATCCCTGACTTACCGATTATATACGTATTTTGTAACACTTGTTCATTATATGGAAGAAATCTATACATATGATAGTAATGTAAATATAACGCTGGTACACATATATGTTTCAGCAACTCATATATGTATGAATAGTTAGCTTAGCTTAGGTTAGCTTACATAGGTCGCGAATTGCATGTATCAGGCAACAGCCAAAGCCGAGGTGTGCCGCGCACCCTTGAGCTAGTTGTCAAAATAAAATCGGCTGAGTGCCTTAAGCGCCCGCCTTAGTAGTCCGGTGAAGCTGTTAAGACCTTGCTTGGTCAATAGCGTAGACAGTTCGAGAAAAAAAAAATATAACGTCTGTAGTTTTTAGATTTTTGTAAAAATTAATTGTTGCACGTGTCTTTAAATAAGTAATAAAAAAAAATTTAATCATTTAAAAAAAATTCTGTCTGTCTGTAAGGACACGCATCACTGCTGAAGTACAACGTTCACAATAAACCAAGAAAATCATAAAGCATAACCCCGAGTAACATTTAGTCTTGATTTCATTACAATCGGTTCACTATATCATAAGTTATTGTAATTTTAATGACGACGCGACTTAAGTATTAGAGAAAAGTAGATACGTGAATAGACTTTTTTTTTCGAACTGACTACGCTATTGACCAAGCAAGGTCTTAACAGCTTCACCGGACTACTAAGGCGAGCGCTTAAGGCACTCAGTATGTGAATGGACATATCCGATGATTTTATTCGTCTGTTTTTTTACATTAGGTTCCACGCGAACGGAGTCGAGGGCTCAACTAGTAATTACTATAAATATAATTTGTGGAATGATATCCTAAACGGCTGAACCGGTTTTGATGCAATTTATACTTGCAGATATAGGTTTTTCCAAGGTATTGTCTAGGATATATATTATTGCCCTTTTCCATATAGGGTCCAATAGTTGTAATTAATTTTAATAGAGGTAATTTAACATCGGTAAAATGTATAGAGGTAAGTAGTAATGATTCCCTAGAGTGAACTTATGGCACAGTGCATCACTGAAATTAGCCACGTGAACAACATACTCCTTTTTACTGGAGTTGTGTGCAACATTTTTTAAAGTAATTCATCTCAGACCCTGGAGAGAGATAATTATGGAATTTTATATACACATTATCAGTGATGAAGAGAAAAACTGAATTCAGGCCCTAAGATAGCGCTTATGAACGTCAAAGCTACCATCGGTTCGGAAAAACAACTCAGTCATCAGGAAGAACCGGCAAGGAACCCGATCTGGATTATCTTTTCATGATATGTATTTTTACAAACATAGATAATTACATTCGTCTTTGGCGGAAGCACAGAGCGGGCCGTCATTTCCAGACTTCACTATCGTTGTCTTGATCCACCCTATAATTTACCTTTAAATATTAAAACTCACTTGTTCCCGCGGAATAGATCAAATCGTCATTAACGCAGGCGAAACAACGAGCAAAAGTTAGTAACCTCTTATTCTAATAGATTCATTATATATATTAGATTCTCAATTAATTTCAATTATATTAGGGTCTTTTTATTATTAAATAATAATATTTTCAAGTGAATTGAATGTACTCGTATGACAAAAAGTGGTGGGGATAAACACTGTGTCGGGTAGAGTATTGAATAATACTAGTTTTCATCCGATCACCGAAGTTAAGCAACATTAGGCGCTGCCAGTACTTGGATGGGTGACCGCAAAGGAACGCCACATGACGTTGAATATATTTTGTATTTTTTAATTAAAATCTTAAGACAAACCCTGTTTTTCATTTTCTATTTAATCATATTTTAACTAGGATTAGAAAGATGTATGTACATATTAACGTAGCTCCAAAATAGAAGAGGAACTGTCACGGATTTAAAGTATCATGACAATCAGCATCAGTGCGATTTACTAAAAGAGATTCTCTAGGACATGCGTGGCCAACTTTTGTGCACATAAGATCTACTTTTTATTTTAAAATTGTGTCGCGATCGACCTATCTTAGGTAAGAAGCGGGACGTTTATGCAATGTGCTTTTATACCGACATGCACTCTTGCGAGTTCCATGATTTATGGCCAAATAAGCAACATATATGAATACCCCCTTCCCAACCCTCAATACGACAGACGTCAGTGGAAAGTCGTACCATTAACTCTGGGAACTTGCGAGTGATCGCCAAAATTGGTCGCTCGATCGACTTGTTGGCCACTCCTGCTCTAGGACACGTAAATTTAGAAAAAAAATGTAATTCAGTGCGTCACTGATAGTCACAGTTTTTTTATAAACTACCAAATAAGCAATTTTTGTGTGCTACAATTTTGAAATGAATTTTATCGTAGGCGCAGCTCGAATTTTATATGTAAAGTTGTTTTTTTTTTAATAATACTCGTTATTCAAATGATACCAGTATTAAATGTGGGCTATTTCAGATTTTAAAGTTAGTATTTTCTGGTGTCGGTAGTGTTCTAACCAAATAGTAAACCCTTGCTGTTAAAAGTTTCTCGGTAATATATATAATACCCTAGAATAGATGATAGAATTGATTTTTTGTTATTATATATCGCTAATCAGCTCACTTACGGGCAATAACAGATCTATATTATATAATAATCCATTAATCTAACACATTACAGAACAAAAGTTTAAACAATAAAGAGTAAAAATCACTACATTACACAATATATGCATGGAGTGTAGAGGTCAGGAGAACCATCTCTATGAAAAAGTGTCTGTCAAAATGCGTTAAATTATGGTGGCGCTACAGTAGCAACAGGGTTCATTATTGTTCAATTATTTCAAACAGTTTTATAAAAGTAAACATTTTAAAATCACTAAACGTATTATTTAAAGTTCACGAAAATTCCATCACGCTTCGCGGTTTCTTACAGCAGTTGTTTTAGGTTATATTTACTAAATTATTTCGGGCTACCCATAACCTTGCCTATGTTAGCGCCATTTTGGAAGGTCTTTGAACTATTATTTAGTGCTTAGAGGTGGACAATTTTTCAACATGTCTCCCGTTCCTATAGTACTTATTATACTCTTTGGTCTCCCGTATGAGATAGTTCCCATTACCTCTGCTCTCTATAATTACACGTTAAAATCCCATCAAAAACTGTTTGTTTGCTGTTTATTATAAAAACATTATATAGTTATAAACTTCGCGCTCTGATTACGTGAGCACTAGTGGTTACAAATTCATGCGGTCAGTCGCGGTTTCTAACTATAAAACCCTATAGGTTATATATTCAAGACGCCTATTACAAAATCTAGTAACTCGATGATTAATCTTGATTACTATTCTAATGTTCATAACTTTTACATCATAATTGAGGATTTCATATAAATGTTGCCAGAACAGTAACGTGTAGTATAAAACCATTTTATAGTCTATACTAATATTATAAAGAGGTAAGATTTGTGAGTTTGTAGGGGATAATCTCAGGAACTACTGTTCAGTTGAAAACAATCTTTCAGTGTTAAAGAGCTCCTTTATCGAGAAAGGCTATAGGCTATATATCTTCACGCTAAGATCAATAGGAGCGGAGCACCAATGAAGGATGGTTCAAAATCGGGTTTTTTTCCTTTTGTGAGCTTCCGCTGCGTGTTAGTTGGTCTAAAGTAACGCGGACGAAGTCGCGGCCAGAAGCTAGTATATTATAAAAACGAATAAGATGTGCATACATGCCTATCTGTGGTTTTTAATCGTGAATCTTTTCAATTAATAATAATAATAAGGTAATAATGAAGTTATGGTTAGTTATTTCCAAAAATGAGGAATAGGTGTATCACGTATAAGATGTTATCATTTTAAGGACGCGCTCTCAGTTTTTCGCGGTTTGATTTTGGCTTCAAGTCCTACTAGACGTGCACCTTCGCGACAACTAATACTCAGGGGAATTGCTGCTCACGTGAAACAACTTTGATACTTTTATAAAAAATATTACATTATTTTCATATTATTGATGTTCTACTTTTTATTATATTGGATCCCCTAGTACCAAATTAAATTATCGTTTCTCAAGGTCACACTAGGTCAAGGAAAGTGTAACTAAACCTAAATATGTATACGTAATACAGAGAAATATCGAATTTGTGCTCAAATGTTTAGCCCCTTAGTGCCCGGTTAAGGTATAATTTCTCAACATTTTCATGAGGAATAGTATTATGGTAACTGGATCATAGTCTAGATAATAGCTGGAAACATCAAGTTTGTGATTAGAGGTTTAGTCCCCTAGTGTAAGAGCAAGATTTTTTAAAGTTTGTGAAGACAGTAGTAGTAATTAAGATAACGAAATCTTAGTATAGATAATAGTTTTAAACATCGAGTTTGCACTCAAAGGCTTAGTGTCATAGAGTCAGGTCAAGGTTTGATTTCTTAAGGACCAGGTGAGCAGCTATATCGTGTTAAAAGAGTTTTAATATTGATAGTAGCTAGAAACATACAGTTTACACTCAGAGGTTGAATCTTATCGTATCAGATGGAAGTCTTAATTTCTCTTAGGCCAAGTGAATAGCTGTATCGTGATAACAGAATTTTGATATTGATAATCGCTAGACACATCAACTTTGTGATCATAGATCTAGTCTCATAGGGTCAGATCAACGTTTCATTTTATGAGTCAAATGAGTAGCTGTGTCGTGATAACTGAACTTTAGTATTCATAGTAGCTAGAATCATCCGGTTTTGGTTCAGATGTTTAGTCCCACAGTATCGAATGATAGTTTCATTTCTTATGCACTAGATACGGATCTTTCTCGTGATAACAAAATTTATAGATAGTATAGAGTAGCTAGAAATATAGAGCTTACACTGAAAAGTGTCATAGTGTCTGATAAATGTTTAGTTCCTCATGGGCTAGGTGCGTACTATAACTGAATTTTAGTTCATATAGATATTAGCTATAAACATTGAGTATGCGCTCAGAGATTTAGATAGAAGAATTTTTAAATTAGCGTTTACTTCTGAATCAAAAATAATTCTGTGAATAACATACTACAAAATACCTGAATTGTAAGTTATAATAACTGCAACACAACGGGAAGCATATGATGGTCTTTGTGTATAACGGGCCCTAATTCCACCGACAAACTTTGCATCTCTAGCTTTGATACTTTCCACCAAATAATTCGTTTCATTATAAACAAGACTTGAGAGATCATGTTCTAATTAACGATAAGCCTTATACTCGATTCTTTTGAAAGATTACATTTGTTTGTAAATGCTGGAGCGTGTTCTCACTGCATGCTTTTATTGTCAGTGCAGAATGAACGCATGAACGCTTAATAAAATGTCTTAATAGCCACTAAAATGTGACTAGGAACCACTTATGATATTATTGTATATATTCTGAGTACCTGGATAATAAAATATAATAAAAGGTATACGACATATCTATTTCTAGCCATGAGTCATGGGGTAATTTCAACTTGAACTGGACTACAGTTTGAATAGTTGGCTAAAAAGAAGGTTTGGAAAGAAGTTTTACCCAGCTGTGAAATAATAATAAATATCAATCATAAATGTTAAGCTAAGTAAAATAGATAGCATTCATATAATTGGAAAATTCATATTCTACGAATATTAAAAGTTAGTTACATTAAAACTTTATAAACATATAGTTTTCTGTATCCAAATTTATAATTAACTATATGTATACAATATTATACAATACACATTTTTATTATGTTCCTGGCAAAAATAAGAATTATTTATTTTGGCGCTATAATAAGAACAGTTACTTTACAGTAAAGTACAGTAAGAACACATAGGAAACATCATAGTGCTATCTCTTAAATTAATTCATAGTTTATGTTTTGTAGTATACAATTATGTAGATAAATTTAGAAATGCCTCTACGTATTTTCCTTTTTCATAATTTTCTACTGGTTTTTAAGTTTTATCTGGCAGCACAGTCCCTAATGTAATGATACTGACTACTTGTACTACTATTATTCTGTGATACTGACCACAGACTAATAGTAGTGATACTGACAAAACAAAATTGTCATAGTGTTGCGTTCATTGATTGTTTTTTCTTTCGATGTGTAAATAAGATCTTTTGATTCTAATTTTATTAATTATTCGGCGTTAAGCCTTCGTCCAAGTAAGTACTGTCTTTTAAGCTATTTTAAAGTGATTTCCTATTTATTCATATTACACGATCAGCTTGCAAAACAGAAAACTTAGGTGTAACTTTATCTTTTCTAATAGAGTTTGATGGATCCTTGGGGCAACGAATCTGAGAACTCGACGGTCGAACCGGAATTCGAAGACAATTTTCAACCAGCACAAGATATTGAGAAGTTGTCTGATTCTCAAGAATATCTCGCCATTTTGGGTAATTATATTCGTTCTTTTATTTTTCATTATCGTTAGATATTGTATCACTGTTGCTCAATGTTAGCTGTTCTGTTAGAATTCTGTAATTTCATACACGTTACTAAGTTTAGCTTGTCATTTTTATCGTAACTTTGTTATAAGTTAGTAATATAATATAACCTTGCCAGTATAATTTATTGCATTTTCAAGGCCGCAATAACAGAGACATGTTTTAGTTAGAGAAGATTAAAAAAACTTAAATAATTTTTCAAAAAAAGTACTATAAGAATTATATTATAAATTTTTCAACTTTGGTTTTAATATTTTAAGAACACACAAATTTAGAATATAATGGTGTTGTTACCTATAAACATTTTTTAAACAGGTGATCTAAAGAAACAGAAGAAATGCAATTTTTATTTTATTTATATACTAGTGGGCTCGGCAGACATTGTCCCTCCCTGACTATAAAAAAACCTTGACAAATTATACACTAAAACCTTCCCCATAAATCATTGTATCCACTGGTGAAAACCGCATGAAAACCCGATCAGTAGTTTTTGAGTTTATTGTGAACAGACAGACAGACAGACATGGTGGGGGACTTTGTTTTATACTATACAATTTATACATATATGTATATATACATGTATTTTTTAATGCTATATCAGCCCCATAGTGACCGTAACTTACTTACAAGCTGAATAACTTTATTTATTTAGAAACACCAACAAGATTTACACTAAAATAGTACATAACATGCATTTTTAATGACTCTATATAAGTGCAATCTTAATTAAAGGTGTTTACGACGTATTTATTATATTCTACAGCAAATAACTTAAGTAAATGAGAAAGCTAAAACAAAAACAACTTAAATAAAACACAGTATTAAAGCTAATATAAACTAATATAGAGTCATTTTTTATGTATTTATTGATAATCCATTGTACACATATGAATTTATTATAGGCATTGCATGAAACAACAGTGGAATAACTATTAAACCAACAGTCATTAAAACAAATATGTAACAAGTGCTTAAATCTCATTGTGCACTGTACAAATCTTGGTAAATAAATTCCACTGTATATTTTGCTTAAAAAGTGTGTCATCTGTGGATTATTCCCATGCATATTGATTGATTACATTTAAATTTAAATTTATCATAATTAAAGTTACACTGAATTAATTATTGCATGTAGTTAATGTACTGAACTTAAATAAAAAAAAGGTTTAATAATATACTAGTGGGCGCCCAGTGGTCGACATTCGACCATAGTTCATTGATTTTTTAAAGGGATAAATATCATAATAATAGTTGTATGTTATAATATCATTGTAGAGTGTAGAATGAAAAAGGGTAATTGGAACATAAGAGTAATACATACAGTCGAGCATAGCAACCTCCTTCACAACCTTTTTTGAAGTCCTTCATTGACAAGCCTAAACTTTGTATCCCTTTTTAATAGAATTGGGCGAACGGATGAACATGAAATTTGGCATAGTTAAAGTTTATATGGAGGAGAAGTGCAGAAAGCTATTTATTTTATATAAAATGCATTACAAGTACATTAAATTAATTAAAATATGCATTACTCACACTAATGCTTCAATTTTACACAACATATACACACAAGTAAATAAAAAAGACTATTTGACATCCATTGATAAAGAACTTCAAGAAAGGTTGCAATGCTCGACTGTATGTATTATTTTACTCTTACATTCCAATTACCCTTTTTCGTTCTACATTCAGCAATGATATTAACCCTAATAAAATTCAAACTTATAAAAATCAATGAACTATGGTCGATTGTCAACCTCTGGACGCCCACTAGTATTTTTTAAAGTACTTATTAATATTTTATTATTTTATATTATTATTCTATACATATAATAAGAATTTAAATCCAACATGTCTTTACTTCTTCGATTTTCGTGAATTTCGGGTTCACAATAAAACCTAAATAAAGCAAATCCTCGAGAGTAACTTAGTCTCTATTTCATTAAAATCGGTCCATTCTATCAAAAGTTATTTTAATTTGAATGATGGCTCGAGGTAAATATGAGAGAAAAGTAGTATTCTATGAATATACTAATGTTATAAAGCTTATTTGTTTGGTTGAACACACTAATTTCAGTAAAGTAAGTTCATCCATTTTGAAAAATTATTACAGTGTTTGATAGCTTATTTATTGGGCTATATATCATCAGACTAAGATCAATAGGAGTGGAGCACCAATGAATAATGTTTCAAATGTTTGAGAGCTTCCGCTGTGTGTCAGAGTTAGCCCAAAGTAACTATTCCACACTTACAAAGTCGCGGTTAGAAGCCAGTAGTAGCTATAATACTAAAATTTATTTATTTATTTGCATGCAGTGCCCAATACACATACATTAATTATTAATTAAAATATGTAAGAACAATTTTAACAGCACTGATCTTCAAAGCTTGCCACAGCATGCATTTTATCGTAAACAATTTCTAAAATAAATTATACAGAGGATAATATATATGATAGCGTATACAAAAATGAGATATAATTTATATAACATTAATGAATAATATCATAAATCTGGGAATACATATCTATAAAAAATCTCAAACAGAGTATGGAAACATAAAAATTTGGTTATATATTGTTAGGAGTTAAAATACATTAATAACATAGAAACTGCTTGTGCTTATTAATTTAAAAGGTATCTACTTTGTATAGGAGTGGTGATATATAAATATTCTTATCTCCAGTTATCTCCAAATGTATATTAAAAATGTAAACAATATCTTATATGTTGCTATATTGTGAAACATCAACACTATATATACCTAAGACATCTGGTTACGATTACCACAGGAGTTTAATTTTTGTTATATTCCAGTAGCCTAGGACAGTTCTATCTATGTCTATCTCTAACTTGAGTGACCACAGTAACTTGTAGGTTTACCAACCTTAATAGGACCACAGTTCTGATGTCAGTTATAGAACGAGCTATTACAGAGTTGGAACACTTGTAAAGTTATATGTCACCAAACAAACTTTATATTTAAATTTAGCAGTAGTGAGCACTTCTGCTCATAGAGCCTGATAGGTGGTATTTATAGGGTCAATTGGGATGCACATAATTAATTATTTTTATACTTTATAGGTTTTCCATTTGACTACATTCTCATCTGATGTAAAATGACTGTGTTTAAGATGGTAAACATGCTAAACATAGAGAGAGATTGGCTTTCAAATGCCTGGGACAAATCTACAGGTGCTTGGTGATAGATTTTCATTGAGTGTGGTAGTAAGCCATGCGAGTTTATAAAAAAAACATAACACAATGCCACCTGTTTATAGGTAATTTTGTTAGGAAACTCTACTTATTTGCTCTTTATTATTTGATTAGTGATGACGTAAGGTACAGCTGTGGCAGCTGTGACTTCTGTAAATTATGATTACATTTAAAATTTGGATCTGATTTTAGTCATTTTCATATTGTAAAACTTTCAAATGGATTATCACTCTAGTCTAGTGAAGCCTTTGATGTCCCCCATCAGGCAAATTGCATTGGTTTGAAATTAAAAAAAGAATTATCCCTCTAATGCATTTTTGAAGGTTATATGGGAAGGCGATTTTAAGTTTTATTGTACTTATCTCAAACTAGTTTTTGCATGCTTCCCTCATTGTAGATTCTGAAAATAAAATACAGCCCATGTTACTGTTAAGTGTTTTTTGAGTTTATCACTTATGTACAAAATATCAAATATTTTCTTTTTGTAATAATCTATAATTTTAAGTATACTTATAAGTTTTCTCATGAAGAAGGTTTTTGTGCTATCTTTTTTATCATGACTCGCTACTACTGCATTCAATCTATCTACTACAATGTAATAATAATCAAATTCTATAACATTCAACCAATACTCAGTTGGTATTGGTATATGTTTTAATATGGAGAATATTTATACAATATCCATTTTTTTACTCTATAGCTCTCATCTCATGTTAAATGACGATTTGGTCTAAAATGATAAACACCATAAACCTAGTGGAGACTGGCTTTCAAGTTGCAGCTGCCGGAACACACCAACGGATGCTTGATGCTAGGGGGGATTTAGAAAAAAACACTACCACCATGCTATAGTCTCATTACGAGGTTTTCCATCAGCGAAAGCTCCTACTCCGTTGCAAACAAAGATGTAAGAATTTGATCTTAACAAATTTTTTTGGTCTTTTTCAGAGAGAAAATTGAAAGCTGTCAAGTCGAAAAACAAAGTCCTTGAAAATTTATCAGCTTACAGAGCGGATTGCATCGATCGACTGCTAAGAGAAGGCTGTGATTTGGACCCCGTCATTGGAGACACGGAGGGCGACAAATTACTCCAAGATTAACAACACCCTAGATTAAAATCCTGTAAGTAATAATGGCGGCTTCATGTAACGTAGATCTGTCCGGGACAACTTATTGCGTCGTATCCGGAGCTTCTCAAGGTATAGGCAGGGCTATAGCAGTTCAAGTGTCTAAATTATTAGGTCCGAACTCTGTTATGTTACTATTGGCACGTAATAAAGAAGAACTTGCAAAAACAGCTAATTTCTGCCAATCAGATAACGTTAAGGTAATTTATGAATCTATAGATTTGTCAAAAGCATCGGTGAAGGACATGAATGATGTGTTAATTCGTTCTTTAGATGGGAGGAATGTGAGAGATTTTGCAACTAATGTAATATTCCATAATGTGGGATCTTTAGGGAATTTGTCGGTTGATACAGTTCGTATGGACGATGTACAAGAGATGAGGGATTATTATGATTTGAATGTATTCAAAGTGATCGCTTTGAACACACAATATCTTAAGTTATTTGAACAGGTTGAGGATAGGACGGTTATAGTGAATATTACTTCGCTGTGTGCAATAAAACCTATGAGTGGTATGGCTTATTACTGTAGTGGGAAAGCTGCAAGGGAGATGTACTTTAAGGTCCTCGCTGAGGAGAAGAAGCATATACGCGTCCTGAACTACTCCCCAGGGCCGGTAGAAACAGCCATGATCGATCATGTGCTGTCAGAAGCAGTAAATGAGAACTTGCTTGATGTGTTTACATCCTTCCGTAGTCAAGGTATACTGCTAAAACCAGAGATGACTGCTAAAAAGTGTATGAATGTGCTGACTGCTGGTAAATTTGGACCCGGTGAGCATGTCGATTATTTTGATGATGAGTGAACTCTGTAGTAATTTTAGTATTTTTATAAGAATTCCCATGTCGATGTTACGAATATTCTTACTCGAATAAATTAATTGAACTATTTAATAAATGGTTTGAAAAGTGTAAGTTTAATTTATCTCAGTGAACATAATGTAGGATTATATGTATGAAGTAAAAAAATATATATTGTATATTTATAAAAATATTTTATAAACACAAAGAACTGCAAAGATATTCTTTTGGGTCTATAAATTGATATGGTCGGTACTATAGTAATGGCACGCTATGATGGCCGTTTTGATGTGTCCGCTCGTGAAGTTTCGTATAAATTAATGACTACGTTTGAAGTAGTACATTACTGTTCTTTTGTCAATAGTAATGTATACTTATTCCTAAAATTTATGATATGTATAATTTTAGGACCCCAAATAAATTTGGTTAATGATTTCTAAATTATATGTATATATATAACCATATACTTTATATATTTCTTACTACTACTATAACTAACTATATAATATAGGCCGCGAACAAATATTTTCACGTTTTTACTGACAAAAAAACAGTGCTGTTTGAATTCTTAGTAAATTATTATTATTGGTGTACTTATTTACAAGATTCATCAGCATTTGCTCTTTCAAAATTCGAATTTATATATTTATTTCTGTATTTCTTTATTTATTTATGTATGTAGTCAGCTAAACTACCACCTCTGTCAAACTCCCTTGAATGCCTAATGCACGACAAAACATCTACATGTATTAAAAAAAAAATTGTCTGTTTCACTGTTGTTATGTGTCAAACCGGCCATCGTATCGTGCAGTTATTATAATATCATTTTATTTCTTTTAATACCCTCATAAATATGTTTGTTAATTTTTTTTAATATACTACTGTAGTTATAAATGAATAAATTACAATTTGAAAATTAAATAGAAAGCTAAAAGGATTCATAACATCTAATGAATAGAAAGGGAGTGTACTCCTGAAATATTTAAATTGTAACAGTTGGTATTAAAGATTTCTTGTAGGAATAAATATAAACATCATAATAATGATTTAATATATTCATTTATATTATTGTATAGTAGTACCATAGGTTTATATAATTATTGATCATTATTATTATTATCTAAACATTGTTACTCCACATTGTCATCATTATCTAAATTATAATTATGACTTGCCTAATAATTAAATGTAGCTAATATATAAATACATTCCATGTCGCTTATGCTTTTTAATTGATTCAGTTACTATAAAATGACTAATGTTAAGTGTTCATTAGATAATAATATGTTATCTTAAAAGGCCTACAAGTAGAAATATTGAAAACTGCCTAATTTTATGGATCTGATTAATTATTAACTTTGTGATTGTAATATATGAATGTGGTAGTGAGAACGTAAATACGTCTGGCGTTATTTCCGCATTCAATATAATTACCCTGTCCCATTCACTCGTAACGCGCTTTACGTAATAGGAAAGAGTATGAGAAAGATATGCAAGTATTTTGGCGCTTCAAAATCTAATATGTAAAGTTCGTACTATTGGGTAAATGTAAGGAATCCTTTTTTAAGTGATAATAAAATTTACTATAAAGTTTTTTACTCTACACACATTTCAAAATACTGAAAGTAAAAGAACTCTAGGGCTGTTTTAGGCCACACATGAGGTTGGAGTCATTTTGGAAAATAAATTGTATGATTTAATTACCTTTTTTAGCCAATTTAATATTCTAGTAAAATATAGTATAATGTATAGATTTTTTTTCTAAATTTTATCCGGTGTCCGAATTCAATTTATAAGTTTCCATGATACTGTTATGATTCGGTTAAAAATTCAGCACCTATTTTCGCTGTAAACGATGTCGCCATTTTGAGGTCATTAACCTCTCGCAAATTAAGAACGATATGAATAATGTATTTTGTCTAAAATTCTGATGGAAATTTTTGAATTCCTGAATTCGACTTTTAAGGTGTTACGGACTTCTCGCTTTTATCCTAAATTGATTATATTTGAGGATGGAGTAAAACTTTGAGATAAGCCAGGCGTATTTAGTATTTGTATAGTGCTGTGTTTTCATTCCAAATAATATATATTGTCGTAGAATCATTGTAATATTGTGTGTATTTATATTCATATTTACATAGTAACCAGTGTCATGTATATTTATGAATGCAATTCATTCGAAATAATAATATGAATAAATGCTTTGAAATTATTGTGTTTTTGTTATCCCGGACACCTTGTTTGTGTTGAATATGAGTTACATTCATATATTTATTTTATTGTTCTTGCTTATCTCATGTGTGTGGTATGCTTTTTGTTATCGTTGTAAGGTCGGCAGTTCACAGAACGTTCCCCTGAAATATATTAACCAAAAGCAAAGCGATAAAAAAAGTGTCTAAATATGTTATATTAAAAAAATTCTACGATCAAGTTAGAAAACTAGTTTTTACCCGCGACTTCGTCCGCGTGGAAGAGTTACTTTGGGCCAAAGCTAAGTTTAACTCGCGTTTTCGTTTACGTAGAAAGTAGAAATATTAAATAATACGTACGTTAACTCCCATTTTGATATAACCTTGATTGGGGCTCCGCTTTTATTAGTTTTAGCGTGATGATATATAGCCTTCCTCGATAAATGAGCTATCTAACACTGAATGAATTTTTGAAATCGGATCAGTAGCTCCTGAGATTAGTGCGTTCAAGCAAACTTAGTCTTCAGCTTTATAATATTAGGTATAGATTTGCGTATTTTAGGTTCTATTGTAGATAGTACATTGTCTCCGTTAGGCATTCTAAAGCGAATATTTATCATTTCTGCTATCGCTTTGCTTTAGTGAAATACATAATTAAGGCGCGACCTCGAGAGCGCGTTGTAGAGGTCTAAAGCAGGTTTAGTTGACAATTGAAAGTTCTTTTGAATGTATCGGTAGAGGCCATATAATGTGACCCATTTAATTTATATATAACCACATCATACACTTTCGAGATAAATAGAGAAATATCGATTTTATAAATATATACTCAGATGGTTAGGTGTTTAAAATGAAAATTCTGAGTAAAAAATCCTTTTCATATAGACGTGTAGACAGTTGAAAAACCCTGTAAAATTGTGTGTGGGACTGTCTTTGCGGTGCGATGTATATTGTTTTTTTTTAAATATTCATTTTAGGAAAACTAAAGACGTAAATAAAATATCTTCCTGCACTTCAAGATGTAGATAAAATTCTCTTAAAGATTTGAAGAAATTAATTTAAACCAATAAACGTAGTTCGGCAACTTAATCAAAAGGATGTCAGGGACGACACGTTACTCGTTACAAACATGCCAACAATAACATTCTAAAAACAAAATTGATTAAATGACTTATCTGAGAATAACAATATAGTGATATAAGTATTGTAAATAAGAAATATACGAACTACAAAGATTACTGGGACCTTATGTCAACAAAAAAATAATAAGAAAAAGATAAATAAACCTATTACATATTATAAAACACTACTGTTGCTATACACCAATTCAAACTGAAACTACGACAATATATCACATAATTTTTACGTGACGTTTTTATATCTTTTACCAAGAATAACAATTATTATAATTTTTTTAATTTGGTTATAATGTTGAGTAACTTTGCGTTAATTGCACAAGCAAGGTGTTATTCTGCGATATGAGGTAACCTTTATGTTAAGTCTAATGGGCTTAAACTTAAGATACGGAAATATTGGCTGCGACGAAATTAAGCGGATTTTATTATTTTACATATATTTACGTGCCTTGGCAGTATAATCGACCCGTATGCCGTAATGTTCTTGTAGTAACTCACCTTACGTGGGAAAAATATACAACTGTGGATTCCTTGGAGTTTGAAACCGCCAATACGCTGTAGGTTGGCTCAGTAATAACTCCTATACCTTCCGTCGGGAAGAGGCATATGGCCCTTCAATGGGTCTTTTACAGGCTGGTGATGATTCCAGTTAAAAACAGTTCTTTGCTTTTATATAGTTTTTGTTCTCTATTTGCTTGACATTTAAGATGAGAAGAGGATATAATGAGAGCAAATCCTAATTATAAAGTCTATTGTCTGAATTGTCACAAAAATCACTGGAAAGTACTAACAAGAGATCACCATTTTGTTAGAACACTAAAGTCATCGCGAGATTTTGTAAAAAGATAATAAATTACCTAATGATAATTCCAGTGATGGTCTTCATTGAGGATTATTTACCAAAGAAGAAGAAGTACGCTTAGCGTTATATCTTTCTTTGTTACCAGATATAATGTGACAATGGCCGCCCACCGCAAAAGTCTATTCATATTCCTGATGGGACTTGCCTGGAAATGTAGATTTAGTATGCCTTTATTGCTGAGTGGAACGGTCGCAGTGCTTGGCCGGGCTTTTATGTTTCAAATACGTGTTCACACCGTGCAGACGCTGCACGAGAATGAGGTAAGTCTTTATCTATGGTATCATATGATCTTTAAGCCAACTGGCACTTCGAGCCATATAATATGAGACGTCGCGATTTTTTTTTATGTCATAGAAGACAAACGAACAGATGGGTCACCTGATGTTAAGTGATCACCACCGTCCATAAACACTTGCAAGATCAGTCGCAAGTGCCTTGCCAGCCTGTGTTTAGGAAGGGGAGGGAGAGGGTCGGGGAGGGGGAAAGGTATGTGGGCCTCCGGCGCTGTCACTGATCGAACGAAACGCAACAATACAAGCACTGTTACTTTACGTCGATTTTCTATGAGAGGGTGGTACTAACCCGGACGAGTCGACCCATTCACGGTGAAACCAGTAATATCGCGAATCATTAAAGACTAAGTTTCAGGAATCCGGTATCTGAGATACCGAGATCAACTCTACCATACCGATACATTCCTAACGATTTAATGTTTGTCCCCAAAAGCAGCTGGTTTTTGTAAAAGACCGGCATGATCTAGATACTAGAAACTGTAACAAATTGGTCGCCTCATGTTTCGGACTCAGTAAAACCAGTAATAGTTTTTTTAGGTAATAGTGTCAGGTTATGCTATAAAGTCCCAAAGCATATTACCGATTTGCCGGACTGTAAGTTTAATCGCCATGTCAAGGTGATTTTGGTGTCAAAAAGCTCTAAACGCTGGTAGTGCCAGCTAGTGTAAGAGAAATGTCACCAATTATATATATGACGAATTTCTAATACGGGTATCTTGAACATATGAATATTGTTAACAGACTGATATTTTGCAATAAGTACCTAAGAGAAAAATTCAATAAAATTTACCATTACATTGGGAAAATTGGATATGATGATAATTGCTTCTATTGTTTAAATAACTATGTTTGTAATATTGTTGAGTATATACTTTTTTTAACTTAAATATGAATAAAAAAAGTTTAGGCTTTTTATATATTTCCTTAAGGATACATATCTTTAGTATTCGGTAGTAGGTATTTGAGTTTTCTGAATAATGAGCATTTATATACATTTTTAATGAATATACACAGTTAACATGAATATAACAGTTACACTTCTGTCGACTCATCGAAGTCTCTGGGGCACCAGATCAAGTGGTGACACCCTGCATAGCATAACAGAATTTTGGGCTTTTAATTCCATTGGAGATTGAGTTATTTAGATGTATTTTATTTCCCACCAGCTCGCTTATTATGAAGACGATGAAGACCAGGAGGATGATGATGATGTCACATGGGAAACTGAGTCTACGGACTCCTGGGAGACGATAGTGGAGGAGGTCGCTTATGGCTGATGATTTTGAACTTTTTTTTTATTATTATATTTATTAAAGCTTGAAACATAGCAGCGCACGGATTCGTTGTTTTAGCTTAATATATTATTACCTAACTGCTGACTACTGCTTTTTTTATGGGGAAAGCTCATAAACTATTGCCGTGCGCCGCCATATGATTCAGGCTTTACAAAAGGCCAAATATTTGTACGTTGTGGTTTTAGTAACTGACTTGTATTATTTATGTCATATGGTATTGTAAACGGGAATTAAACTGTTATACTTTGTGCTGTTATAATTTATGAAATATTAATCAATTACGGTGATACTCGGTGTGGGATATCTTATAAATAGGTCATACAAGAATTTCCTAATGTTTTTTTTATAATTAGATAGAGGCACTATGACAATATGTCATTAGGTGCTGCCAATAATTACGTGGGGGTTTCAAGGGACAGGCGGTCAAGCTAAATCTCATTAAAACTCACATGGGGGGAGTTTTTGGCGGGATCTTGGAATGCCATGGCTTTATATTTTATCCATAATCTTGTGTTATTTGGCTCTATATTGTGTAATGTTGGTGGTGATCTACGTAATATAGTTTGGTTATTGTGTACAAGTGGATCGGAAAAAATACCACGGAGCATGGATTCTGAGTTGCCACAAAAAGTCCCAGGAAATTATATGAAATGATATCAAGAAACTTGAAATGTTACTCATGTGACGATAGCAGTAATAGTCTATTAGATGACTGGATGGCAAAAATAAAATAGAAGATGAAGAACTCACATGGGGAAGGAGTTTCGGCAAATACCACACTTTTTTCTGGCCAAAAATAGTGTAAAATTGTGAGAAAAATATTTTAATGTAGAACATGTTTCTAGACTAAAATATGGCACAATTCTGCTGTATTTTAAAATCCGTGAATAGATGTAATGTTTATTATTATTGATTTATCGAAATGTAGTGTAAATGTAATAATAGTAAAAAGTAAATGTAAGGGCTCAAAACGCCTCACTAAATTAACGGTCGACCCCTTAGGGTTTCTCTTGAGATTTCCTCTGCATCTTTCGATTGTATTATTGTATTATTCGATTAATAACTTTTTTGATGAAAAAATACCAAAACATACTGCTTCTTATGTAATTATAACATAATCTATTAGTATTAGAATATTTTTGTGTTTAACAAATCTAGTATTGCCATATCCCAAATTGTAAAATCTTGTAATGGATTAAGTTAGTGTTTAAGTGTTCTGTGCATCTACATATATTCAGAACGGTCAAAAAGATTGACGAAGACTTTATATTACCTTATAATGTTACAGTCTGAAGAGGCCAAACGTTTTATATACAGAGTCGTTAAGCAGTTAAAACGTAAAATGGGGTTAGGTACTTAATCTAGTGTCGTGTTTTGTTTGGCGGGGTGGGCACTCGATTGGGTTGAGATCACTTTTCAAAAACCAGTCATAGTGACTCTGGTCTGTCACGTTTCGGGATAAACGCGTGTATCTAGCAGCCAAGAGGTTAGGATACCGGCCTTTTTTTGTGGACGTTCTTGTTTTTTACTGTATTTGCCATAAGGCAGAGTGCTGTAATTTTGGTGTATTTCTATAAATCACAATTTTTACGAACATTACCCACTGTAATCTTCCAACCAATAAATAATGTTAACGATATTGTGATAAGGGAATGACGTCATTTAATTGTATTTCAACTCGGCTGTGTGTAAGGTTTAATTATATTTTTTTGTAAATAAAATGTTTTCAATCGCAATAAATATTTTTATTCATAATAAATTAATAATAGCAAAATAATTCCATACGTTTAACAAATTAACACCATAAATTACATTTTTAGAAATGGGACATCTTTAACACGAAATGTTCGAACATTTTTATCCAATTTCGTTTTATTTTTTTTATGGTAGAAAATATGTTCTATGTTGTTATTTTTAAAGGGATATTTTAAATTATTTTGCTGAAATATAATAATAATATACATCTAAGGTCGTATTCAGATGTTTGTTTCACCGAAAAAACATAGAAATATAGTTTTAGACATCTGTGCACGGATGAAGTGGCAATCACTGATATGATAACTAAAAAGCTGTAGATACGTTGCCTACGTGATATTTTGACAAAACAAATGGCACGATAACGCACACATACGTAAAGTAAAATTGTAACGCCATACTGTCTTAGATAAAATGTGGAACTAAGATGGCATATTCACAATATCGGTGGTGAAAAAGAAATAGTTATATGTTGCTTAGATACGTTGCATTGACGGAGCTAGACACTAGCTAGCCAAGTTTTACTTACCTACCAACCTAGGCGCTGTCGAAGTCCTTATGACGTATCTACATTTTTTTAGTTATAATATCATTGGTGGCAACAGCGTGTGCAGGCATACTCATATGTGACAACCTTTTAAAGTACTAATAAGTTTTTAACTAACATTTTTTTATAACATCGCATTGTAGAGATTTTATAAACATTTTATCAACATGGCAATAATATTTTCCCAAGATGTGAGGCAATCAGACGTTATATTATTAAGCCATCCGATGGTAAAACGCGTTTAGTTGTTCGAGGAATATAAAGGTGAGGACAGTATGAGGTCCGATCTTGGCGTAAGTTGGTAGAAAACCGCTCCATAAAGCTAAGACACCCTCATTCTTTATCACGTTCATCAGTACGGCCACCTGACCGGTGCCTTTCGCAGAGTTTTGTACCCTGGAAGTAAAAAGAAGTTAACACTCACAACCTAATGATCCTGCGATCGTCTTGGTTTTATCAATCTAGAAGACTAAATAACACAGATTAATAAAACTACATTTAGCGTGTGAAAATTGTTGTTATTAAGTATGTTTTTTCTTTTTTTATTAGGTCTACGAAACTGGGTTTTTTTTTCTATGGTGGTAGAGCCACGCTGAAACTATTACTGGTTTCAGTGGCATGAATGGATCGGCTCGTCCGGGGTAGTACCACCCTCTCATAGAAATCCGACGTGAAGTAACAGTGCTTGCAGTGTTGCGTTTCGTTCGGTCAGTGAGAGCGCTGGCCCCCCCCCCTCCTCCTCTCCCTCTCCCTTCCCTAATTCCTTTCCCCAAAGGGTGGCAACGCACTTACGACTCCTCTGGTGTTGTTAGTGTCCATGGACGGTGGTGATCACTTAACAGCAGGTGACCCACCTGTTCGTTTGCCACTTATGACATAAAAAAAAAACTGTCCAACTTCCTGACCTAGCAAGGTCTTAACAGCTTCACCGGACTACAGCAACAAAACTGGGTTTAATCTGACGATTACATTGATTAGTCTATAATTATGCTTAAAATTAAACCCTTCTCCACGTTCAACTTCTAAACACGGCTTACAATTTAGTACATGCAAAGCAAAGAACGAGATACAAATACAAAAATAAAAGGCAGTTGACTAAAACTAAGGTCTGTCAAACTTAAAAAATTAAAAATACCCAATTACAAAAAAGGGACACATAATTATACCTGAAATAAAAAATAAAAAAGGGCAGTTATAAGAACGAAATTATAATATAATATTTTTTCACGGAAACTGTCTCTTATTTAATTTCTATTTTTTTAAGCGTGTTTTTTTTAGTTTTTTAGACTATTATATATTTTTCATTTTTTAGTAAAAAAAAATTTTAACTTTTTTTTCGGATTATTGCATTGTCATTGATCTTTGACAGGTGTGCAAAGTTTGAATTAAATCTGATCGTTCAAAGTAGGACAAAATCGAGCTCAAAGGGGTCGGCTACATACATACATACATACAGGTGAAGCTAATAAAAGCGTGATAAAATGAGGAGCTAAAAAGAAAGTCGAGGCACTCATAAATATTACCGACAGCAGTGAAAAACAAATAGAGTTTTCTTTTGAATTTTCATATTAATTGTAGTGTGAATGACAATATTTAAATATCAGAATTTGTTTATTGAAATTATTAACATTCGTGTGGTTCTCATATCTATTGGCAATCGGAGCAATAATTATATACATTTTTATAAAGTATATTAATCAACCAAACGTATGATGAGCTGCAAAATATCAATATTAAATGTACACAGGCTCCTATACTACGCGTCGCCAGTCTGACGCAAGCCGGGCAAAGGTAATGCGCTCCTGCTCATGTAGCTTGTCACGACGTTATAAATCTCTTTTGCCAAAAATACCGCTCAATACGCCCAAATAAGCTTTCACTTAAAAAAAAGATGTTATTACTATGTTAGACAATTACCGACAATTATCGAAATCAACCTTGATATAACAAATCCGACGGTAACTCGTAAATATTCATTACTAGCTGTACACGCAGTTCCGCACGCGTTTTTAAAAATCGTATTAAAGAATTATGAAATTGTGAGATTATGTACACTTATAGAAATGCTCTTTAAAGACAATTGTACGTACGACGCGCACGCCACTAAATGTAACGTGTACATTTGATATATAAATACTAACAGCGTGCCAAATGAGGTTTGTCATCAGCAGCATATTTGGAACCTTAACCCACCATATAACTACTTCAGTGATCACATACACTGTTTAAGGAACTAATGAAACAATAACTTAAAATATTATTATAAAGATTTACATTACATTTAATACACTTTGCCATTATAATTAAGATTTTGTGACTATACAAAAAATAAACGCTTATCTGCTTTTTTTTTTATATCATAGGAGGCAAACGAACACCTGATCTTAAGTGATCACCATCGTCCACATACAAGTACCTTGCCAGCCTGTGTTGGGAGGGGGGGGGGGGGGAGCTTCAGCGTGGCTCTACAATCTACCGAACCGCAAGTGTTCCGCAAGAAATTGAATTATGGAACTCTTTACGTAATACCTTTACAATCTAAGATCCTATTAGGAAGACCTTTATATCATTAAAGTTATTAATAATTATAATGTTGAATTGTAAATAATAAGCTGATAATTATTTCTCTTATTAAAAATAAAGATTTCAATCTTCCTAAATTTCACGCAGACAAAGCGCGGGTAACAGCTAGTTTAAAATAGAATAACCTCAATAACTATTTATAAGGTCCGCTATCTGCCTGTGAAAGTCCCGTGAAGATCGGTCGAACCGTTTTGGAGATAGTACTGGGGGCGAAGCCACGGTTAACAGCTAGTCTAAAATAAAAAAGACTAAATTACTTGCTATGATATCCGCTACCTGCTGGTGAAAGTTCAATGAAAATCGGTCCAACCGTTTTGGAGATAGCATTGCAGACGAAGCCGCGGTTAATAGCTAGTCTAATATAAAGTAGCCTAAGTAATCGGCTGTAATTTCAGCTATCTGCCAGTGAAATTCCAGTCAAAATCGGTCCAGCCGTTTCGAAGATCACCCGGAACAAACAGACAGACAGAGAGAAGGACAGGCAGACAGACCGACAAAAATTGTCATCAGTTTTGCGTGCATACTTTCACACCCAATCAGTAAAAAAATGTTAGTTAGACATTACATACAGACACTTCATTTTTATTATATGTATAGATAGATATCAAGTAATTCGTTAAACTGAGGTTTGTTATATTGAGGTAAGGTTGGTCTAAGACGTGTTATAAAGAGGTAAAGAAATACATAGTTTTATTCACCTCACCATTACGTACTCATCCTGTTATAGAAAACAATTTCTGCTTATAAATGATAATACATTTTTATCAAATTACTCTATGTATTTTTTTGCTATCGTTTTATTTAATGTGTAAGTTAAAAATCGTATCTGTGAGCATCTATTGGATGTTGTTTTTTTATATATTTATTTATTTATTTTTATGACTAATTATTTTTATATCTATATTTGACCTAATTATCTAGAGATATACAAAAAATATATTCAACCCAGACGAACGGCAGGCCAGAGTCAGTGCAGTTGCACTTGCCCCCTATGAGCCCTATTTACACATGTCGTCGTTATTTATGTATAAAATAATATAAAACCGTTTTTGACCACAGTTTGTATTGTACCTAGCCTTGAATTGTCATAATCCTACCAATATTTTAATCACCACAATTTTCTATTCGATTCTAAGGAGTTGTCTGGTGTATTTTCGATATCCAGGGTCTAAAAGTATACAATACTAGCCGGCACCGCGGACGTCGTCCCGCCTTAACAATAAAAAATACTTTCAAGTTAGACATATATAAAAATTTATATATTGTTATATTAAATAGGTTAAACATATTTTTATAAAAACTTCTCCTATTACACCTACCAACATTTATCTCTGCATCACCTAATGGGTGACTGGTAGACAATGCCTTCGGCATTAAGTCCGCCATTGCGTATTTAACGCCAAATGTATAAATAAATAAATAAATATGCTATCGCTGACTTTTTTGTAGGTATTAATAAGCTCTACAACTTTTCTCTAGAACTCAATCATATATCTCTCATCGTTAAAGCAGTGTTCATAAGAAACATTTTCGTTCGATCGTTTTTTCTCCGACTTACTTTGCAAACCCGACTACCACAAAAAAGTCTTTCCATTTTTCGGGTTAATATATAGCCTATGACACTCACAAATAACGTGGCTTACTATTGGTAAAAGAATTTCCGAAATCGGTTTATTAGATCCAGAGATGAACCCCTACGACTTCACAAACAACTTAATAATATTGGTATAGATATAGATTAATGTGATTAAAGTAAGACTCGTCTGAATTGACTTGCAAATAAAGAATTTGCAAATCGGCTTATAAATTACGAAGTATTGAGGTATCAAAGATAAAAAAAACAATCAAATTGTGGTCAACTCGGTTGCAAAGAAGGATTCGTAATGGAAATCATTTTGTAAGAAAACAATATACCTGGTTTTAACAATGTCTACTGGAAGTGAGGCGGCGGTTGTCACTAGGCCCGCTATCATGGACGAACAAAAGTGCAAGGATATACCCTCCCCAATGCTCGACAGCAGCATCTCTCTAGCCTAAAACATGTTACGAAAAGACAAACTTAATGTTTTTATTGGATCTAACAATTACAGCACTCAGTAACAATTATCTCAAAAGTTTAAGTAACAATTATCTCAAGGTGTGAGTAACAGTTATCTCAAAGTGTGAGTAACAATTATCTCAAAGTGTGAGTAACAATTATCTCAAAGTGAGAGTAACAATTATCTCAATGTGCCAGTAACAATTATATCTAAGTGTCAGTAACAATTATTTCAAAGGTATACTTGTGCGTATGTGCCGAGTTGTGCACCATTCACAACCATGGCTCTAGTGACAGTGGCCACCGCTCCACGCCACATCGCTGTTACGCCCTCTTCTTTTATTATTCTATCGAAAAATAAACCAAATACTTAAAATTTATCAGATGCTAGTTTTTCTAGATATATTGATGGTTTATAATATAGTTTTATAGAGATGATTATTTTCAAATCGTTTGTTTTTTTTAAGTTAATCCATTATAAACAAAAAATCAAATCTATCCTCCCAAGCATTGAATATTTTACCCTTCGTTTTAAAAAATGCATTTTGACCTCGCAATGAAAACATATGTAACCAAGTAACAGACGGTTTTGTCCGAACCAGAACTAAATATTACCGTGTTCAAATACTGCATATTTTGTTTATTATAAGTTAGAGTATTCGACGTAATTTTAATTTATATTTTGTTCAGCGGACTTGCATTATTGTATAGGGCAACTAATGATTGTTCTGTTAAAAAACATCTTATCAAAAATTTGGCGTGGATTTAGATATTTATCCTAAGCCTATCTCTTTTAATAACTTTGACTCGTACAATCATAACTCGGAAGCCATCATTATATATGAACTAATCTAAATTGGTATCACTATCGGCTGACGGCGAAGGAAAACATCGTTAGGAAACCTGATCCTGAGAAATGTTCCTGAGATTGCCTAATCTCCAAATTAATTCGATTCAATAATCGTGTCCTCACATCTGACCGGCTAGTAAAACGTATTACCCCATTTGAAATTTATTTCACTAACCTGCCTAAAGCATTGAACACGTTTTTGTAGTTTCTTCTTTTCTCTGGAGGTAATCTGCCATCAGCCGTCATCCGAATGAGGGCGACCTCTGCCGGAGTGCCAATAAAAGCGCCGATGCCTCCGGAGGTCATGCCCATCGCTATCTTCACAGGAAAACTCGGTACACCGTAGTTCCTGTTGAACGATGCTAATATGGGTCTACGCGAATCACTAAAAACTAAGTTTCAGAAATTCGGTCCCTTAACGTTGTCTTCCTAATACATTTTTTCATAATCTAATGTATGTCAGCAAACATTTAGATAAGCCGTATTTAGTAAAAGACCAATAACAGAGTATTAGGTAATAAGTGTTAGGTCTATATAACAAAATCCCAAAGCACATTACCTATTTCCCGGATAGTGGGTTCAAGTAGAATATCAAGTGGGTTTTAATGTCTTATAGGGTGGATCAATATGTGGACGATAGTAACATCTGGAAATGATGCCAATCTTTGTTTATCCACCAAAAACGATTATAACTATCTATGTTTGTAAAATTATGTATCATGAAAGGTCGAAACCACATAGGGTTTCTTGCCAGTTCTCGATGACTGGGTTGTTTTCCGAACCGATGGTAGCTTTGACGTTCATAAGTGGTTTCTCAGGGCCTAAATTGAACAAAGTATTTTTGATTGCATAGTAGTAAATATTTTTTATATTTGAAAGAGTAACCGACATATCAACGCAAAGCCTAAATTGTTCGGCTTAGGGAAGTGAACATTTGTATTCTGTTTCCTTTTACATCATAGGTGAGCGAGTACTAACAAAGAATTCTTGGAAATTTAACCCCTAGGGTGGTGAGTACGGGGATGAATGTTTATATGAAAATAAATTATTTTTCCGTTAATCCGTTAGTTTATCATGTACATACACATATATAAATATAAAATGGATCATTTTGTATGGATCTGAGTGATAGGCTACGAAAGGGACGGATGAGAGGGGACTGTATTTAGGAGAGTTGCGAATGTTAAAATGGTGTAACTACAATGCATAAGGTAAAAAATGAGTATATCAGACGAAGCTTGAATAGCACCAGTGACAGTGACAACTTGAGGAGTAATAAGTTACCACGGTACGGTCATGCCATAAGGAGAGATAGAAGCCATATAAGTAGAAAAGTTTAAAATATGAAGGTGAACGGATATAGAAGTGAAGGAAGACCGAAAAGGTATGGATGGATTGTGTATAAAAGGTGTCAATACTGTGATGACATCTGACAGGGGAGAGCGGAAAAGGAAAACATGTTGTGCCGACCGATAATGTACGAGTAATTAGATTTTACTCATTTTGAATTTGATGAATTTTAAAGCTGGACCAGGGCTAAATTCAGATGAATCCAACCTACTTTTTATACATATCCAATAGGGTGTTAAAGCAACCCATTCTTCCTGTAGTATACGTAGCTTGACGGAACAGAGCAGCGGAAAGACCGGTGTAGAATCCAAGGAATCCCTCCCTCTTCAGGATATCGGAGGCGACTGCGAGCGTCGACATCTTTTTACCAGCAGGTCCCAACAACTGCATCCTGGTTTTCACCAAGTCAGCGGGCTGGACGATACAAATCGCCAACATTCTGTAACAATGTATATTCATTATATTTATTTACTTTAATAGACAAACAGCATAATTGTTGATATGTTTCTATCTCACTGTGTCGTTTTTGGATTTGTTATTACTATAAATAAATATTCACTTGTTGAAGTTAGTTTGTTTGTTCGTAACCAGTTGTAGAGTTGGTTTCTAAAACAATTTACTGAATCAGCAGATAATATTTTATGAGGTAATCGATTCCGGTTTAGTACCATCTATTGCTTTAAATTAAATGTCCGGTTTTTATGAAAATTATGCATAGAAATTATACGTTATTTGTAAATAATAGCCCACTTTTGGATTTAGAAATAAAAGGATGTATTCTCAACTATTTTTGATAACATTTTGTACACAAAGAGTATTTCTACAATTGTAAAATTAACAATAATACTTTTAATAACTTCAAAATTACTATTACAAAAATTGAAGTGGTTGAGCTACGCTGAAGCTATTACTGGTTTCAGCATGAATGGGTCGGCTCGCTCGGGGTAGTACCACCCGACCTACACAAAACCGACGTGAAGTAACAGTGCTTGCATTGTTGCGTTTCGTTCGGTCAGTGAGAGTGCCGCTCTGAATGCAGCAGTAAATTCGGGCTAGTGCGTAATATAGTCAAAGAGTTCAATAAAAACAAATTTAAAATATTATCATACGAATCTTATATTGGCATTTATTTATCCTGTATCTGTCTCGATGTTATACATACACTGTAATTCGTATACATACGTTACATACATACATAAGTACATACGTATACGTTATACATCTATACTATATATACTATAATATATAATAATATCTATACTAATATTATAAATAGGTAAAGTTTGTGAATTTGTGACGTTGTAGGGGGTAATCTCAGGAACTACTGGTCTGATTTGAAAAAATCTTTCAGTGTTATATAGGTCATTTATCGAGGAAGACTATAGGCTATATATCATCACGTTAAGGCTAATAGGAGCGGGGCACCAATAAAGAATGTTTGAAAACCGTTTTTTTTCCTTTAGAGAGCTTCCGCTGACTTTTACGTAACGTTTTAATGTTCCACTCTTATCTATACATACATATAATAAAAATGTAACTGACCGCTGTCTGTACATTAAGTATATATGAGAAAAACTATTATTAGGGGTCTTTATAAATGCAATAGAACCCAAAACAATGATTTTTAGAATTTTTGTCTGTTTGTCTGTTTATCTGTTTGTCTGTTTGTCTGTGCGTTTGTGCACGCTAATCTCAGAAACGCCTTATCCGATTTAGATGTGGTTTTCACTGATATATCGTGGTAAGGTTCACTTAACATTTAGTGTTTGTTTCATGTCAATCGGTTCGTAAATAAAAAAGTTATGCCAATTTAAAGAATCACGTCGAACATTTGTTAAACTATCTATCTACTGTTCTTTCTCTTTTCAGTAGCATTGACTGCAACTTTACTAAATTTCATTATAATAATAATGGTCTATATAAAATTATGATTACATAATAATAATAAATATAAGGTAAAAATGATCAGTTTCGGAAAATTAAAATAACCAATGTCAGTTGACCTCAGATCTATATGATCAATCATATGAAATTGGGTTCAGCTTAGGCTGGTGATGTAGGTTGTACACGTCTGCGCAGGTATATAAAGCGCGCCGAGAGCCGCGCCGCTGCTTCGTAGTCCGGTGAAGCTGTAAAGACCTTAACAGGTCAATAGCATAGTCAGTTCAAGAAAAAAAAAACGCGCCGCTGCTTACAGCATTCAATTATTCGCAGCAAACGCACGTATTCCGGAGGCGCATGGCGTAACAGTTGCATTCGATAACACTGACTGTTTGCATAGTTCATCTATTCTATCTATCTTCTTCTATATACATACATATAATAAAAATGAAGTGTGTGTATGTAATATCAAAATAAATTTTTTCACTGATTGGGTATGAAAGTATACACGCTTCTGATAACAAAAATGCAATTTTTAAAATTTTTGTCGGTCTGTCTGTCTGTCTGTTTGATCCGGGTAATCTTCGAAACGGCTGAACCGATTTTGTCGGGAATTTCACTGGCAGATAGAGAAAATTACAGCGCGTTACTTAGGCTACTTTAAATTAGACTATCTGTTAACCGCGGCTTCGTCTGCCATGCTATCTTCAAAACGATTCGATCGATCTTCAGATCACTTTCACTGGCAGATAGCTGATCTTATAAAAAGTAATTTAAGCAATTTTAGTTTATACTAGCTGTTAACCGTGGCTTCGCCCGCTGTGCTATCACCAAAACGGTTACATCGATTTTCACGGGACTTTCAATGGTAGATAACGAACCTAATAAAAAGTAATTGTGGTTATTCTATTTTAGGCTAGCTGTTACCCGCGACTTTGTCTGCATGAAATTTAGCAAGATTTCAACTTATTCTTTATTTTTAATGACAGAAATAATTATCGGCTTATTGTTTACAATTCGACATTATAATTATTAATAACATTAATGATATAGAGGTCTTCCTAATAAGAGTATTACGTAAAGAGTTCCATAATACAATTTGTTGCGGAACAGACAAGCGTTTATTTTTTGTATAGTCACTAAATCTTAATTATAATAAGGGCAATGTATATTAAATGTAATGTAAATATAAATCTTTATAATAATATTTTTAGTTATTGTTTCAATAGTTCCTTATACAGTGTAAGTGAGCACTGAGGTAGTTATATGGTTGGTTATGGTTCCAAATATTATGCTGATGACAAACCTCATTTGGCACGCTCTTTGTATTTATATATCTAATGTACACGTTACATGTTACTTTTAGTGGCGTGCGCGTCGTACTTACAATTGTCTTTAAAGAGCGTTTCTGTAATTGTACATAGTCTCACAATTCTATAATTCTTTAATACGATTTTAAAAAACGCGTGCGGAGCTGCGGGTACAGCTAGTTAATTAATATAAACGTCATGTATGTATAATAAATAAAATAAAACAGCTCCTTTACGTACGTATTGTTTAAAAATATTGTCATTTTCTACGTAGACGAAGTCGCGAGTTAAAGTTAGCGTTAGTTAGGCCGAAGTAACTAGTCTTTATATAAATATTTCTTCATTCATTTTTTACTTTGTAACTATTGACGAGCTTTAATGTTATCAATAAAAAAATTGGAGGTTTTTTTTTCTCTATGGTCGAAATTACCACTAGAATAAATTAAAAATAAATAAGCCAGATCAAGTCTTTTGCCTGTTCTTTTCGATGATTATGTTCTTTTTTAGGGTTTTTTAAATCGAAACACGACAAAGGTACTGCATTATGCCTGATGGTGAGCACAGTGTAATCCAAAAACAATGGCGACCACCGAGAGACAAACTATCGCTCGCCGATCACCGCTGTCATGTCGGTCTGCATAAGTGTCTCTTCACGTTACGCTTAAGACCCCATGTAATAGGAAGGTGGGAACTCACTGGCCGGGAGATTGTTCCACAGCTTCACGGTACGGCATAGATACGACGTTGCGAACATTTTATTTTCCAGATATAATTTACCGAAAACTGTGACTCTTAAGCCCAATGCGCGTGGTTCGTTTATGGAAAGGGGAGGAAGGGATTATTTTATATTACTAACACTGACATAATTTTTAAAATCGATTCAAAGTCGTTCCTGGGGTTAACGCGTTCAAGCAAACATACTCTTCAGCTATATAATATTAGTATAGATAAAGATTTGGTTCTTTTGGATGACGAGTTTGCCGACCACGGCCTTAAGGCTAGCTCAGAGTCCTTACCCGCTTGAGCCTCCGATTACGAAGTTGAGCCACCCAGGCATGGACTTCTTGACCGGTTTCTTGTCTTTATCGCCCATTTTTGTATATTTGTCGCTTTTTTTTTTAATTCTTTATCATTTCTACACAAACGGTTTGGATTTTATAAAACTGACGTTGACTTTTCTTTTGTGTTTTTCAAGGGAACTGCTAAAATATCGATAGACGATGTCGATCAATTTTATTGTTCTTTTTTATACATAAATAAATGCAATATCCAACACTTAGAATAATGTGGTTTTCATGTTTTCTTTTAGGTTCTTATATATTAATGTTTCGGAATTCTGTAGACTTGGGACAGTTGTGATATTTCACAGTATTATCCATAAGCCTGTAATATTTTCTGATTTTTGAAGTGAAAACTTCTTTAAGCGTTTTAAACGGCATTTTTGGCATGAGATAAAGTTATGATATCGCGTCATGACTTGCTAGAAAAGCGTGACCGAGTGAATTGCGTTTGCGCGGTTTTCGTCAGACTAGCGACTCATTGTATAGAGGCCTGTGTACATATTTGATTAATTAATAAATTCTATATAATTATTATGGACCTCAGGGCAAGAGAAAGAGAGGAAGACCAAATGCCCGATGGGAAGACGAAATCCTAAAAACCGCCGGCTTAAACTGGTTTGAGACAGCCCAAGACAAAGACAAATGGCATTCTTTGGAGGAGGCCTTCACCTGTAGAGGGGTTCTTGCAGATGAAAACTAACTTTTCAAATAGTAACTTTTAACAAATAGTACATTGCAAATTGTAAATATTTTTAAATTTCTTTATTTTAAGTTCATTTTTTGTACACAACTTGTCAAAACTGCAAGAAATAAAAGGCTTTTTTATTTTATTTATTTATATAATTATTATTCAGGAGTACCAATAGATATGAAAATCAGACTAATGTTAATTTGTTTTGAGTTATTATTTCGTTTTAACAACGTTTTCCCGTGTGGTAAAATATCAGTAGACATTTTAATGTGCCACAAAATAAATGTAAAACTAGAGTAGTCGTGACGAGCGAGTAGAAACGAACATGCGGGGCACCTGATGCTATGTGGTCACCGCCGCCCATGGACGATTGCGACATGAGGGGAATCACAGAAAGAATCGACGTACGTGGAGGAAACGCTCGCGAAAATCGCTCAGTAGAAGACATCCAACCATCAAGATGATGTGGATGGAATATCATCTTGTTGCGAGTCGTTGCAACGTCGAGGCTATTATGTATAAAATAAATAACAGCATACCAGGAGCGGAAACCCTGAAACCCTTGGGGTGTAAGGGGTGTCGAATAACATCTAACACTTGAGACACTCAAGCCAACCTCACCTGCACGTGGTGCACCCTGCTGAATAACGAACGAGGCAATGGCGAAAGCGGGGTGGTAAGGTTTTACAGCCTGACTGGGTCGCAACCACCATGCATATGGCGAAAAAGCCCGTCATAGTGATTCGCTTCTGCGGGTCGCGTTTCGGGATCAGCCTGTGCATATCCAGCATTTTGCAGGCCGGCATGACAGTGGCGACCGGCGATGGATAGTGTGTCGCTCGGTGGTCGCCATTGTTTTTGGATTGTACTGTGCTTACCATCAGGCACAGTACAGTCATTTTGCCGTGCTACTATAAAAAAAAAGAAGTCACCATAAATGGACCCTTTATCGTAAAATCAAATTTCGGATGTATAGTGAAGTATTTTAATAATCTATCGATATGTTGACAACACTAACGATATCTGGAAGTTATATCGTCTATGCTACCTATTGATGATTAAAAAAAATGTGGCCTGTACTTTTATTACAAACAAAAAAGCTTTGTATAATGAGGTGGTATTAGTGTGGAGTTTTCATATATTACAACAAAAAATATAGCTCTAACGCTCCGACTAAAAGAATACATATATATGCTAACGTAAGGTATTGCATACAACGTCTAATTACAACCTCCAAGTGAATCGGACCTTTCCGTGAAGAAAGATATTGTGATGAAATCATAGTATTCTTGGTAAGACTTTTTCTAAGTCCGCCTAGCTAGCTACCACCCCCCAAATCTGACACCAAGCAGCCGTTTTTGTGTTCCGATAGCTGAACTTGGGAGTCAATTTCCCCTTCAAGTTTAACGTGTTTACCATCTTAGACTACCATCGCCAAACGTTCGACATCTTGCTCTCTTATCTCGGCTTGTAACGTTAGGTTAGACATGCGAAAAAGGATAATACGAGCTTGCAGCGCAGCAGTCGGCGAGCGCGATGCATTTAATACGTAAGTACCCAAACTTTTTAAAGCAAGTATTCAATACGTATTTAACTTTTTTGTAATAACACGGATAACGTTAAAAAATGTGTACCTCCAGCACATTTTTTTAAAAATATATGTTTAGGAAGTTTTTAGAAGTTTAGTGTTTTATACTAATATTATAAAGAGGTAAAGTTTGTGACGTTGTGGCGTGTAAGAGGTAATCTGAGGAACTACTGGTCCGATTTGAATAATTCTTTCAGTGTTATATAGCTCATTCATCGAGAATGGTTGTAGGCTATATTTCATCAGGCTAAGGCCAGTAGGAGCGGAGCACAGATGAAAAATGTTTCAAAATCGAGATATTTTTCTGCCGTGTGTCAGCGTTACCGTTTGAAAATTCTTTTACCGAGAGAAAGCCACGTTGTTTGTGAGTGCCATAGACTACATATCATCATGCTAAGACCAATAGGAGAGGAGCAACAATGAAAAATATTTTAAAATCGGGGTATTTTTTCCTTTTGAGAACTTCCGCTGCGTCTTAGCCCAAAATAACTATTCCACGCGTGCGAAGAAGCTGTTAACTAATAATATTATCTATAATCTATACTAATATTATAAAGAGGTAAAGTTTGTGAGGTTGTAGGGGGTTATATCTGGTAAAAATGGTAGAACGAAAACGTTTCTTACGCTGTCTTAATTATGGGATATATATGATTGAGTTCTAGAGAAAAGTTGTAGCTTGATAATGCCTATTACCGCCCAACGAAGTGGGCACGGGTCGGCTAGTATAAAATAAAAACTTGCACATATGTAATTGTATTTATAATTATCAATGATACAAATAAATATGAAAAACAATAAGGAAATCTCTTCATCAATCACCACTGCCATTCCTCTGAAAAATCTTCATCCATCGGGAAATGCCTCCTGTATTTAAAATATCAATTAATATCATAAATCGAATGTATAAAAAACTTTGCGGATATTTTTGTCAATACTACGAATATTCGTTCTCTTATAGTGGAACCTTTTTTTTCATCGTTTCCAATTTTTTCGTCCATCTATCGCATGTCGCATTACAGTCGGCCGTGTAGTAGGGGTAAAGCGAAAGGCGCTCGGCAGAGCAGCCAAGGCCAATATGTGTACCATCTGAATGACTGTATTTATTATGTATTCCGTACTCTAATACGCAGATTGAAATTACATATTTTGTCTACTATTGATTTCCCATTATTATTCCCATTTCCCAATTATTCAGTTAACATTAAATTGCGATTTTAATACCCTAAATCGAGAAATTTTCAGAATAAATTCATAAAACCACACATTTTTTTCACACTGTATTCTAAAAAGATTACAACTAGTAACGTATGTAAGTATGAAATGTCCAAAGTATCCAATAATGATGGAAAACGCATTTTTTTACGTTACGTGACTATGTCACTAGTTTAATTCGTAATATTTTGTTTATGTGTTCGTTTTATTAGTGAAATGGCTGCCAACACAAATAAACGAAGAATACGAAGACCCATAAATAGCCCAGTAAAATATATTTTGTGTAATTTAAATAGTTATTTTAAAGATATGAACGATAAAGCCATATCAAATGTATCACACTATTACATTTTATATATACCAAACTTTTCAGTCACACATATGTATACATACTCATCTGTATTACATATCATAGCTGGCTTTTACTTTAACGAGTTTTGCTTATATAATTTTATATTATTTTTAAACTAGAACTATTAAACTATATATATTAAACTATTTTTATAAATTTTTGTCTGACTCTACTTTTGCTAATCACTCAGGCAAATGCAAAGCTCAGCCTACGCCTCGCGGACTGTATCCGCATTCATATTTCACTTCATAGAAGTTTTTAAATAGATATTTATAGTTTAACCTTCGCGGTGGTGGTGTGGCGGGTGATCCAGGACCTGAGCGTCTGGTGGGTGTCCGGGCTGATCCCGGCTGCCGGCGCGCCACCTCCCCTAGTAACGAAAGGCAGGACCGGGATAGACGCTGACTGAAGTTCTGTTTAAGAACGTAAACAACTTAGTGTCGAATATTTTAAAAGAATTTCCAGTTCTCGAGGATTGTTAATATTTTTCAAAATAGAAAAATTATTTATATTTATATTAATTTTTATATTAAGTATAAAAATCCAATGTCATGATGTTTGTTCATGGTGATCTCCGAAACTGGTCAACCCGATCTTTATGACAGTTGGCATTTACGTTTAATTTTGTTCAACTTGAGAGATAGAATAATTTATATTTCGATTAACGATCTCAATATTTTTTAATTACAAATTAAATAACCGTCAATGTTGACTATTCTTATTAATTGCAAGTTTAATCAGTCTCGAACAGATGGCGCTATAAATTAGTTTGTTGACAGAAAAGTTTAGGACCGACTATCATAAATATCCCATAGATGGCGTTAATTTTTAATTTCTTATTTAAATTTGACTTAATTTTCCGATTTTTACCCCGACTGTTTTTAAGCAGACTCCATAGTAACAAATACTTTATCATAATTTGAATTCAACATGTTATAACAGAGTCACAGGAACGCGTGCCGGGTCAGCCATTAAAGCTATAAATAATCAAAATAAACCAACATACCGGTAGACAGGAGCCCTTCATCTCTCGCAGGTCTATCTTCCTGAACAGTTCACAAATCAGCAACTCATGTAATGTCGGAGTCCGTGGACCGAAGATTTGTTCAATTATTTCTACCACCTTTGAAACAAATAAGTTTTTAAGCAGTTTAAGAACACCGATGTCTATGCAGAAGGCATTCCAACTTTTGATAAGACATCGTACTGAGGTAGTTTGAGATTCAAATAATGACAGTATTCATTAAATTCATGCATTTGCATGTATTTTATTTATTGTCATGAGAAATGTGTACTTCGAAGTTATAAACTTCAAAATTAATACAGTTAAGGATACATCATAAAATCGATTACGTAACAGAGCTAATACCCCAGATTTAAATGATAAAATCTATGGCATTTTCATTCTACAATGAGAGAATTCCAGATATCTAAAGTGTAAAATATGAGCCTAAGTAAATATTATACAAACCTTTGAATTAGCAAAGGTTAACATTAGCAAAATATGTTACTATCAATTGTATTGCTATTTCACTTACATGAGGATAGGTAGGCATTAGCTCTGGTAACAATGCCAAATCGATGTCCACAGCGGCACACATTTCAAACAAAACTTGCCCTAACGACAGAGCTTCGACATTGTCCAGCTGAGCTGCCAAAGCTATGGGACATCTGGGAAGGACTCCTACTAAAGTGTTCTCCAAACCGCATATTCTAAAAAAACCAAGGAAATACTACTATTATACATTTTTTTAAATTTATATAACTATACATATAAGTATTTATTAAAAATAGTACCTCGCTACGCCATTTTGAACGACGACGTTACCAGAATGCAAATGTCGGAATGGTGGAAACCCTTTCTCTTTAAGGAACAGTAGACCTTCCAACATTTGTCGCCCGAACCTTGCTACTTGCCACGCCGGCAGGCCTGTACCCGCAGAGCAGTATTTGCGAGCGTACTCATCGTTCCATGTACTCTGGAATCAACAGAATAAGATTTAAATTCCAATCACTGTTATCAGAAGATCAGCATACTTTGGTAAATATGCAGGATACCGTTTTTCGAAGACCCTTAACAATTTGGCTCTCATTGCAGATAAATACATTCCCAACCACCAATTAATTGATTTCGTTCTACTTACTACTAACATGAGTCAAGAAGAGTGCATCAAATGTCAGCCGATAAATTTCACTCTTTCTATATTTTGATTTTAAATATAAACAATAAAGTGAGGTTGTAGAACCAAACTTAATTTATCTACTTTATTTTTGTCAACCAATCTTCTAGAACGAGACGACGTCCTATGTGAGACAGAGAAGCATAGTGTCTTAATTATTAAATTATGAGGATTATGTAAAATAATTAAATAAATTGTTATAATTTCTTTCAATTTATTAATAAAAGTATGGATTAAACATAAAATTTTGCGTACAACATAAATAAATCCTAAACTTATTACCAACTATTCAACTTACCTTATATATAAGATCCTTTAAGCTGCCTCTGGCATTGAACGGTATCACAGTCAAAGCGTGGCCATTGCACAGCTCTAGATCCAGAACTGGGTATATATAAGGATGGTGGAGAGCCCGAAATAATTCCATTATCAAATCATTAGAGCGTTCGTTTTGTTCTATGGGACACTTACTTGTTAACGGCATCTGAAACAGGAATAAATTTTGAATGTGGACTTGAGAAGCAGAGAAGTGTGAATTATGAATTTAAATTAACTCACCAGTGTAAGCAATCTGTCAGTTTTAATAGAATTGTCATGTATTGCAAACCAGTGCTTGTTCGGTCGTGAACCTATCCCACCAAGTTGCGATAGCAAAGTGTACCTAAAAATGCATTTTTTGTCTTTAATATATAATTTTACAAAGATTTTTTTTCTGGCTGATCTATGCTGTTGGCTTTAGGGGTCTTTACAGCTTCGCCGAACTACTAACGCGAGCGCTTAAGGCACTCAGCCGGTTGAGCAAACATTTCGATAATTTTTAACGGCTGACTGGTTGTGAGCAGTTGAATATGACGTCGCTGCGTGTGTAGAGCGAAATGACACGATATGAAAGAAATAAACAAAACATATGATAGACACGGGGTTAGAAGATGACAGAACATAGGGTCTAGGGACTAGGGTTAAATACATGTTCGTTCTTCTATTTTGAAACATACTAACGATATTCAATAATATAGCTTTAAAAAATATATAACGAAATTGAATATGGAAAGATCTTAGTACAATAAAAATAACTAAAACATATGGACAATAAGTACAAGACTTAGAGTAAAGATAAATAGGTAGGTACCTCACAGATTGGGATAGATATTCAGTGCAGATGCTAAGCGCTGCGGAACTCTCCATAGATCGTTCACCGGCTCTGAACATATTGAAAAAGAAGATAAGATTTCAACTTGGAGGTGGTCGCTAATCGCACCTTAGCACTTTACAAAATGTTCCTATGAATCTTATGACTTCACGGATCATGCTATAGAATTATCCGTTGTGTTTTTGGCGGTATCTTAACCTGTTATGTAATGGCTTTCATATTTTATTCATAATCTTATATTATTTGACTTTATATTTTGTAATATACGTATAGTTCTCTGGAATGAACTCCCAACGGCAGTGTTTCCGGACCATTACAATTTAACAACTTTCAAGAAACGAGTTTGCTCCTTTTTCAAGGTCTGGCAACGTATCTGTGATTCCTCTCGTATTGCAGGTGTCCATGGGCGGCGGTGATCACTTACCATCCGGTGACCCGCATGTTCGTTTGCCACCAATGATATAAGAAAAAAATATTGGTGGCATCTCGCGTAATATAGTTCGTTATTGTGCACAAGTCAAGTGGATAGAAAATAATATTACAGAGCATGAATTCTAAGATGCCACAAAAACTCCCTCGAAAGCTCTAACAAGGTGGCCATCTTGTTAAAACATTGAAAGTAGCACAAGAAACTTGTAATATTACCTACTCGATATTGGCAGTAAGAATCAAGACGATCCGGTTGCCAAAAATAAATTGATACATTAGTTAACGGTATCTGTTCTAAGATTTTACAGATTTAGTTAAATACTATCTTCGTCCGCGTGGAATCTTATGTAAAAAAATAAAGTTAAAAAATTTAACTAAAAAATGAATAATAGTTTAAAAAAACTAAAAAAACACGCTTTCATAAAAAATCCAACTAAAAAACAGAAAATAAAATTTAATAAATTTGGATTAAGAATAGTGTAGATTAGAAATAAATGTATATTTTTGTAAAAAGTGACAAAAAATGATAAAAATACTGATATCTGGAGGTGCTGATATTAACAGTGACGCATGTTAATTAGTTATAAGTGGTCTTAATCAAAATTTATTAAATTTTATTTTCTGTTTTTTAGTTGGATTTTTTATTAAAGCGTGTTTTTTTTATTTTTTTTTAAACTATTATTTATTTTTTCATTTTTAGTTAACGTTTTTTTTCGGATTATTGCATTGTCATCGACCTTTGACAGGTGTGCAAAGTTTGAATTAAATCTGATCATGCAAAGTAGGACAAAATCGAGCTCAAAGGGGTCGGTTACATACATACATATAGGTGAAGCTAATAAAAGCGTGATAAAAACAGTGATTAATAGTCACTGAATGTATCATTTACTTATCGACTTTTCTCTCGTACTTAAGTCACGTCGCCATTAAAATTACAATAACTTTTGATAGAGTGAACCGATTTTAATGAAACAAAGACTAAGTTATTCTCGAAGACATGATTTATTGTAAACTTAGTACTTTAGCAGAGATGCGTGTTCATACAAACAGACAGACAGGCGGATAGACAGACAGACAGACATTTCTAAAAATGATTGTAATGTATTTTATTTTTTATTGCATCAATTTTTTTCGCGAAAATCGAAAAAGTACCGACGCGTTAGGCTTATTTTTTTATTATATATATAGATAAGAAGACTAGTCGGTGCCTATGACTTTATACTCATGTTTTGTCTTGTTTCACAGACCCTATATATTTTATTTTGATGAATTTTGGACTGATTTTTTATTTTTTTTTATTGAATTATTGACATTACTACTTCACTCTTATAACTTAATAGCTCCTGACCGCTAATACGAGTATGCAGTGGAAACTTTCAAAAGGAAAAAATCGAATTAGTAGTAGCGCGTTCAAGCAAACAAACAAACCCTCCAGCTTTATAACATTAGTATAGATTTTACTTCTATTATTCTTTATCAATGTTTAGCTCCGTATAGAAGAGCAAAGTTAAATGATAGATGATATTACGGAAACGTATGTAACTGGGAGTAAATTTCCTTCAAAAAAGTTGTAATGTTTCCAAGATTACCTAGGAAAAACAATGTTTTGTGTCCTTTAAATCTTATTTATACGTATAGATTAGTTAACTTTCCTCACCGTGGTGAAGCAGGTGGTTCTGATGGTGAAGATTTCCCAGATCCAGCGCCAATTAAAGACTTGTTAAAAAGCAACTTGGCTAACGAATCGATCTTTTGCGCTACGAGCGGTGCGCGTTCAGAGTTCTCTTCTAGAAATCAAACGAAAGTATTATAAGAAACTTTTTTCATGTGGGAAACAAAACGCAATGAGATAGTGAAAAGAGCGACTGTGCAAAAGAGACGGCGGGATATAAGCAAGATGGCGGTTACGACGTTGACAGCATTGACTGTTCATAAGTTGTTCTTTGATTAAAAAATAATTTACCTACAGTGGATGTTTTTTTTTACCTCTAAATACATCCCATATTTATTATTCAAATTATTAAAAGACTTTGAATAAAGTTATCTAAGTATAATAAAATAATATAAATAATACTTGAACTACAAGCGCACGATGATGTTTCGCCATCGTCTTGTGTCCCAGCTTCTCCAGTTAGCGAAATGAAAGAAAGAAATAATATAAAGTAAAAACAAATAAATAAAATAAAACAAAAAGAATAACATAAACAGAGTACAGTCCTTGTCAAACCTTTTTAACCGCTTTGAATATAGCTGTGTAGATATGTCTTCCACTAAATACTAAATTGGTTAATTTACGTAAAAATACTTATTATATTATATATATATTACATATATATACAACTTAATCCTATAATAATATTTTAACTTTCTTTTATATTAAACTCTCGACTGTATAATACGCAAGCCCGAACTTACGGCTATATTCAAAGCGGTCAGAAAGATTGACGAGACATTGATGCAAATTAGCAAAATCCATCGTACGCTAAAATATATAATAGCAATTTAAAAATAAACAATTTTACTGACAAAAATGTATAAATGCGCTGATTTCAATATAAACAACATTGCAATAGCCATGTGTATTTATAGTTCGTACATTTAATCATTGAGAACGGCTAACTTATCGTACTGGTATTATAAAATTGTTCCGATAATACATGGGATTATATGGTATATATTTGTAGTTCACTAAGAACAGTTTTAAATTGTTACACTAATGTTTTTGTCATATGTATTGTTGATAAAGAGAATGTTAGATTGGAATGCATAAAAAAATACAGATAACCTAAAATAGTTACCAGCTGTTTTGAAGTCTGTTAGAAATGTAACAAAGTTTGTAGTTTTTGTAACGCTATAAACCGCTATAACGATCATTTTCATTCTAGCAAATTACAATGCTAATAAAATAATGCTAATAATAAAACTCTCATTATTTTCTAAAGAACGTTCGTTTCCAAACAATATATTCATGTTGACAGAATACCGCTAGAAAAGCTGTCAACAGAAATACATAAATCAGATGAACCTTCATATAATGAATGAATCAGGGCATTTTTCATGGAATCTTGTATAGAGCTGCAAGTGTAGAAGCCACGACTTCATAGATCGTTATTAACGCTTAGACGGTTTTCTAAATAGCTTAAGGTTACGATGGAACTGGCAACTATTTCGTGGAACTACTAAAGAAAAAAAGCAATAAATCACTTACCTTCACTATCTTCTCTATCAGTAGAAACGGAGCGTATTCGAAAAGCATTCCTCTTGTTCGCAACAGCAATCGATTCGGGATTCAATTCTGCAGCAGATTGCGCCCTCCTGCACGCACCGCGTCGCTTCTTCTTCCTATAGCTAGTCCGTGGACGTTCTTGATAGAACCTATCGTGTCCAGTCGTCTCAGGTTCCTTTTGTTCCTTCCCTTCGTTGTTCGCTTTCATATGCTGGTATAAATTAAACATTTTCGCCGATTTCCTCTCTATATATTTCCAAAGATTAAATCTCATCAAAATCTATGCTATCTGCACGGTTCATTTTAGGATTTTCATTTGTTTTCAAACAAAAATCAATAATTAACTAATGCTAGTAATGCTGTAGTTAATTTGGTTTTAAAACGGGGTATATGTGTACAAATGATGAAAAACCCTTCGTAACTCGTAGCAAAGTGTGTCAGCGTAGGCTAATTGAAGTCGTACGAATGCAGCATTAGCCCGCGCCGTGGATACGGTTATGTTAGCATCTATCTAGTTCATATACTTACTCGTATACTTTAATCTCTTGCTTTCATGTGAATTCCATTTAATCCAATTCAACTTGCATATGGATTAGCATATCGAATAAAAGGGGCATGTATAAAACTTCTTTTTCTATATATTACAAAAGGCAAAGTATTTGTCTATATCATTAGTTACCTAAGTGGTCCAGAGGTCTATGAGAGATACGCACGTTGGCATGACAAAAAAAATTGGGGTTCACAATTCGTAGGAGGGGGTACCACCGAAATTTATCTGTTTTTAATAGTGAAGAACTAAACTGTTGGCTTGACTTCACCCATCAATGTAGGCAGATAATATTTTGAGAAGCTCAGCTAATGTTACTTGTAAATATTTGCATGTTCCATATTCAGTACAACGTGTCGAAAACTATTAATTGGTGGTTGGATCTCAGCCGCAGCGCAGATTTCCATAGTTAGATCTAATTATCACATTTTTTGTCGAGTTTTAGGAATCTGGTAGAAATGTAACTAGCAGGAAGCAACTAAATTTTGAAAGTGGTCTGATAGAAAAAAAGTTCGGGGACCTCTGGTCTATATGTTCGTTTGTGTATGAATAACTCTAAAACCACTATAGCGATTTACATGTTGTTTGGATCCTATATATAGGTGTATCCTCTGGTTATATAATTACATTACATAATATAAATTAAAATCCCCTACCGCGTCTGTCTGTTCGCGATAAACTCAAAAACTACTGAACGGATTTTCATGCGGTTTTCACCAATGGATACAGTCATTGATGGGGAACGTTTTGGCATATACTTTGTCGAGGATGTTTTTATAATCAGGGCGGGACAACGTCTGCCGGATCCGCTAGTTTAAGTATATACCTATTTAGTTATTATACTGCACAAGTTATGAGCTTAAAAGTAAGTTAAGTCGACCTAAAAATTACTAGCAGTATAATTTGTTGCGATGTTTTAGTTAAATTATTAAATCTCACCTTTAATCAAAAAAGAAGTAGGTAACTCAAAAATTCAATGTTATGGCAAAATACGTTTAAAGTTTGACCATTTTTACACGTTCAACTTACATTTATGTTAAAACCAAATGAAGCGCTTTAATTCAATCCTAAAAGTTGGGTGAAGTAGTGTATTTATATTGCTTTTTGGTTGCTGTAGAAAATATCACCATTATTGTAAGAGAATTACGTTTAAATAAACATTTTAAAAAGTTCGTAGTGATTTCAAAGTGAAATATCTATAAGATATGTTTTGAAATAATCTCAATACAGACTGAGTAGCTACCATGAATGTTATGTTTATATTTCAATTACAACAACCGCTTTTTGTCCTTCACAGAATATATAAATAAATTTGAGGACTTTTTTTCCCCACGGCTACGGTTAGGAACTAAGCAATAGTTTTATTATTTTAAATAAACTAGAAACATGCGTGCATATCTATGTGCTATACACAGCAATGAAAATTGAGTTTTAAAATATTAAATTTAGGTAACTTATACCCCTTTCTCTTGGGATACACAGGTTTTAAATATTCAACATTTAATATTCATCACATCAAAGTGAGGGTTGGAACTCGTGACCTCTCGATTGTATTGGAGTTTATTATTACCGCACCGCGAGGCATGTACAATTTAGGGGGACTCCATTAATTACGTGAGGTATTTAGGAAGAAGGGGATACGTTACCTACATCATATTTTGACAAAACAAATGGCACGATAACGCACACATACGATATTGCTTAGATACGGACGGATTGACGAGCCAGTCGTCAAAAATATGCTAACTAGTCAAGTTTTAACGAGGCGCTGTCGAAGCGTTTATGACATATATATATAGTTATAATATCATTGGTCAAGCCGAATCTCACTAAATCTCATGTGGGAGAGAAGAGGTTTCGACAAGTATCCCGTAATTCTTTTCAAGCAAAAAATAGTGTAAAAATATGATAAAATCTGATTAATTTAACGTACAGAATGTTTCTAGACTAAAATATTGCGAGATCTGAGACAATTGTTCTACATATATTAAAATCCATGAATAGATGTAAAGTTATTTAGTTTTGATATATCGAAATGTAATGTCATAATAATTTAAACTAAATATAATAGTAAAAATATAATAGTTGAAAACTTAATGTAAGAATAATAAAGCAAATTGTGTTTTTTGAGTCAATCCAACGCACTTATACTCAAAAATACAAAAATAAATAAATAATAATAATAAATACAAATTTTGTAAGATCTTGCCTGAGATTAGGGGACGTGGAGAGAAATCGTTACAAATTTCATGACATATCACCAAGGGGACAGGGGGAAGCAAGGGGGTTAAAAGTCTCCGAAACATTCCCGTAATTATTAGATAAACCCACACCTGTGTTTGTATATTTATCAAAAGTAGCAGTTAAACTAGGGACAGATTCTCTCTGCAGATGCGCCAATAAAACATGCGAGCTATAAAACTCAATTTCGTTAAGTAACCAAATACTTGAGTTTTTGGCGAGATCTAGTCTGTCATGTAGTAGCTTTTATATTTCATTCATAATCTTGTGTTATTTGACTGTATATTTTGTAATATTAGTGGCAATTTACGTGATATAGTTCGGTTATAGTGTACAAGTGGTTTGGTTGGGAAATAATACCACGGACCATGAGTTCCGAGATGCTACAAAAACTCCTTAGAAAGTTCTAACAAGAGACCTCCTTGTAATCATGTGATTTTGTTAGAATATTGAAATTATGACGAGAAACTTTTAATATTATTATCTACTTGGCAATAGCAATAATGATCTAGAATATTACCTGCCAAAAAAAGCCAAATACCTAACCGGTCCTAATATATGGAAATTCCGCGTTGCAAGACTTAGAAATGAATGAGCGCACGTTACGCTGCGTGTGAGTTACTTTTGAAATGTTTAATTAGCAGTTAACTGTTAGCACCTATGCAAAATATGATTTATGGCCTTACCTGTAATGAGATTTTATACTTTGTTGACCTGATTTGAAATAAGCTTTCCAGCTCATCGGTAGGACGATTAAAGTTAAAAACTGAATAAAACTATGTTTTGCAACTTCACTTTTATATTAATAAAACAAACAATAACATCTCATAAAACAATATATGGAAACATCACTATAGTATAGCTTTAACAATAAATATAATAAAAAATAGTGAAAATTCTATAATTTTAGCACATTCAAAATAATTTCTATATAATTTTCTATTCAAGTGGTTATTCTTTACAATTTTTCTTAATTTATTGTTGTTGATACATAGTACACATCATTTCCATGACATAATATGTAACGAACGTGTGCAGAGCCATCCTTATGTAGTAAGGAGTGAAACCCTTCCAGAAAAATAGGATACCTTTCTTCTTATAGAAATAGACGACTATTTCCCGTTGAGTTACTTTGTCGCTTCTTACTTGATATCTGAAAAGCGCATTGATTGTATCTAGAGTATTTAATGTCCGCGTTAAACTTTTCGGCCGCCCTGAATATAGTTTTAAGTACGGCCTTGCGCATAGTACAGTCAAGACGGTAATAAAAACAAATTCAAAATATGATTACAGGAAGTAAACGTACAATATAGTACATGTTTAAATTTTAATCAATTATAATTCAAGTAGATATTTGTCTATTACATTAAATAATAGGGACGTGGCAAAATAATGACCACATTGCAACGGTCCCAAGATTTTGTATGTGAAATGAAGATACAACTCCGATTACTTCGTTTTATACATTTATTTATAGTGGAGCAACGCCTTCAATAGAAAATATCATTTTGTGAAGTGGATGACTTTGTAATTATGACAAATATCAACAAGCAACAATAAAGAGAACAAATAAAATAAAAAACAAATATAAACAAGAAAAAGAAAACAACGAAAATAGCAATAAAGTGTAATTAACAACAAAACTATTCTGAATGCGAGTGTACTGCAACTAGCACAGGCTAACAACACTGACACGTGTAAGAGTTCTTGGCGGGATTTTGGTCGGTCATGTAGTGGATTTTATATTTTATTCATAATCTTGTTTTATTTGACTCTAGTTTTTGTAAAATTGGTGGTGTTTTACGTAATACAGTTCGGTTATTGTGCTTAAGTGAAGTGAATGGAAAATAATACCAACGGACCAGGAATTCTGAGATGTCACAAAAACTCCCTGAAAAGTTCTAACAAGAGAGCCACCACCTTGTTGGAACATAGAAATAATTCACATGACACTTATTGTGTAAAATATGTTGTTATCTCTATTGAAACAAAACATCGACACTGGCAAGTGCTTCTGCGGAGCCAAAACAAGAAATAGAAGAAGAAGAAGACACATGTGCCTCCACCTCATCTGCGTTCCTCTGATACCTAAATTTATGTTCTGCGCATCTACTTCAGAGCGGTCGAAAAGTTTGTCGCAGACTCTAGACTTTGTTGGACCGAGAGAGTTTGGCATTTGGTAACATTAGTGATAACTCCGACTTGGTTGCTAGGATTCGAACGAAATCTGTAATAACGCCATCTACCGAGCTAAAATAGAAGTAGGCATGTATGTCTCTATGTATGAAATTACCAGTACACTAAGAAGGTTTTTGTTTATTTTTCTTCAATATTGTTATTTTCGCACAACCGCATCGGAATTGGCAATATAATGGGAGAGAGGTGGTCGGAATTTGATAGGTCTGTTAAATGACTAGAGATTAATAATGACATGTTTAAAAAAAATTACAAATCACGTCGCCACGCCAACGGTCGGTCTAATCTGACGCTATATGCGTTTCACATAAAAAATAATTAGGCAATTAGATGCAGTCGTTTTGAAATGTTGCGTTAACATTCAATCAGGAATTTAATTTTATTTATACATATTGTTGCTGGACTCACTTAGTTTTAACGACGTCTGCTGGCAGCGATAGTAAAGCGGCAAAGAAACTGGAAATCGTGGACGTGTAAAAGTGTAACTGCAATCCTTTTGCGACGTTACGTTCCCTGAGGACTTCGCGTACCTGTAGGAGACATATCACGAGGCGATCGGCATATGCTTCATATCTACATATCATTGCTCCGTAATAGTACAAGATCCGGTATAAGGAATATATACCCTCGTCTTTTTTTTTTTTTTATGTCATAGGAGGCAAACGAACAGGTGGGTCACCTGATGTTAAGTGATCACCACCGTCCATGGACACTAACAACACCAGAGGAGTCGCAAGTGCGTTGCCACCCTTTGGGGGGAAGGGTTAGGGGATGGAGTAGGAGAGGAGGAGGGGAGGTGGGCCTCCGGCGCTCTCACTGACCGAACGAAACGCAATAATGCAAGCACTGTTACTTCACGTCGGTTTTCTGTGAGAGGGTGGTACTACTCCGGACGAGCCGACCCATTCATGCTAAAACCAGTAATAGTTTCAACGTGGCTCTACCACCATATAAAATCGTCTGTTATTTGTTAGTGCTAAGAAATAAACGATAGATAATATTCACATTGACATATATTGCAAATAGGTTGCCTAGTTAAACTGCGCCCGGATAGTATTAAATAATTACATTTTTAATTAAATTTATTTAATCTACTTCCCTCATTGGTTTTTTTTCAATACTAGTTAAAATAATATACCCTACAGAATTGAAAACGTAAAGGTTGCCTACTTTCACAACTGCGCAAGTATGTGGTTGCCAGGTATAAACAGCTGAGTGAATGTTATTTATATACCTTCATTTGTTATTTAGTCGAAAAATATCAAATGAAAGCTTATTTTATCCTTAATTTTTTTTTTAAGTTTTATTATTCAGATTTTGCATGTAAATTTTAAATGCACCTAGGTTACTTAGCACTAATAAAAAAAACAGATGAGGGTATATATTTCTTATTTGGATCTTAGACTATAAAAAGTGCACCCGAGTGACGAGTCGACGGGGTCTTGAGATGTAATGTCCAGTACATTACATTTAATTCATAACGAGCTGTACCCGCAACTCCATGACGTGGAGGAACCTTATGTACAAAACACTGACTAATAAATTCATCTGAATGTATTAAGTGTAATTACTATCGACTTTTCTCTCGTACTTAAGTCACGTCGTCATTAAAATTACAATAACTTTTACTAGACTATATTTGTAGAAAGGTTAAATGTTACTGGAAGATATTCTTTATGATTTTCTTAAGGTTTTATCATAAACGCAGTACTTTAGCAGTGATGCGTGTTCAAACAAATAGACAGACAAACGTTTCTAAAAACTATTGAAATGTACTTTATTTCTTATTATTAGATATCTGCGACATTTTTTTTTAACAAAAATCTCAATTATACGGACACAAAGTACATTCTTATTATATATATCTGTAGGTGGTAGAGCAAAGCTGTAGCTATTACTGGTTTCAGCATGAATGGGTCGGCTCGGCCGGTGTACTACCACCCAACCTACAGAAAACCGACGTGAAGTAGCAGTGCTTGCATTGTTACGTTTCGTTCGGTCAGTGAGAGCGCCGGAGGCCCACTTCTCTTTCTCCCTTCCCAGACCCCTCTCCCCCTCCCCCAAACAGGCTAGCAACGCACTTTCGACTCTCCTGATGTTGCAAGTGTCTACGGACGATGGTGATCACTTAACATCAGGTGACCCGCCTGTTCGATTGCTTCCTATGATATATAAAAAAAGAAGATCTTGTGTTATTTGGCTCTATATTTTGGTAATATTGGTGGTGTTTTACATAATATATTTCGGTTATTGTACAGTAATGAATTATATGGAAGATAATACCACGAAACATGAATTCTGAGATGCTATAAAAACTTCCTGAAAAGTTCTAACAACTGCGCCGCCATCTTGTTAGAACGTTGAAATTATCACAAGACACTTGTAATATTATTAACTACTCGACGATGACAATAATAATCTAAAAAACTGGTTGCTAAAATTAAAAAAATAAACTATCAAGCTTGAAAAAACGTGGTAGAGGCATTCTGAAGCTATTACTGGTTTCAGCATGAATGGGTCGGCTCGTCCGGGGTACTGCCACCCGACCCACAGAAACACCGACGTGAAGTAACAGTGCTTGCTTTGTTGCGTTTCGTTCAGTCAGTAGGTCCACCTCCCTTCCCCACAAACACAGACTGCACTTGCGATTAGTGTTGTTAGTGTCTATGGACGGTGTTGATCACTGAATATCAGGTGACTCGCCTGTTTGTTTGCCTCCTACGACATAAAAAAAAATACGTGCGTGTATCACTGTACACACGTAAGAAGTGAAACTTCTTTATGACATCATTTTTCGAAAAATGATCTACTATATTTACAACTTTACAGAAATTGATTAAATAAAGCTAAATTAGATAAAGTTTAAGGAAAAGGCTTATAATAGCATTTCATCAATTATATTTCATTAATTATAATAGAATTATTACTATTATTGTTATCGTTATTATATATTTTTGAAATTAATGGCTTATGATAACTGAAATATGAAATATATGGTTTACATTCCACGGAATCTGATCATTGTGAGCGCACCTTTAGAAATAAACATGGCGCGTAACGGAAAAATGTACAGAAATTAAGATGGCGCGTAACCGAAAAACGTTACATACGTTTTTACATGCTCTAAAATTCCTTCCTACGTCGATAAAGAAGTTTCACTTCAAAAAAAATCCTACCATCTGAGAGTTACGTCTACATGCGCTGTATAAGAGGTTAGGCTTAGGTGAAGATAACGTTTGGTATCATCCCAATAATAAAGTCGAACGTCAGTCTGTTTGATTGTTACGCTTTCACGTCTATTAATTAAATTTAAAATTAATTTATAAAGATACAAACGCAAACAAAGTCGCGGGGTGGTGCTAGTCTTGTATAATTTAAATAATGTATCACCTACCGTAGCATATGTTCCTATTTGCGCCGTGCTGAGGACGGTTGACCTGGCCAAAGTTAATACTCCCCCTCGCCAGAGAGCGAACACGCTTTCTTTTCGTATTATCCTGGGCACGAAAAGAAATCATACCTTCTCATTCACAGTTTTAGCTCTTATATTAATATGGATGGTACACACGAGATATTTAATTAAATTAGCAAAGGCTATCCGTTCGTATTCTGATCGGCTCAGCCATTTCAAAATGAAGTCGCTGTCTGAACGTAGACGCACTTTCGATCTTCTTTTCTTGTACAAATTAGCGAATGGCTTACTCGACGTTCCCTATCTCCTGTCAAACCTCAACTTTGCTATACCCACGAGACTCCCTAGATCTACAAGATTTATAAGTATCATCAAAGAAACACACAGTAATTCTAACCTAGGTAAAAACGCACCACTTAACAGATTAACTCGTGAGTTTAACAGTACATGGAAACAAAATACAAATGTTGACTTATTCGCAGTAAACATCGCCATGTTTAGAAAGGAACTAAAAGGAGAAATTGTCTAATTGTTTTTGCCCCTATACTCATTATATTAGATTTTTTTTTATTTCTTGTAATTTTAATTTTTCCAATTGTTCATATAAAATTCTGCTTGAAATCTCAAATTGCTCTCAGATGTAATGTATTTGTTTTTTTTTCCTGCCTCCATCATGTATGACAGCTAACAATTATTACAATGTATATTAATGATTTGCTACTATATTCCAAATTTTGTTTGAGTTTGTTTACGGAATTAATTTTCTTAATGTATAATATTAAGTAAACTCAGTGAATATCTTAATTTCATTTTGTAACCCTAACTGTTTGCTCATTGTCAGACTAAGCATGCAGTCTACACCTCTAATTACGATGACACTTACCGTTACAAATTGTGCGTGTATTATTTTAATAATGATCAGTGTACATTGTGTTGGTGTTCAATAAATAAATAAACTATATAAATCTATACTAAAATTGATCTATAAATCTTCTTCTATACTATATATATAATAAAAATGTAAATGTAAAGTGTCTGTGCTATTCCGATTTTCGTAAAAAAAAATGTTGCCGGTGTCTAGGAATAAGTAATAGAATACATTTCAATAATTTTTATTAATGTATGTTTGTATGAAGACGGATCATAACTAAAGTACTGAGTTCACAATAAAACCGTCAACAAACAACAAACCAAATCAAACAAACCAAACAAAAAATCGTATAAGCATATCCTCATGAGTAACTTAGTCTTTGTTTCATTAAAATCGGTCCACTCTATCAAAAGTTATTGTAATTTGAATGACGGCTCGAGGCAAGTACGAGAGAAAAGTAGTATCTAATCTATACATTAATAATCTATACTAATATTGTAAAACTGGAGTGTTTGTTTGGTTGAACGCGCTAATTTCGGGAACTACTGGTCCGATTTGAATAATTCTTTCAGTGTTAGATAGCTCATGTATCGAAGAAGGCTATATATCACGCTAAGACTAATAGGAGCGAGGCACAAATGAAGAATGTTACAAAATCATCATTTTTTCCTTTTGAGAGCTTCCGCGAAAAAAGTCGCGGTCAGAAGCTAGTTATGTATAACTAGATAGATGAACTAGATGTCTTATAGATAATAAGACGCTTCAAATTGACAATATTTTGAAATGGAATGCTAAAAGCTTACAATAAAAAATGACTGCATCTGAGTTATTGTTATATCAAGACCACATCGGCCTTAATGTGGCTAGAATTATTAATTTGTTTCCGTGACAATCAACTTTACAGGTGTATGTAACCAACTGAACAACAACAACTCTCCTTTTCATAACCGAACCACATGCGCTGGTACTCGGAGCCACAGTTTTACGGTAAATCCTATCTGGGCACGAACTAAAAAGTTCGCAACTACATCTTATCTTTAATCCGTGAAGCTGTGGAACAATCTACCGACCAGTGTGTTTCCTTCCATGAGGTCCTTCAAGCGCAACGTGAAGAGATACTCACGCAGGCCGGCATGACAGCGGCGACCGGCGATGGATAGTATGTCTCACGGTGGTCGCCATTGTTTTTGGATTGTCCTGTGCTTACCATCAGGCACAGTAGTCATTTTAACAAGCTACAATAAAAAAAAAACTGAGTTACCCTATGAGACTGGCATAGTTACCAAGGATGTAGTCAAGCAGGAAATAACAAATAAAAATAATTTTAAAACGAAATACATAAGTTATGTTTGAAAATATGTAAAGAATAACACTTCCGCTGTTAGGACGCATTTAACTAAAACACAGATCGTAGAGAAGTTACATTATACATTTCAATCATTAAAAAAAGTCTGTATGTCTGTCTGTTTGTTTGAACGCGCAACACTGCCGAAGTATTACGTGCACGATAAAACCTACATTTAGTTTTGATTTCATTAAAATCGGTTCACTCTATCAAACGTTATTGTAATTTTAATGACGCGCGACTTAAGTAGATAACGACTTAATACATTCAGATGATTTTATTCGTCATTATTTTTTGACATAAGGTTCCCCGCGGACGGAGTCGCGGTCACAGCTAGTCAAACATATTTTTACGAACATGCATAGTTATATATTGTTTTTGGCGGATGCACAGAGAGAGGCGTCACTTCCACACGTTACGATCGTTCACCCATTGATACCCTATAACGCCCTTTTGACATTAAAATCAGCTCGACGTGTTATTTCAACTCCCTATTCCCTTTGTTATAAAAGCTAACCCTTTTATCAAAAAGTGTTACTGATCTAAGTGTGCCTGTAACTTGGAATGACCAATTTGTCGGACACACACGTGCACGCATACACGCTTACACATGCAAGTGGAAGGGTTTTATCTTTTTTCCCTTATCAAACTGAAATAGTTTAGAATATTATCCGATACGAAATATATATAAGAGTTGTTGAGGTATGTATGCTTGGTACACATATATGTTTCAACAACTCATATATGTATGAATAGTTAGCTTAGCTTAGGTTACCTCACATAGGTCGCGAATTGCATGTATCAAGCAACAGTCAAAGCCGAGGTGTGCCGCGCACCCTTGAGCTACTTGTCAAAATAAAATCGGCTGAGTGCCTTAAGCGCTCGCCTTAGTAGTCCGGTGAAGCTGTTAAGACCTTGCTTGGTCAATAGCGTAGTCAGTTCGAAAAAAAAAACCAGTTTGTCATTGTTTCTAGTATTTAAGTTATGTTAGATTGCACCTTTCAACGAACATGCTTTTCCTTCGATTGTGAATAATATATTACTAAAAACAGGAGCACTGTTTCTTTAGACACTAGACATAGATTACGAATGAAAAAAAAAATCATTTAAAAATGTTCTGTCGGATTTTTGTGGTTATGCACTGTGACAGATGGATACTTATACACTAACGTTAACAAACTTGTTGGGTTCAGATGGTCACGTTCTGGTTTCTTCAAATAAAACAGTGGTTGACTTTCACAAACTTGACTTCAATGGACTGTATATTTATTTTCAGGATTCTTTACAAGAAGCTTAATCGTGTATAACGAGCCGGTGACAATACATATATTTCCTCAGTTTAATACTACAATTATAATATGTATCAATAATATAATGTACATACGTATATATAGCGTGTAAGGTGCCCCTGTATCTTCTGCGTTCTGGGTTCAGACCGCACTGGTTTTTCTGTCCATCGGCCATTAGCCGTACGAGTGCCACTTCGGACGGATTCCCGACAAATGCTCCTGCTATTCCGGCGTAACAGCCCAACAGAACTTTGTGATTTATTCCGGGTTCTTTACTATAATTCCTGTATCATTTGATAAAAGTATTTAATCATTAGTTGCATATACCAGCTTCGTACGGGTATACTAAGAAATTCAATCCAAACCTCGCGATCACAGTACGACCACTTAGTGAAATGAAATGGTAATGATAATGAATGAACTTCAATATTTTGGGAGATCTTTGTCTTTTGTCTTTTCTTTCGAACTGACTACGCTATTGGCTCTTACAGATTCACGGGACTACAAAAGAGAGAACCAGGATTCGAATTGGAGTTAGCTGGATTAACGGAGTGCTCGATTTCCCAACTGAGCTACTTTTGTTTTCTTCTTGTCTTCTGTCTCACTTGCTATTTATATAAAGTTTTTATAGTCAACATTTTTCATTTTTTTGTACAAGTTTACACGATGTAATTTTTTAAGTGACTATAGTGTACTCTATTGTGCTACAAAAAAAATATTGTGTGGATTTTATGAATTCACGATGCAATTGAAACTTTCTTTCGTATTGACATTTAACTGAACATTTTCGGAATATTATTCGATCATTCAAATGATAGACGCTGGTTAACAACTAAGCACAATATTTATTTAAATCACTTTGAATTGAGCGATGAGCGCCTCTATACTGGCTTTGGCTATTCTGCCGAGCGTCATTCCCTTTACCCTACTCCACAGCCGCGCGCCGGTTGTAATGCGACACGCGATAAATGGAAGAAAAAATTTGAGAATATGGATTTAAAAATTTCACTTTAAAAATAAAATATTCAGACTTTAGAGACTTACTGTTTATATTTCTCATATAACCAATAATAGACCGCAAGCCTAGTGGCAGTGTACGTGGCCTGCCTCATGAGCCCTGCTGTTAGCCCGATGTAAATTGTTCTACAGCCTTCGGATTTACATATAGTTTTTACCATCTGGAAAGTGCTCTTCGACAGGTCGTAGACTTGGAGACGCACTTTTATCATGTCCAACGGGTGACATAATGTTGTCGCGATCATTCTGAAGTTCACGATGAACACCTTTATCGATTTGATGTTTTTGTATCCCTATTATTATTATACTAGCGGCGGCACGTGACTTTCTATGCTTTTGTATCTTGATAGTTATCAAAATATACCCAATATTTGGGCCAATTTAAACAATATCTGGTATTTACGGCCGGTTCGCGCTGTTTTTGTTTCTCAGTTTGACCTAGCTAACCTAACCGAAACCTATTAATATACACGGTAGGATGTCAATCACATGGCCCAGGTGTAGATTGTCTGCACTAGACCAACTTCAGGTGCGGTGGCGCTAGTACGTAATACCTTCGGGGCAATGTGATTGATATGGTCCGTCTCAGATTGGTTAGGTTAGGTTAGACTTGCGAAACAAAGAGCGAAAATTTATATCTTTATAAATTACAGTCAATGCGTTATTCTGATGCGTAAGATAGGTTACTGTAAAGTTTTATTAAAACCCGTTATAGAACTATATATTTTAACTTTGTTTTGTTTTAAACTCATCACAATATTATGCGCAAGCCCGAACTTACTGCTCTATTAAGAGCGGTCAAAAAGATTGACGAGAACCTCATTGAGGCGAGAGATATTTCCACAAAAAATATAAAAACTTACCCGGCTACGCTACCATATAAAACTTTTTTATCCCTAGGGATTTTTTTAGCAGGCTCGCTTCCCAAAGCCATTTTTAATATTCATCGAAACGGCTACATGTTTTCAGACTTTATTTTATAATGGAATTAACAAAGTTTTTAAATTGTAAATTTTATTTTCAAGCGTCAAATTTTGTTCAGAAATTTCCTATGATAGAATAATTAGTGACATATGTATACATAATATTACTGACTCTTTTGATATTTCAAACAAGAACAATTTTTTTCCATCTAGGAAGAAGTTTATGTTCATAAGTTTTGTACTAACCATTTTCTTCTTATGAATTATTGGGGTTGTATTTATTTTAATTTAATTATTATTTTTTGTTTTAAAAATCAGGACTTAAACTTGGATATACCAGAAATCCTGGTTTGAAAATCGAACTTACTTTAAGAGCAAGGGTACTTTCATTATTCTTTTTTTGGCTACCAATCTTCTATCTTACGAACATTCCAATGAACTAACAAGATGGTGGCTGTCTTCTTAGAGCTTTCCAGAGAGTTTTTGTGGCAAGTCACAACTAATCTTATTTCCCATCCACTTCACAATATCCAAACTATATTACGTAAAACACCATCAATATTACAAAATGTATAGCCAAATAACACAAGATTATGAATAAAATATAAAATCCACTACATGGCATTCCAAGATCCCGTCAAAAACTCTCGAGAATTGGGTAGCTAATAAGTAATATAACGTTTTTTTTGCGGGATATTTGTCATGTAATGCATTTTATATTCATAATCTTGTGTTATTTGTTTTTATGTTTTGTAATATTTGATATAAAACATATTTTATTTTAATTGACAACTGATTTATATGACATAAAACAATATATATATACTAGCGGGTCGTGTGGACGTTATCTTGCCTTGATAATAAAAAAGTTCAACCGCTGCACCACCTACCGGGTCCAGTTGTGAATCTAAACTATTCTCGGATCTACTGACACACGCACACGAAATTTTATCGAAATCGGTCAACCCGCTTAGGAGGAGTTCAGTGACATACATACATACAGAAGAAATTTATATATAAAGATATATTATTATATACTTACATAGATATTTCTGATTGTATTTTGAAATGTAAAAAAAGGTTTCAGTTTGTAATATTCCTCCTCATCTAAATTACAACTCCTCAATCAGTCGGCATAGTGCTCGTGTTTGACGTTGGCTGTGCCGTTGTTGAGATCCAATGAGGATTGGTGATGGGGATGGGGATGTAGCTATTGGGAATGAGGATGTGGAAGCTGGTAACGAGAATGTTGCCGGCATAGTCGGCGGTGGCGTATTTGCATGTAAACTGGATTGAGGTGGATCGACAGGATAGTTTATTGTGCCTTCATATAGTTTTGGAAGGTTTATAGATTTTGTTATAGGCGAAGCTCGAGGTCTAATATGATCAGTATGTCTTTGATTTTCCTCCCCACCAGGTGTAGAGACGATATATGAGTCAAATCAAATCAAAAATACTTTACTCAATTTAGGCCCTAATAAGGGCCCCATTGTAATTTAGAATCTAGTGTAATTCCCAAGAATACAGTATTGTCAACTAACCCTACTAAATTCCCTTCGATCTTGATTCTACTATCAACCTGTCTAACATTTGGTAAAGTAAATCTTATACATTTCGTTTTATCTGCATTTAGCAATAGGTTATTTAACGCAAACCAATGACAAATTTCACTTAAAGTATTATTCAGATGCCCAACCTCTGAATCTATCCTTTTCACTTTAAATATTAGAGACGTATCGTCTGCAACAAGCACCATGTCAGCACAGTTATTAACCACTAGCGGTAGATCGTTTATGTATATTAAGAACAAAAACGACCCTAAAATGGAGCCCTGCGGGACACCAATTCTAGCAAGCGATCCCGCAGAGGTTACCCCATGTATGTTAACTTTCTGACAGCGATCTTTTAAATAAGAGACTAGAAGGTCGAGAGAAGATCCACAAATACCATAGTGTTTTTATTTATGTATAAGCGTACTATGATCAACGCAATCGAAGGCCTTAGACAAATCGCAGAACACACCAATTGCATCCTGCGAATCCTCCCAGGCTCCCAATATATGATTTATGAGCGTTGCACCAGCGTCAGTAAGTAGCGTATCTATGTTTACGGGCTCTTACAGTAGCAGGTTGCCATTTTTTTTCTTGTTGTGTTTTTATGTAAGCATCTTCACCTGGATGGTAAGTGGGTCTGAGTTCCTAATATTTGTCTTCACCTGTTGATATTATTGAAGTAGTATATGGATCTATTTTTTCAATAATTCCCTCCGAAACAAGACGATCCAATCCTTGTTCAATGTTTCACTTTATACTGAATTTGATTGGTCTGCAGTTAGTAGTGCAGTAAGGCAGTCAGTGAGAAGGCCCAATGGGATTTAGTTCGTGCGAATAACCCATCCTAAGCCGCCCGGCGAGATGGGTATTCGTTAGGAATATCACGGTGTATAAAATACACTAGGAGTTCATGGGCAATAAAAATATGTAAATAAAAACAATATTCTTTATTAAACCTACAACAACTTAAAAACATAGATGGCGTTAGTCACAAATCATAAAGTATTTTATAAAAATATATAATTACGTTACGCAGGTATACGTATTTATTTATTATCACATCTAAATCAGCGACTAACAAGCGTATATTAATATTAAATCTAAACAGTTTTCATTCGGTATCATTCGATAGTTTCTGAACGCAGACTTCATATACATTTTCGTACCCGCGCGTATTTAAATTTGACAAATGAATCATTGCATCGTTAATTTCGAATGCATTTTTTTACTGAAATATTTTAGTAACCTTGTGCCTAAATACCTCTACAAAATGCACATACAACTAACTTGTGGTATATATAATATACAGCACAGAACATTAAATTTTACATTCATATAGATTGTTGTATACATATGTATTCTACCGACAAATTAAATATCGATAACGAATGCATCCCTTAATCGATTCATTTCAGAAACGCTCAAGTCGTGATTCTGTGACTTGATAAGATATGAAAGTTACCGCATGTTGTGTCCATATGGACCTTCTAAATCATCACTTCGAAACTTTTTAGTTTATCGATAAATAAAATATCGATATCGTATGCATCTCTAGATTAAAATATTTCAGTAAGGATGTTCATAAGAGATTATAAATGTAAATCATGAGAACTGTTTAAATCCAATATTATTTAATTCATTCTGAATCAACAATTTTGTACTACAAGCATATTTTGAGCATTACAACATCGAATTAAATGAGAAGCAATGAGATGTTATGTTATGTTTGAATTTCATCATACTCTATTATTATAGATATCTATTATATATAAATAAAAAATATATAGGCATAATAAAATAATTATGATAACCCATTTAAAAATAGAAATTGTATAAAAACTTTATGAATATTATAATAAGACAATAAACCATTTTACTTATTTTCTATAGTGAATGTATTTGTGGAAATGATGCGTTAAAAAAATACAATTTATAAATTTATATAAAATAAATAACCATTTGTAAATAAATATAACGATATTCGTAACGAGACCTATTGTGAATCAGTAAAATATATTATCGCGTTATAATTCAAAATATGACATTAAAAAAAAAAACGATATTCGATCATTCTTGTTTAATTTATTTTTGTCCGAGACTTACAAGGCAGTAATCTTTTATGTTCATAATTGCTTTGTAAATAAATACTTTTAATATATATTTTTTATCTTTTAACTAAAACAGTTAAGGGATTTTATGATATCTTATTATAATTTTCCTGCTTCATATATACGAGAATAAGGCCACATCTAAGCGTTTTCATGGGATTTTTTTACCCTATAACTGGCCAAAAGGTAACGCTAGGCTGTTTTATATGTTAATTCGCGAGCGGTACTATTATAATATATAGAGAATCGATACCATGATAATACATTTAGCTTACTGACATGCGTATACGAGTATATAAAATGTATGTAGCGATAAAAATATATACCAAATTAGTCTTCGTTTGTCTCGAATTATCACGAATATAGCACCTTATCAGAAGTCGACGAGTACATTTACAATTCAAGCATTATTTCTTCACTTCTATACAATATTTATACTACGATATATAGGCTATCAGTATCTTTGTATTTCCTCATACAAAAATATACCTTACTCAGATAAACTTAGAGTCGGATTTCATTTGAAAAGAAAAGCATGTTGCGAACAACTTCATAGCCTATCGTTAATTATAAGAATTCTAATTCTAAATGCTGAAAATTTAGTATACAAAGTTGTTTTATATTAGAGAAATAAAAGAATAATTATAAAAGATCTAGATGTAGGGTCAAATTATAGCTAAAATTAATTTAGTTGATGCTGCAAGTAAAATAAAACATCAAAATCGGTCAGGCCTCTTAGAAAAAAAAGAATTACGAACAAACGAATATTGGAATTATATACTCGTATATAATAGTGTGGGACAGCGCTTCCCAAACTTTAAAAAAAACTTTTTTATTTCATAGCGCAATCTTAATTAACAATTGATTAAACAAAAATTGAAAGGTTTCAATATTGTTCTTCTTCATTATGAAATCAAGAATTTATTTTTACAAAAGTTAATATTTAATCAATTAACTTTATTAAATACATTAATTTGTGTTTTTCTTTTTATTGCTCTATTCCGATATAGTATTTATTACAATACATTTAACTGTAAAGAAATAAACAATTCAACGATGAATGTAATTCACTAGCGTGATCCTGCTTAAGCTCATTATAAGGAACACCGTTTTTAACAAGTTTAAATGGTTATTAACACGCGAAAGGCAGAGTATTTAACCTTAAATTAGGTAAATCTACCATTTCTTTAATCCACTTGATACCTATTGGACAATACTTACAGGTCCTTCGAGCCTGTAGTGAAAATATACGTACAGGTCCTTCGAGCCTCTAGTGATAGTAACTCTGAATGTATGTTTATATTATACAAGTACATTATAAAATAAACATTTAATAACAACAATTTTTTACCAATTGTTATCGTAAGGGTTTTGGCATATATAGGGCATAGGGATTTATAAATCTCACTGTATCGCTAACGACATATTACATTAACCAAATATTTAAGGGACTTTCAAGTTTCATGTTAAAATAATTTTAGAGGCTGATGGTGGGGAAGAGAGAGTAAAAAATGATGTTACTTTTGCTAAATACAATATATCTGAATATATATTTTTAATTACATCATTTAATTATATAAAACTAATAAGAATATTTTATGGCAAAAATGAACTTCATTGCATTTTTGTTATTAAAAATAAACAACTTCTTTGATCATTATTTTCAATGAACACAAAAATAAATGATTTTAACATTCAACTATACTTTTTGTGGAGAGGGGGGATTTTCTTACGATATCTAAATTGAAGGTTCCTTAAAGAATAGTTGTCCTAACTTTATTGAAATTATATTAGCTGCTTTTGCCTTAAAATTATTTACTTTTACAGAAAGAATGGACATGTATATAGCATGAACAATGTTAGTCAAAGTGTCTGCAGTGAACCTGATAAGACTCTATATCTCTAAGAGAGGATCAATCGAGTCATAATATCGACCACAGAATAACAAGGGAAGGCACTCCGTAGATGGGTATATATATGGACAAAATGAGGCACTAAACCAGTTTCCACCATATTTGTGTCGATCGCACTGCCTTATTACCTCGCTAATACACTTTGCAAAAAATAATAGAAAACATAAATAAATACTAAAAACCATATACCAAAACCCTTCACAAAAGTATAATTTATTACATAGAAAAAGAAATTCTATACAAAAGTTTCATACTTCCGTATGGTGCTACATCTAACTCTCTCTCTCTTATCGTATTAAGATCTGCTGCAATACATTTAAATAAAAATGTAAACAAACATCAACATTACTCGTTCATTTGTCATCGATCAGTCACCGAAGTCATATTTTTACGATGTTTATATAAAAGGTAAACAAACAAATAACTAATAGACTTTTTTGTTATTAGTTATCACCAATTAATTGAATTCAAACTACTATTCACAACTAAAATCGATTAAAATGCTTAATATTTCCAAATTTAGAACGATGATCGTATATTTTCATGAATAAAAACGATATACTTATGAAGTAAAGACAACTTTACATTCCACCTATGTGTCACCATTCCACCTTTATGTTCAGCCCAATTATAATATACTTTGGGAATATACCGTTAAGTCTATATTGATAAATACGAAATACTGACACACTAATGACAGTTTACGATCCACCTATATGTTAAATCCAATTGTAATACGCTTTAAAAAGATGTACTCTGATGGCAACTTTATATACGACCTCTGTGTTAACTTTATATTAAATTCAAGTGTAATTAGCTTTAGTTATTTTAAACGAGGATTATACATTTTCATCGATAACAATTTTTTCATTTCAGTCGTTGCATTTCAAAGTCAGCCAAGCCGAATCTTAGATCTATAAGTTTTTTCAGATTTTTTAAAGATCTTCAAATTTTATACATGTAAAATTTGAAGATTATAAATAAAACGAAATATCTTATGAACGGCAAAATTAGGAGTTCGTTCACGGTGTACAAAAAGAAAATTAAAGATCTTATAAACTATTGAAATTGAACTTAGTTCACTTTTAAACGTAACGAATATTTATACTTTAATGACAACTTTATACGGCACCTATATGTTACCATTATATTACCTTTATATTAAGCTCAATTGTAATACGTTTTAGGAATCATGGAAGGATCATACATTTTAACACATATCAATGAAATATCCATATACTAATGATGACTTTGCATAGCACCTGCATGTTAATAATTTATCATCTTTATTTTAAGTTCAACTGTATTTTTGGAATCTCCATAAAGGATTACACATTTTCACCAATATAACTGAAATATTTATACACAAATGACAACTTTACACGACACCTATATGTTACCTTTATGTTAAGCTCACCTACACTTTAAGAGTATTCAGGGAGGATAATACATTTTCTTTCATAAAAACGGAATATTTGATACACTAATAAAAACTTTACATGGCACCTAAATATTACCATTACGTTACCTATATGTTAATCTCAACGTTATTATACTTTAGTAATGTTTAGGGTGGATTATTATCAAATGTATTTATTTTTATCAACGACAATTCCGCGGTAATTACTGTACGTCAGACATGTTTGTTTACCCTTTTTTTAATTTTCTTTTAACGGTGGTAATATTTAAGTGTACTTAAAGTAAGCCGCGTTCATTTGCTCGAGGAATATGAATGTGAGGACGGTGTGAGGTCCGAGACGAGCGTAGTATGGAAGGAATCCCTTCCAAAGGGAGAACACTCCCTCGTTACGTAGCAAGTTTGTGACCACAGATAACTGACTCTCACCTTTGGCAGCGTTTTGTATTCTGAAAGAAGTGTAATTAGTCCTTTAGCATTACTTTTTATTAAAAAAAAAATCATTTAATCATCGAATTATTTTGTAAAAAGTCCTTTGGCATGAAAAGGGTAAACTATCCTCTTAAAACAGCCAGAAATACTCAAAGCAACAAATCACGCTTGAAAAATAATTTCCTAGTATCGATATATTTCTCTCTCTTTTAGTAAATAAATAATATATCAAAATTAATGATCCTAAGCTAAGTAAGTAAGTAAGCTCCTCTCATACAAAATCTTTTGCTATTATATCAAAGAATAGAAGAGTTCTTTTAAAACAGATGAAAGTTGAACAATCAGATTTTAAAATAATAAATATCTAAATATATATATATATATATAAATAAAAAATATCTATTATTTTAAATGTATTGTAGTAAATAAATAATATATGTAATTTAATGGTTTCTCTTTTAAAAATCTTTTGACGTTTTACCAAAGAATAATGTGTTCTTTTAAAGCAAATAAAACTCAACTATATTTTTTTAACATCCATATTTTTTGTTATTGTAGTAAATACAACAAATCATTTTCCTACATACGATTTACTAAATACGATCAGATTTTATATGCGTTCCAAAAAATAAACTGATGCTTAGTAGTCTTTCTATTGTTATTGCCATTTCTGATAAAAAAGCGCCTGAATTATAAACGGCACTAAAAAAATATTTTTGAATCCACCTGAACACTTACAAAAAAAAAATCATCTAAATCTGTCCAACCGTTTAGGAGTTCAGTCATATACACACTGACAGAAGAATTATATATATAAACATTAATTACCTGGTCTTGATTATATCGACCGGCATGGAGGCGATTGTGGTCACAAGCCCAGACACCATGGAAGCACAGAAATGTAGAGTGATCCCATCAGGCACGTAGCCGACAAACGCCTCCCGAGCTTGGGAGTACGTACTGAGCTGTGCCGCGTTCACGACCATCGCGCGCCCAACTGTGGGCGTTGCTCCTCGCCATAGCTTCAGCACACCCTCTTCCTTCACTATCCTGTGTAATTCACCAGGCATTTGAACCTTCAACTTGTGACAAACACTATTTATATCAAGTCGTGGTTTAGTGGTTTCACAGGTGGAATATCATTCCGACGTCCGCAGGTTCGAACCCCGGAATGTACGAAGGAATTGTTTGGAATTCGCGTATATTTACTAATTTAAACTGGTAACATTACAGGATGACGGTGAAGGATAAATATCGTGAGGAATCCTGAACCTAAGAAATGTTTTCATAATACTGCTGTTTGTGGGAAAAGAATTGTAGATTTTTCAGTCTGAAATTGCCAATACGTCGTGGGCTGTCGGTGATTATACCTTCCTTCAGAATGAGGCCATGGCCTCCCAGTGGCAGTGTTTTACAGACTGATGATGTTGATACACTATTTGTAAGGCAAAGATGCAAGTCTGAAGGCCTTTTTCCGGTGTGCCATAATTTAGGGGCAGCATTTTGGCTAACAGGCCTTACGAAGTTAAGAATTTCTAGCTAAGCACAAATACTTGTTAATTAATCTCTACACCTTTAATGTATTAAATTTCATGTTATGTTGCTTATCACGTGTAACTTAATGATCATAATTATAATATCCAGTCACAACTTCGGGAGAGGATCAGGTGGACACTTGTCCGGTGCGCCAACATTTAGGGGCTGCATTTTGGCTAACAGGCCTAACGAAGTTAAGAATTTCTGGCAAAGTAGAAATACTTGTTGAAGGATTTCTATGGATTTAATGTGTTCAATTTCATGTTAAATTGCTTATCACGTGTAAGTTAATGATCATAATTACAATATCCAGTCGCAACTTCATGAGCGGTCCTGTTGGACATTTGTCCGGTGCGCCAACATTTAGGGGCTGCATTTTGGCTAACAGGCCTAACGAAATTAAGAATTTCTGGCTAAGCACAAATACTTCTAAATTGATTCCTACGCTTCATTATCAATTTTATGTTATGTTACCTTCATTTCTGATAATTTCTGAACATATGTTTTTATTAAAATTTAAATAAACTAATTTGATATATATAGACAATATGAAAAGGAGAGGAATTTGTCTGTTTATCAGGACTTAACCAGTGGCGCAGATTCTGCAGGTATTTGAGCACAGGTTTATATCTGTGTGATGGTGGCTCAGATATGCAAGTATTTAAAATTTCCCACTTTTACGGTCACGTTCTGTAGAGTTTTAATACGATGTCTGTCTTTATAGAAAACTAGCTCTTGCTAACGGCTTTACGCGCGTTAGTGTAGAGTTAATCTATCACTCAGTAGCAGTACATTTCTGGATGGAATATATTCTAAGCCCTTCTCTTTATCGGTGACTATGTGTATGCGAAATTTCCTGATGATTGGTCGAATAGCTAAAGCGTAAAAAACAAACTCACTTTCTCATTTATATTAGTTAGCATTTTCGCGCAATGTAGGATTCGCGAAAAAAAACATTGAATATAAATTAATAAATAAAATAATACTGTCTCTTTCTAATACGAATAGGAGTGTATATACTACAACAAAAAATCTCGTCAACCTTGACCCAGTAATTTGACCTTATCACTGCTAATTTTATATACATGCTGTTCTAACTTCGATCTTATGTTTTTTTATTATTGTCTAACGGTTATGACGTCACGAGCACGCTGTATACAGCGGCCTTGCCATAACTTGAACTCAACGTGATTGAAACAAACAATATAATCTTATAATGTTAATATGTTAGGTCAATGAATGATATATTGTATCAGAACAACTCATAAATTTCTACAAACAGGGCAGTAAACACAGTTGAGAGTAAAAATTATTTCATTATTATTTTTACCTAGCCTTACACGTGGATTTGCTTGGATGAACCCCTGACGTTTATGCAAAATTTCATTATAGTCGATCTATTAGTTAGAAATGCATGAAAGCGTAACTCACAATAAGCACACAATCGCATTTTTTATATTATGAATTATTAATAATTATGTTTTTTTTTATATTTTAGTGTGTGGTACTTAGTCTACGTTAATTCAACCAATGTTTATTATACAAAAAAAAGTCTTCTGCTCAAATAATAATCGGTGCGAATACCAATGATATTATAATTAAAGATACGTTACCTACATATTTTGACAAAACAAATGGCGCGATAACGCACACATACGATATTGCTTGCATACGAGCCGATTGACAGAACAGTCGTTAAAAATGAGCTAACTAGCCAAATTTTAACAAGGCGCTGTTGAAGCGCTTATGTCTTATCTATGCCGGGTGACTATTTAGACAGTAGCAATATTTCTGGAGAGGACTAGGCACTCGATCTCGTTCTAAATCAATAAAAAAAATAGGTGCTTACTATTTGACCTAATTATTCAGAAAAATACAAAAATTACACACAATCTCTACGCGCCTATATTAAAGCACAGTCTCAATGACCGTCGGGTGATTTCACTTTCACTTGAAAGGGAACGTGGGAACGTCGGAACAAAAAAAGGATAACTCCGGGTCGCCCATTGTATCTTTTGGCACCGGTCATTGCACTTAGGTTTATTATTTTATTTACACGTCTGTAGCTATACTTTTGAAAGTCTTAGAACAAACTTTACCTTGGTTTTCTTGGTTGTTTATTAGTATTTGTTTTGATATTATTAGTTTATATGTTAAATGTGACCATGAAGTGTCATATCCTAGAATACTGCGAGTGTCTAACCTTTATAGTTATAATATCATTGTGCGGATACACAAAAAAAGTTTCAAGTAAATATATTATGTATTTCCTCAATATAAATATAATTTTTATTCTTATTAAATCAAGTACACAGATATTTTAGCATCAATCTTGCTCATCCTTTTTTTTGGATAAGCAGTAAAAGTAAAAAAAAATGAACTCAATGCAATAGTTTTCGAGTGATGCACGTACAACTTCAAATCTTATTTTACTTATATAGATATATATAATGTACGTCGCTAAATAAGATTATTATGATGTCCACACTTCGATATAGTCAAAAATGCGAGTGTAGCTGTCTATACATGCAAGTAACTGAAGGTAATAAACAATAAAATATCTATTGTAGGATAAATAGGGTACCTGATAAGTGCGTCTGCGACGTTTTTGTAGTTTCTCCTTTGGTCTATGGGTAATCTACCATCTGCCGTCATTCGGATGAGGGCCACCTCAGCCGGAGTTCCAACGAATGCTCCTATCGAGCCGGCAGCGACGCCCAACAAGGTTTTAGTGGCGAAACCGGGTGCGGCGCCAGCGTTACGTCTGCAGAAAAAAAGTAGCCTAAACTGAAGTTTGACGTTATCTCATAAAGTGCAAAAATGTGTACTCTGTTATTTTGGGTACTTGTGAATAATGGAAAATTACTAGTGTAAAGTTTTGAGAACGATTCCTAACGAAAATCACTAAATATTTTTATTGCCCTACGTTCTACCTCCAGTAGGGAGAAGAACCACCGTGCGTTAGTCGAAAATAAAGACTGGAAAAGTAATTATTTCATAGAAATAGCGTACGTACCCACGGAAAATTGCTAGTCTTTTTTTTTAAATATCATAGGAGACGAACAGGCGGGTCATCTGTGTAAAGTGATCACCGCCGTCCATAGACACTAGCAACACCAAGGGAGTCGCAAGTACGTTGCCTTTCTGTGTTTGGGGGAAAAGGGATAGGGGGAGTGGGGACAGGAGGGGAGAAGAGAAGGAATGGACGGTGTGCCTCCGGCGCTCTCACTTACCGAACCAAACGCAACAATGCAAACACTGTTACTTCACGTCGGTTTTCTGTGAGAGGGTGGTACTACCCCGTGCGAGCCGACCCATTCACGCTAAAACTAATAATAACTTTAGTGTAGCTGTACCACCTTCAAAAGTCATGTTATATACAGTACTTACTCTTTGTAAGCGTCGAATAGTATATTATAGACACCGAGACGCGTAGTTGTGTATGTAGCCTGTCGCAGTAGACCAGCAGATAACCCAGCATAAAGCGAGAAGAATCCTTCCTTAGCCACTATCTCTCCAGCCACCGTGAACGAGGACTTCCCACCTCCGCTTAACTGCATCCTGGTCTTTATCAAGTCCAGAGGTTGGACCACGCATGTCGCTGCCATTCTATCCACAGAAAAAAACAATTCAAACAACTCCAAAGTAAATCACTAACCGACTACGTAACATAGGGAATTGTTTTCGAATGTGTACTGGGTGACTGGTTACTCGTTAGCAATATTTTTATAGGATTGGCGGCACTTGATACTCGTTCTAAATGAATTTTCAAAATAGGTGCTTAATATTTGATCTAAAATATACAAAAATTACAGTCAATCCTCTAACCGTCTATGTTAAAGCACAGTGCCAATGACCGTTGGGTGTAGTAAAAGTGAAGTGAAAATAAAGCCAACCTACTAGCTAAGGATAATTCCTCGAAGTTTTAACAAACGAAAGGGTTTAATGTCCGTTTTATTAACGAAGATTAAAAACTTCGGGACGCCGCTCGCAGGTTTTGTCACCAGTTATTCAACCTAGGTTTATTTAAATTTGTACCCAGAATTTTGAGAGCCTTAGAACAAACTTTAACTTAGGTTCTCTTTGTTGTTTATTAGTATTTGTTTTGATATTATTACTTTATATGTTCAATATGACCATGAACTATCACACGATTAAAGGTTATCAGTATTTAAATAGTCAGTTGCTTGCATGGTCGGTGAACGTAGATTCGAATCCTTACAACGGCTACGGAGCTTCCGATGATGGAAATATTGTAATTAAATCTTTATTCGTATTCCAAAATACGAATTATTAAAAGAAGAATCATTTAAAAAAAATACAAATAATCTTCTATATTAAAAAAAAACTACAGAGGCTTGCTTGTACAGTACCGGACTGGATGAATTTTACTTCTTTAACAATTAATTCTTATAAAAAAAATTGCTTCATTTAACATATATGGTATGTATATATGGTATATATATATGGTAACAATATGGTTCTTGTTTCTTCCTCTGTCCACATAATTACGCAGACAAAGTCGCGATTATCAGCTAGTTCAAAATAAAACACATGTAAATATTTAATTAAATACAAAAGATAACGATTTGAGTAATTACATTTCAAAATAAGCTATATCCAATTTAATTGTTCATATAACACGTTTAATTTCTTTGAGATTTCCAGTTTTTATACACCAAGAACGAAGTTTAAATTTTGCCGTCCATAAGGTTTTTAGTTTTTTATTATTATCTTTAAAGAATTACATCAACAAAATACTTCGGCCTTGCGTGAAATACTTCGGCCTTGCGTGGAATATGTCGGCCTCGCGTGGAATACTGTTCACACATCTGGGGCGGTTCCGCAAAATACCTTCTGAAATGCCCTGGACATGGTTGCAGAGACGGGCCGTTCGCATTGTTAAGGATGCAGACATTACGTAGTTTATAGAGCCGCTTCAGTTGCGCAGAGACATTGCCTTACTGAGCGTGTTGTACCGTCTGTATCATGGCGAGTGTTCTGAAGAGTTATTCAATTTAATCCCTTCCTCTCTTTTTCAGAACCGAACTACGCGCGCTGTTCTTCGAATCCACAGTTTTACGGTAAATCCTATCTGGGCACGAACTATAAAGTTCGTAACATCTTATCTTTGTCGTACCGTGAAGCTGTGGAACAATCTCCCAGCCAGTGTGTTCCCTCCTTCCTATACATGGGGTCCTTCAAGCGTAACTTGAATGGCGTGTTTCTCGGTGGTCGCCGTTGTTTTTGGACTGTACTGTACTTACCACCAGGCATGGTGCAGTCACTTAGCCGTATCACAATAAAAAAATAATACGTAAAATATTAGGAACGGCTAAAATTGGATTTAGCTTATTTTGAAATGCTGTCACATTTGTTGATTCTTGGGAACTAATGTTTTATTTAATTCTTTGTGAATGTCAGAAAATTAAAAAGATAGTTGAATGATTCTTGTTTGGTTTCAATTTATAAAGTTGTGAGATATATGTACTGTATTGTTTATTTATTTTAATTAATAATCTGGTTTTTAAAAGACTTCTTATCAGATAAATGTAAAGTTCAAAGTTATATTCGAATTATGTAACCGAATAGTCTCAACGAATTTTTCTAAAACGTCAGTTCGAAAGAACGAGGTGACTATTCCAAACTTAGTATATTATCTATGGTATGGGGAGTTGTTGGCGAGATCTTTGACATGAAATGGTTTTTATGTTTTATTTATAATCTCATGTTATTTGTCTGTATATTTTGTAATATTGGTGGTGTTTTACATAATACAGTTCTGTTAATGTACACAATGAAGTGGATGGGAAATTAATTCTGTGATACCACAAAAACTCCATGGAGAGTTCTAACAAGAGAGCCACCATCTTATTAGAAGATTGAAAATTGACTTGGCTGCATGGTCTAGATACCTTTGCCTTTTCCTTCGTACGGAAACAAAATAGAAACATATATGTACCTATACCTACTTACATTAATGTTATACGGTTGTATAAAGTCCAATATTTTTTTTCTTAATCGGTAGTAACGTGATAGTTACCTTATCTTAATAATTCAACAAACGAAACGAAACTGGTATAATAAATGCATCTAATCGGTTAATAAAAACAGAGTTCGATAATGTAACCAGCTAAAACTTGTTTTTCAAACGAATTTACGTATTCTCAAAAGTAAATATATTTTCTACAAAATGACAAGGTTATTGCGTGGTATGTGATAGACCTATATACTCGGATCATAAGTTCTATCGTGTTACGACTGAAGCTCTTTGTATACCTATTTCAATAATAGAATTAGAAATATTTCTAGTATTTTGCTTCATTTTATTATATTCTAGCGATCCGCCCCAGGTTCGCATGAGTGCAATGTAGATATCCATTTTACTGAAATACTGTTAAGGGCAGTTTTGATTTACATGACAGGTACAACGTATGTAATGTATTTAATTGGATAAGGAATAATACTGTATTGTATAAAATAGCTAAATAACACATAATTATTTTTGTAAAAAGATATAAATGGTTATTGTGGTTTTACCTTTAGAGATACATATATACTATAGTGAACTTTTTTAACGATCTCTTTAAGATATACAATTCCGTAGTACATTAATTTGACCTATCTCGTATGGTTTAGCCAGCGTTTGTGATTTAAGCGCAAAAAAATATGTTTGTTTTTCGCATTACAAATCTTTGAATGTTTCGGCTTTACTGTATTATACTATGCATGTATTATACGTATAAGCCTTCCTCTTGAATCACTCTATCTATTGCTGAAAACTGTATTAAAATCCGTTAAATAGTTTAAAAGATCTAAGAGAACAGACAACGGAAGCGACTTCATTTTATACTAGGTATGTAAAGATGTACAACTATTAATATTTATTTAGAAGTTATTCGAACTGCCTTCCCCGTCTTTAAACTGGCTTGTATTTTTGGTATTTGAAAATTAAATGAAATAGGGACGTGCCAGAACTTATAAACCGACTAATATATAATAGAATGTTTGATATTTGTGTCATAAAACCTGAGCGAAGATCGGTCTGCAATTTATTATGATGATTTTGTGGTTAGGAATGCACAATGGACTAGGCTTAGGCGACGAGTCAACTTAGAGTTTTAAAAAGGCCTATAAATCTCTTTGAAGTTGATTACGCAAAGTTGTAAGTAGTGAACAAAAAATGAATAGTGTAATAGATAGTTTATTAAGTAGTGTATGACATTTGTATGGAATATTTTGATGAATCTACTTTGAGCGTATAAATATGGGTACGTAACTTAATAGTATATTAACACACATTATGAAGTCTCACAAAGAGTTGAGCGTACTAAAAAAAGTAGCGAAAAAAACACTCAATGCGCGCCGTTTTTGACGTTACATTTAAAAATTAGCTAAATCCAATTTTATCCGCTCATATAACTCACACAATCGTTTTAAGATTTCCAGTTTTCATACACCGAGAACGAAGTTAAGATTTTACCGTTCATAAGGATTTTTTTTATAATCTTTTTTTATCATAGGAGGCAAACGAACATGCTCGTCACCTGACGTTAAGTCATCGCCGCCATCCATAGACACTAACAACACCACGGCAGTCGTTGATTCGTTGCCAGCCTGTTTTTGGGGGAACGGACGAGGAGAGAGGATGGGATGGGGTGAGGAGAGGTGGGTCTCCGGCGCCCTCACTGATCTAACGAAACGCAACAATGCAAGCACTGTTACTTCACGTCGGTTTTCTGTAAGAGTGTGGTAATACCCCGAGTGAGCCGACCCATTCATGCTGAAACCGGTAATAGCTTCAGCGTGCCTCTACCACCTCAAAAATCGAATCTTCATATTTTACATGTACATAATTTGTAGATCTTGAAAAATAACATAAAATATTAGGCTAAAATTGGATTTAACTCATTTTGGAAATGATAGAATGTCTTATAGGACCTTAGTCTTTAATCTTTTGACAATAGAATTGATTTATCAACAGTAATTATTCTATAAGACGCGTCTGAATCACAAGATAAACTTGTTTTTAAAATTTATTCTATTAAATTGTATGCATCTCGTTTCCGGGAATGTAGACAATTTCGAGTGATCCATTAAGAAATACAGTTTTTATGTTAAATAGGTGAAAGTATCAAAAAGTTTATCTTATCATGCATGTTTTTTTTTTTTTTTAACTTAATTTTTGGCAACTAATCTTTTAGATTATTACTGCCATTGTCGAGTAGTTAATAGTATTACAAGGTCTTCTTTCATTCCTTTTTTGGCAACCAGTCTTCTAGTAGACTATTACTGCCATTGTCATGTGAGTATCGATATTTCAAGTTACTTGATATAATTTCAATAAACTAACAAGATGGTGGTCATCTTGTTAGAACTTTCCATGTAGTTTTTGTGGCATCTCAGAATTCATGGTCCGAGGTATTATTTTCCATTCACTTCACTTATGCGCAATAAACAAACTATATTAAATAAAACACCACCAATTTTATACAATACAGAGTCAAGTAACACAAGATTATGAATAAAATATAAAATCCACTACATGACAGACCAAAATCCCGCCAAAAACTCCTCATGCATGTTTATTAATAGACTATTTATTTTGAAAACAGATTAAATTTATTTTGGTGTGACCATATTAAAAAACGTCATAAAAATTTCTGGTTGGCTGTTATCGTCAAAACTGGACACGAATTTTGTGGATTTCACCATTTATTAACGTAAAGTACATTGATTTGAAACAAATTTAAGTATTTTACATAAGAAATAATTACATATACAAATGTTAGTATTTTACGTAGTACCGGCATTATACAGTTACCGTGTTGAGAATAATAAGTAGCTAATATAAAATATATGTCTGTGTATATTATGTTCCATCTAAATATTATTTTAATTTTAAAACGATTATCGATTAAAATTATGTGTACAGTCGATAGTCTCTGAGATGGATAATTCACTGTCATTTACACATTTCTTCCATAAATAAAGTAGGACATTTTTTTGCTGTTGACAACATTACTGTCGAGCAAAACGAAATTTGAAATTTCAGACGTCAAATAAAACAATAATAAAAAAAGTATTCGGCGTGATCTTGGAATGTCGTAGAGTGATTTTATTCATAATTTTGTGTTATTTAGCTGTGTATTTTGTAATATGGATGGAATTTTACGTAATATAGTTCGGTTACTATGCAGAAGTGAAGTGGATGGATAATAATATCACGGAGCATGGATTCTGACTTGCCACAAAAACTCCCTGAAAAGTTCTGACAAAAAGGCCACCATCTTGTTCATTGAAATAATTGCAAGAAACTGGTAATAGCATTGCCTACTCGACGATGGCAGTAATAATCTACTAGAAGTTTGCCAAAATAAAACACGACTATAATTTCTATTTAGTTCCGTACACATACTGTATAGGTCTCATTTAAATACATTTTTCCTATTTTAAAATAGTTATTATATACTTATTTTATGTGTAAAGTTGATAGTCTAGGAGTTCAATCATTCACAGAATGTTATTTATAGTCCGAGTCAAATGTTATGGCCGCTCTGAATATAGCTTTGAATTCGGCTTTGCGCATAGTACAGTCAAGACGTGAATACAAAACAAATTCAAAATATTGAAATAGCAATTTAACATTGACATTTATTAATCGTTTCGATATTGTACATTTAGACTATTTGCAAAAGATTATAGATAAAAATGAACAGATAATAAAAATTGAATCATCACTAAGGTAATAAAGAACTGTAAAAACTAGAAATGGACAATAGTAGCTGAACAATAGAATAATAGACAAAGCTAGAATATTAACAGATCACCACATCATCTAATTGTCAGTTATAATTAAATTCTAATAACATTTATTAGTGAGTTTTGAGCGATTGCGTACTTTAATTGAATGATCCCCCTTACGCAGTATCTGTAGCATATATCTTGTAGCATATATGTGTTATTGTAAATAAAATACGTTCATAATAAATATATAATTTGTAATAAACAACGCCCTTCATAGAAACATTATTTTTGAAGACATCAATCATCTTCTAATAATAACAAATATAAACTAAAATAAGTAACGAATGAAAATAACAATAACACGTGATTAACAACAACAAAACTATTCCGATTACGACTGTACTGCAACTAGCAATAACAGGAGACATGTGTCAACGTGGGTGCAATAGGGGCGAGGTACGTGCGCGGTTGAGCATGCTCCCCTTTCTGCGACTTATACGTCCCTCTCATACCTAGATTTGTGTTCTGCGCATCTACTTCAGAACGGTTAAAAAGTTTGACGCGGACTATACATCTCATGCGTCAATAAAGTATGACATTTTTTCGTGTCAACATTACTGTCAAGTCTGGCAACTTGACAGGCTTTGAAACGTCAAATAGAAAATAGAATAATAGACAGAATAGGTATTTGGCGGGATCTTGGTCTGTCATGTAGTATATTTTATTCATAACCTTTTGTAGTTTGGCTCTATATTTTGTAATATTTATAGTATTTTATGTAATATGGTTCGGTTATTGTGATATAAGTGGATACAAAATAATACCACGGAGCACGAATTCTGACATACCACAAAAACTTTCTGGAAAGTTTTAACAAGGGGCCACCATATTGTTAGAACATCGACACTATAGTAAGAGGTATTATTAGCTACTAGACAATGGCAGTAATAATCTAGAAGATTGATTGTTAAAAATAATTAAAAAGAAAAATAGAAATGGCATAACAGTAATTTTCGTATGGCAATTAATTCCCGAGGTCAAATAAGGCTTTATTAGAAAGCCTATAAATGCCAAGTTGGCAACCTTGCTAATGAACTAGTTCAAATATAACCTTGATTGAAGGTTCTTTGAACATGGTTAGATGCAGTATTATATCGTATGGCAATTAATTCCCGAGGTCAAATAAGGCTTTATTAGAAAGCCTATAAATGCCAAGTTGGCAACCTTGCTAATGAACTAGTTCAAATATAACCTTGATTGAAGGTTCTTTGAACATGGTTAGATGCAGTATTATATGGTCGCGTTTCGGGATCAGCCTGTGCATATCCAGCTTTTCGCAGGCCGGCATGACAGCGGCGACCGGCGATGGATAGTGTGTCACTCGGTGGTCGCCGTTGTTTTTGGATTGTACTGTGCTTACCATCAGGCACAGTGCAGTCATATTGCCGTGCTACTATAAAAAAAAAAGGACGACGCTACTTACTGTTTTGTTGTTACAACCGTTTTGTTGATAACACAGCGGGCGAAGCCACGGTTAACAGCTAGTGTAAACTAAAATTTCCTAAATTACTTTTTGTAAAGTTAGCTACCTGCCAGTGAAAGTCTCGTGAAAACCGGTCTTACCGTTTTGGAGGTAGCACTGCGGGCGAAGCCATGGAGTATAAACTAAAATTGTTTGAATTACTTTTTATAAGGTCAGCTATCTGCCAGTGAAAGTTTCGTGAAGAACGGTCGAACCGTTTTAGAGATAGCACTACGGGCGAAGCCACTGTTAGCAGCTAGTATAAACTAAAATTGCTTGAATTACTTTTAATAAGGTCAGATATCTGTCAATGAAAGTTTCGTGAAGACCGGTCTTACCGTTTTTGAGATAGCACTGCGGGCGAAGCCATGGTTAACAGCTAGTATAAACTAAAATTGCTTAAATTACTTGTTATAAGGTCAACTATATACCAGTGAAAGTTTCGTGAAGATCGGTCGAACCGCTTTGGAGATAGTACTGCTGATTGTTATCAGTAGCGTATTTTTATATTACATACAGACACTACGTTTTTATTATATGTATAGATTTGGTCCAACTTAAGAGCTATAGGATAATTTATATTTCGATTAATGACCTCAATATTTTTTTAATTACAAGTTAAATGATTGTCAATGTTGATTATTGTTATTAATTATAAGTTTCATCAGTCTCGAACAGATGGCGCTTAAAATTAGGATTTCTTTTCTTTATTTTTTTCGAACTGACTACGCTATTGACCAAGCGAGGTCTTAACAGCTTCACCGGACTAGGATTTCTTTTCAACTCCAGTTTATTTTATGGTGTACGTGTTTTATTTAATTCATCATGTAATAGCCTCAACTGACAGCTAGTATTATTAAAAATAATTCGATTCGTCCACTTAGTCCGGTGAAGCTGTGAAGACCCTGCCGGGTCAATAGCGTAGTCAGTTCGAGAAAAAAAAAAAAAATCGATTCGTCCGTCAATAACTAGTAAATGAGAACATAATAACTATTCTTCTAACACCTGAATATACATCATTTTAGATGAAAAAGATTGATAGTTGATGCAATTGCCGTCCCACTTGAAAAATTTGAGCACTTGTACAAAATCAATAATAAAAAAACATTTTATTCAGTCATTGACAGTTGACTATCATTTATCTCTCCAAGTGGGGTATGATAAATTTTGTATACTTTTATACAACTAAACAATACTTCACTCAGGATAATATCATTGCATTTATAAATTATCTATATTTTGCTCAAAATGATTTCATATAATATAAATTGAATATGTGTTAATCCTCTTTTGAGTATAAACTACTTTTAATCTGTTTACTGCTCAGATATTTAATACTCTCTTCATTTGGATTGACCAAGAGTTCGCATGACATTGGCATAATTGTAGAATATTTTCATAAGAGCCATAGACTAAATAGAAAAACTACTTTTAATGTGTTATTGTTTCTATGCTCTGTATATATATAAGTTTAATTTGAAACTTTATTATTAAAAATGAAATATACTTTAGCATGTTGCTCTATTGGTTAAAATTTTTATTAATTATACTATTAGAAATAAATGAAAATGTTGGGTAGTTATACTGTGTAAGAAATTTGTGTGTCAAAAATTACACTATTTAACAAAAATCCTACCTGTAGATAAAGAAACAACATTTTAACTTCACATTTAAATTTTTCATGTTATAATTTATAGTATTTCTTCTTAATGCAGTATGACATGACATAATATATATTGTTTCTTCTAATCATAGAAAATGTATTAGAGATTGTAACCTACACTACTGAACCTTAGCAAACCTATGACACAAAGTGTTGTGAAACATTATCATAAAAAAAACATATTATATATATTACTAGTCACTTCAAATAACTATTTATTGGTTGGCACATCTCACTATTTGGTGTCATGTGCTTATAGACAAACTGTCTACTTCAATCATTTTTTTGTGACAATTCTCAGCTGACTGTTCTCTACTGTTGATTGGATATCTGCCAATTTACATTTCTTATTTGCTGAGTAATGTTCATAACTATGGCACTTATTTAAAGCTATGTTTTGGATGTTTTAGTTTTAGTATATAATTGATATAAATGTAATGAATGATTTCTAAACTTAAAATAATACAGAACCCACAACAACCATTTTTTATTTTAGGGAAATCTTGATTACATTTTTTTTTTCTAACTGACTAAGCTATTGACCAAGCAAGGTCTTAACAGCTTCACCGGACTACTATAAAATCTTCATTAAATGTTAATAAAGTGCTAAATTAGATTAGAGTAAGAAACCTATATTATAAATATTGGATTAAATAGACGTAATATATAAAAATGTACCACCGTGCATACCACTGTAGGTGGTTATTATTATAAACTCGTCTGGTTAAATAACACCATCATAAACATTCAACATCTTTCTCCAAGCCCTTACAGATGTTTCGCTATTCAAATTAGAATCAGTACTGTTCTATATTTACTGTGTTACCATCTTAAGCAACATCATCACCTATTATCAAGTGAGATTGCTGTAAAACATTAAAACCTGCAAACTATTTCAAATTTCAATAGATTCATAACAGTGAACACTTTTAATGGCCATAATAATTAAACAGTTCATTAACAGATTTAACCTATCTGTAGACCTTGATGTATCTGATTTATGAAACATCTAATGATTTCCCCGAGAATCTTTGGGCTCCATTGATCCCACTACACAAATAACTATTCTGAATTATTGAAAGTTGGTAAGCAAATATTACTGTTACAGCACAATAATTCAAAATTGACTAATTTCCTATGTTAATGTGTGGAATCAATAGTAATAATTTAACATAGCACAACAGTCCTAGGTCAAGATGGAATTTAACACTTATTGGTACAAAGCTGTGAAAAGATAAAGTAAAATATGTTCAGCCCTTTAATCATTTCTCTTAGTAATCTATAGATAAGATACATATCAGTTATAAATAGTCTACATTTTAATTTTATTTAGTCGGTAAAGAATTTACATTGTCCTGGAATAATCAAGGGTAGACTCATCTGACAATGAGTGATTGGTAATTAGTGTGATAAGTAGTAATTGTTGAAAACACATACTTTTCCATTTACTTATGTAATGCATGGAATTTTACATTTTCTTACTAGACATACCATATCTATCACTGTAATGTTGAAACAGATTAATACCTTAATGGACTATTTTACAAACACTTTACAAAGTTTGATATCATTTAATTATAGTGTATCCACAGCCAACAAAAAAATTAAATAATATAGACTGTCTACACCTTCCTCAGATGATACAGCAGTGTCAATATCAGATGGTGTTGTTGCTGGTGGTTAAACAAGCCAGAACTCTGTTTATAGCCCAGATAACACTACTGACAGAAAAAGAATTTATATGAGGCTTTAGCACTTTGGACTATATATCTACATGTAATTTTTTTTGTGTGATTTGATGTAATTAAACAGATTGGTCATCTGATGGTAAGTAATTATAATTGCCCCTAGACACCTGTCACACGAGGGAATCTTTTGGGGGATGTGGAGAACTTCCGGTGCCTGTCTAACTGTACCAAACACAACAACAAGTGCTGTTACTTACAGTTAATTTTCTGTGAAAGGTTCTACTACCCTGGACAACCCAGTCCATTTATCTCTACCACCTTATATATTCTTTTAGGCTAACATTTCCATCCATACATCATTTTCACTGTATGAGATACTAATTATTCCATATTTAAAAAATAAATAAGTGTATTATTTCAGTTACATATAATCATAAAATATGTCTATATAATAGAAGACTTAACATTGTTAGCTATAAAATCTAGCTTAGATATTGTGTCTGAACCATTTTTAAAGCAACTGGAACTTTGATTACACCTGGTTAAATAATATAAGTTGCAATTAATGATCTTTTGTTTTTCAATCAACATAGAATCTTTAATATCAACTATTGAATGTTTTGGTCATAAACAACTAAAAGTAATTCATTCTGTAAACTTTAACTAGTACTATTGATGAAGCCTGAATAATTATCATACATTAGTGGTAAAAAACCAGTTTGTTACATGTTTGTTAATTTAAAAATTAACTGTATATTATGAATGTAGGTTTTGTGGTTATTTCCAAATATCTGCAGAGTAATTGTCAAATTATTCCTAAAGTAAAAAAATTACATCATATTCATTATTTTATGTAAGTTCTTATGACTTCAATTTTCTTACAGATTATAGTGATTTAACAATTGTTTCAATATTTATATATAATCTACATTATTATTTAAACATTTTGACCTTCTTTAGTATACATATTTTTCAACAGGCACTGATAATCAAAAGGTACAAATATTTGTAAATTATAATTTCCAGAGTCCATGACAAGGGCATTTACCTATTATGTAACCATTTACGTGACTGCATAATTGTAATAACACATGCAAATTGGAAGTCACGTTAGCTTATTCTCGTTTTACGTCAAATTATTATTGCATATACACTTACGAGTGTATTAGAGATGAGTTAATAAGAATAATGAGAGAAACACGCTTTTCCCTTTTGTAAATTATGTCAAATTATGAAAACCGCCAAACCAATATAGTGATAATGACATTGATTCTCTATAAAGGACATTATCTTTAAAAATAAATGAAAGATCAGTACCCTGCAAGGCCACCGAAAGCGAACTTGAGTCCATTAGGAATATACCGCTCTTTTGGCGGTTCCACTGCTGTTTGTGCCATCTTGAGAACACCTCACTTAATATAACTTAATTATATATACTAATATTAAAACTTTTATGTTAAGTTTTAAATAAAAATGATACGTGCACATACACGCACTCACAAATTTCGATTAGATAAAAATGACAGCAATCGAATTGTCACTGTCAATTGTTACATTTTTTTAAATTAGTACAGCCACTGCATACGCGTTTTTTAGTCCTATGTTATCTAAGGACTGGTCTTCTCTTTCCAAGTTAACAAGGGTGTTTGTAGCACCTCGTAACTTATGTAGAAGTTATGTTATCAGAATAAAAACAAAAAAATATTATTATATTTTATTTCCTAATGAAGTACGAACATAAAAATAAATTTATCAACATGATAGTTAAAAGTAAAGCTTCTATGGTAACAATTCGATGAGACGTATTCTACTATAGAATTTTAAGCAATGTCGATAAAATTCTATAATGATTTTTACATTCGCTTAATATGGGTATATTCAAATGAGAATTAAATATATAAACACATAGACCTCAGTATCAGATTCTTTCACTAATCACTGATTTAGTATTGTTCACGTCACATTATATTGTCTTGGTGTTCTTACACCTCTTGGTCGACGGTTGTTCTTAAGACGAGACACCTGTTGTAGCTTCTTTGTACTGCTCACACCAGTGTTCTGGAGTTTTATCAAACACCTGTTAATAAAAATTATAATACAAAACTATTCAACTTCATTTGCTATATACACAAAAGTATACATGTATATGATTATTCAATAACAGTTGCAATGTCATATAAGTAAATTCAGAACTAATCGTCAACTAGGTATTTTGTTTTAATAGTGATTAAATTTCTTAAATCTCTACACAAAACATCTTCAGTGTAATAATAAATTTTATTTAAAAAAAACAATAGAATAATGCCTTACAAAATTATGTGTTGCTTCTTTCTATAGCGCAATGAAATACAGAAACGGTAAGACAAAATTGTTTGTGTTCTATTAAAAAGTAATTAGATACCTCTGCCATTTTTCTCAACAAAAATATTTTAGGGACCTCCTCTGTTGCTCTTTGGCCCCATTCAAAAACATTCCTAGCTAAATCTCCCTCTCCGATCTGTAATATATGAAAACAAAAACATAATAAAAAATAGTACTTTCTCACTACACAGGTTGCTTGAGACGTTAAAGGTGAAAAAGTAAGCACACATTTGTAGAGAATAAAGAAATATAATCTATATTAATATAACACAGATCAAGATTTTTTAGATTAGATGAGAACATTAGACTATCACATTATTTTCCTGTTTAAATCTATTAGTAGTTTACCTTAGTGAATGCCAAATATAATTGTTTCGTGAATGTGTTCGTAAGAATCTTACGTCCTGCATGATCGTTTTCATCAAGTAAACCAGTCTGCGATAAGAAATTCCACATCTCTTCTGAAATGAAAATAAAAGGAATGTTGATATATAAGTGGGTATATCCTATATATTAAAGAAGCATTTTTAATTCAAATTACAGTAACAAGTGAATATAGTTCTTTAGTCAAAGACCCTAATAACATAAATAAAATATAATGCCTGTGTGTGTCTCATTATTTATTTAACAATAACACATGTTTTTAATAAAAACTAAACAAATTTGGTCGTAATTTTTTATCTGTATGTGCACTCAAAATTATAATGAACTCTTGGGACACTTACATAACTAATTAGTTGAAGAAAGTAATATAAAATAGTTTGATAAAATGCAGACTTCTTTCTGCCAGTTCTCATTGATGACTGCGAAGATTCCCAAACATCAAATTTGTTGTGGATGTGATGATTTCATTTTTAAGTTAAGTATAATTCAAGAACTGACCTGCATAGGCAAATAAAAAAATACTATAAGCTATGCTATTCTATCCCGATTCTAAATATATAAACTTTTTTTACATGACAGTTTACTTTATTAAATTTCATAGCATTCATTTATTTAATTTATCTCCCTATGCATCCGCTAAACACTCTTGTATTTTTAATTTATTTTAAAAGTATATAAGTACATGAAAATGGTAAATCCAATCAAGTTCCTTACTGGTTAGTCTCAATGACTTCTTTTCCGAACTGTTGATAGTCATAAGTGCCTTCTGAAGCCCTGAAGTGAATGAAGTATTTTACATTTTGATTTCATATTGTAATTAAACATAGGCAAAATGCTGGCAATGATAAGTTTTATATGACTAATAATACATGTTTACTAAAGATAATTGTAATATAAATCATTTGTGAACCTGGAAAAAGATGTACCAAATTTAAGGCACAATGTTCTCCCAAGCTCCATAGTTATCTAATTTAATTATTGGTCTATGGTAGTTATGTCTATGTTAAGGTGCCAAAATTATTTAAAATTAAAAAGTGCCTACCTTCTTTAACTGGCCCTCCCGTCATGAATATATGTGTGAGGGCAGCAATCAATATTCTTCTATGTTGAGACACCATAATTGTTGAAGGTAATGAGTTACATTCATTGTTAAGGACCACAATGTATTGAATCCCACTCTTGCCTTCGACTTGAACCAATTTATATCCATACACCTGTAGAAATAGACAACAGTTTTCCTAAATAACTATAATTTCTGCAATTATAAATTCATATTTGTAATTTGTGTCATGCAAGAATTTATTTTTTACTGTACATACTTCAAATATATACTTCTACGAGGTAAACCGCATGGTGCAGTGGCATATTCACTATTAGGCTGAAAGGTCACAGATGCAATCTCCACATATGACTGAAACTTGTGTGTTGAGAATAATTCTAAGTTCTGTAGCGAAGTGTTACATATGTATAGATACTTAAAAATTATTGGTTATTTCATATTAGATAAGATTGAATGTTGTTACCCTTTTCAGTATTTTATCCGCTTCAATAATAACTTTATTCACTTGACTCGTTGGTGTTTCACAAGTAGTATTCAAATGTTTTATAATTTCCGCCCTCTTTATTGGTATTTTACTGCCTTCCCGGCAAACTATTAAGCGAACGCATTCCTTAATAGCATCTTCTAGATGTGATATATTATCATCAATTTGTGATCTGTTGATTCTCCTTTGACTCATTATTGTTGAAAATTTACGGTTATTTATATAAAATAGTCAAATCTTATTTGATAACATACAATTTAACAAAATGTTACCAATTTGTGATGATTGATCGACAAAAGATAACCTAGGTCTTAAGACATTTATAAACTAGAAAAACTAAAAGGAACTAAATAAAATTATCAAAGCAACAAACAATTACCTACTGGGTAACACTCAGTAGAGGGAAACATAGAGGTTCATATAAAACTGAAAAGATGGTTGCGTCATCTGCCTAGAGTGAAAGTTATGTTATATATCGCTAGACGAGTAATTAGTGCATATATAAAAGTGTAGGTGGCAATAGTGACAAACTACAAATACTGACTCAATCTATACACATAACTTTTTAAAATTATATTGACATTTATATACACAACGATTTTTTTTTACACATAATAAAATGATAATAACATTGATAACAAAATAATCACTTCCATAAAGCTACGATTCTAATATTTCAGTTTTAACTATTACTTTTTATTATAATGGCAACACTGAACTAGGAATAGCGTTCTTCCCCGAAAAAAATAATTTTTAAATCGATTTATCAAATGTTTTCACAATTATTAGTATAAAAAGATAACACGTAGTAATCGATATTACAGTATCCTAAATTTGAACAAGGTTATAAAAAGTTTATAATTTCATGTAATTTTGCAAAACAAAACAAAAGTTTGGTTATAGAACATTTAAAAAGTTGAACTATATGCAAATTATACATAATCCTGCATACTGAACATAAACAAATCATCTATTTTTTTATCATTTATTATTTGCAGTGATTCACAACACAACGTTATAAAACTTAAATAAATTATTGACAATTTTGTCTATCCAATCTTTGAAAAACATTGCCTGCATACTTTAGTAACATGTAGAAATCTATAAAATATTATAAAGAAGACAACTAGAAAAAAAGTCGAGGTAGTCATGAGGATTGAGCATGAGCAGTCCTCATGGCTGCCGACAGAAGCAAAAACTCAAAACAATTAATTTTATTATAAGTTACTTAAATTTTATCATTTGTATATTGAAGTTATTAAGTCAGGCTCGCTTACTTAATTGACATTATGCTAAATTGCAAATTTATATCTTACTAAAAAATACCGCTCAACGCGCCTTAAAAAGTTTTGACTTCAAAAATAAATAAGATAAATTAAAACCAATTTCTTTTGCCTAATCGCTATCTCTCATCCTACTGATAATTTAAAAAAAAATCGTATGTGTGGTTCGCACGTAGTAGAAGTGAAACTCTAAAAAACTGAGAAGAGTATATCCCTCCAGTGTCCTCCAATACATAAAGATGGGCGAGGCTTTGTTCACTCTATGTGACACAATGTTTACCCCTACTTTTCGTCACACAAAAAGATTACGGATCAGAATTTCAAAGCCCTTTCATAAGAAGGCTTACTCCGAAAACAGCGTAACAGAAAAGCAGAGGATGGATATGCCCGAGTCGCACGGACTAAAACCCCATGGTACCTTCTTACACCTTTTGGCCGGAGGAGCAGGGACTGTCTAATCGACACTACATCTGCTCCTCCAACAGGTGTTGTCCCCTACTAAGGGACCCAAACTGCAGTCTGAGGGGTCAAGATGGTGGACCCCTCAAGGGGAAATGGGTGTTATTCCCCCTAACGAATATTAATATATTATTATTATTTTTATTATTATATTAATATCACCTGGTACAATACTTAAAATATTCATTTTCCTTATGAAACAAATGTTGATTCGAAGACGTAAAGTAGAAATATATATTTCATAGTAAGTAAGATAAGTATGTAATTTTGAGAACTTAATCATGGTTTCTTGATACTTACCTTTAAATCATTGTTCATTCAGCTTATATTTAATATTTCTATTAATTTAATTATAAGTTTTGATAAACTTGGTATTTTAAATATTGTTAAGAAACTTTACAAAATAAACACAATAATCAATTCTGTTGTTTTATTTCAGTATTTTTTAATTATAACATATTGTTTTATATTAAAATTCTGATTATTCTATATAAGGTACTCTTGTTTTATGCAATTAACGGATTAAGAATAATTATGATATAGAAATAAAAACACTTATAGGGTTAGAAATAATCTTCAGTTTGTATTAATGTATTTTTTGGTATAATCACAAATCATAGTTACACAATGTCAATAATAATGTATGTTGGTGTGATTTTTTTTTTCGAAATGAATATCACTTCACTTTACATATCCTTATGAACAGAAAATAGTATCTCAGTGATAAATTATCTAGTAATCTTTTTATGGGTGTCATTGTAAACGCCTAATATAGGTCTATAAAAGTATACATATAAGTATAAAGGCAAATATATGTACCTATACGTATGTAGGTATATTATTATTAGTACGTTTCATCATGGATAGATGGCGTATTTTAACTGCTGTATGATTTTAGCCGTGAGAGGGCTCTCTTTTACTATATACTTATTATACTCTTTGCATATGTCTAAGACGCTGTAGTGTTGTGCCTATTCGGATTGTATCGAGTATCTATAAATTGTTTTTTTTATTTTATAAGCAATATTAATTCTATTATTAAC
>MU158825.1:668059-692188 GCA_015888305.1 Antheraea pernyi
ATTATGATGACAACAACAAATTAAAGAGAGTAGCATGGTTATATTATCATAAACATAAGAAATAATTAATATGAAATTAATCAAATAAATTACTAATAAAACTTATCATTGCCATTGTTATTGATTTTTGCTGCAACATTCCAGCGAGTTTAGTTATATATTTCATAGTAAGTTAGATAAGTATGTAATTTTGAGAACTCAATCATGGTTCCTTGACACTTATCTTTAAATCATTGTTCATTCAGCTTATATTTAATATTTCTATTAATTTAATTATAAGTTTTGATAAACTTGGTATTTTAAATATTGTTAAGAAACTTTACAAAATAAACACAATAATCAATTCTGTTGTTTTATTTCAGTATTTTTTAATTATAACATAGTTTTATATTAAAATTCTGATTATTCTATATAAGGTACTCTTGTTTTATGCAATTAACGGATTAAGAATAATTATGATATAGAAATAAAAACACTTATAGGGTTAGAAATAATGGTCAGTTTGTATTAATGTATTTTTTGGTATAATCACAAATCATAGTTACAAAATGTCAATAATAATGTATGTTGGTGTGATTTTTTTTTTTCGAATTGAATATCACTTTACATATCCTTATGAACAGAAAATAGTATCTCAGTGATAAATTATCACATATAGGTATATAAAGGCAAATATATATACCTATACGTATGTAGGTATATTATTATTAGTACGTTTCTTCATGGATAGATGGCGTATTGTAACTGCTGTATGATTTTAGCCGTGAGAGGGCTCTCTTTTACTATATTACTTATTATACTCTTTGGTAACACTCAACTTTATTTGTTGATATTTATAGAGTTGCTAGAGTATAAAAAATCAATTCCATAAAGAATAGAACTTCATTCGCATAAACAAAACCAAGATTTTATTTTGAAGGTTTTGGCGCGATTTTGGTATGTCATGTAGTGGATTTTATTTTTTATTCATAATATTATGTTATATTTGTTATATTTTGTAAAATTGGTGGTGTTATACGTAATACAGTTTGGTGAAGTGAATAGAAAATACCATGGACCATGAATTCTGAGATGCCACATAAACTCCATGGAAAGTTTTAACAAGAGAGCCACCATCTTGTTAGAACATTGAAACACACGACACTTATTGTGTAAAATACGTTGCAATCTTCATTGAAACAAAACATTGACACTGGCAAGTGCTTCTGCGGAGCCAAAACAAGAAAAAGAAGCAGAAGATTTTATTTGCCAAAAAAAAAACTATACATTTATCTATAATAAGTCCATGAAATTATCTCGCTGTGAAATCACCAACTACCATGCAATTATTAAGTTTGGTAGTTTATTAGTGTAAACTAGTACCTACTTTACACAAAATCTTACATCACTGCGACAACATTACACATATCACCTACACACACGTGGACGCATACACGCTTGCACATGAAAGTGGAAGGGTTTTATTTTTTCCCTTATCAAACTGAAATAGTTTAAAAAATTATCCGATACGAAATCTATATAAGAGTTGTTGTGGTATGTATGCTTGATACACATATATGTTTCAACAACTCATAAATCTATAAATATGAGTTCTTGCTATTATTTGCTTGTTGCTTACTTGTTGTATGCTTTGCTTAGGTTAGCTCAGATAGGTCGCGAATTGCATGTATCAGGCAACAGTCCAAGCCGAGGTGTGCCGTGCAGCCTTGAGCTAGTTGTCCAATAAAATCAGCTGAGTGCCTTAAACGCACGCCCTAGTAGTCCGATGAAGCTGTAGAGGCCTCCAAAAAGGCCAAAAGTAGTCAGATAAAAAAAAGACAACTGCTGTTCAAAATTCTGTTCACTTAAAGGACTTGTTAATAAATTAAGCAGTCTTATTTTTATTTATTAATAAAAAAGCACCTAGTATTCGCGAATTCATATGTATCATGATATATTGGTTGCTTAGGATCCCACATTAAAACTCAGGATTGTGAATTCTGTGCTCCAGTGTCAACGCAACGGGTTAGACGAAATTATAGAAATTAACGTAGATATATTTACTAATTTTAATTTAATTATATTCAGTTTAGCATTAAAGAATACATCGCAACAGAACTTAAATACTTGAGAAGTATTCTCTCATTAAATTATTGTATTATTTGATATTTACGGAAATAATACGTTTCTTGTGAAATGTTTCAGACATAATATACTTAAGTCGCCTACGACGTCGTCCCTTTTTCAGTTATTTGTCAACAAAAATAAAAAGGAACAATAATCTTTTTAGAAATTATAAATGAGTCAATTCGAATAATTTCTTGTTTGTCGGAATGTTGTATATGCGGATTTTACGTACTTTTGCAAGTGATAGTTTATAAAAACGATTCAGTGGTCGAACTTCACCTTTGAGAAAAAAAAACGATATTTGAGAAACAGAGGAGAGATATGTTCTTAACCGTTTCCCCACTGCCTATTTATATATAGATAAGGTACTAGCTGTTCCTAGGCGACTTTGTCGTCGTGGAATAGTTACTTTAGCCTAACACTAACAAGCAGAGAATACTGGTAAAAGAAACGATTTTTAAACATTCTTTATTGGTGCTCCGCACCTATTGGTCTTAGCGCGATGACAAATAGCTTATAGCCTTCCTCGATAAATGAGCTATCTAACACTGATTTTTTAAAATCGGATCAGTAGTTCTTGAGATTAGCGCGTTCAACCAAACAAACCCTGCAGCTTTATTATATTAGTATATATACATGACAAGCTGTAGGTCACGTGGTTATACACGTTTAATTATGTTTTTTAAGTACGTACTGTCACCGCAGTTAGATAAACAAATTGATTGTTTGGGAGGAAGCTGCCCACGTTAATAAACCACGTGGCACGATATCTAGTAATAGGAATTCACAGTTCGGCCCTTCTTAATAATACTCGACTCCGGTTACATGTGTAGTTTTCGTTGGGCGATTATCTTGTCTTGCCTTCCGATGATAATTCCACAAGGTCTTCCTGCAATCCATACTAATATTACGAATATGAAAATGAATTTCTTTGTTTGTTTAATTTTGATTATAATAATATGTAAAAATGTACTTTTCCCGAGTGATAGATCAGATTTACATAAAAGTGAGCGAAGTCGCTAGCAAAATGTAGTTGGTTACAAGATGCAAAAAGAATTTATCAAATCTGGCTAAAAGTTACAAAGAAATAAGTATAGTGCGATCGAAATTCGAATTAAAAGAGATACCATGTTCTGATTTTTATAATGTTAGCATAAACTCGTAATAAAACGCTTTTGTTTAGTTTTTTTTTTGTCAAATTTTAGATATATTGATATGAAAGATCTTATTAACCATTAGCTATGCTCGCGACTTCGTTCGTTTGGAACCTTATGTAAAAAACAGGGATTAATAAAGTTATGTGAATATATTAAGTCCATTTACTTATCTACCTTTCTTAATTATTTCGCGTCGTAATTAAAATTGCAATAACTTTTGATAGAGTGCAGCGATTGTAATGAGACAAAGACTACGTTATTCTCGATGATATGCTTTATGATATGATGAGGTTATATCGTGAATGCAGTATTTTAACAGTGATGTGTGTTCATACAAACAAACAGACAGATAGACATTTCTAAAAATGATTCTAATGTATTCTATTACTTATTCCACGACACCGGTAACAATTTTCTTCACAAAAATCTAGAAAGTACAGACACTTTAGATTTACTTTATTTTTATATGTATAGATATTTTGCAAAATCGCAGTGTGAATGTATAAATATTGTGTGGATAATATTACGATTGACACCGACGAAACGATCTACAAGTAAAATTTATCAACAAAGTTGTCACTTTTCTGAGCTCTAAAAGATATCATCTTATAGATAACAAAATGACATCTTAAGATACTCGTATTACATTCACAGTATTCTATATATAAAAACATGAAACGCTTAGGTAATAATCATGGAGCATCATAAGGTCACAAATTAGTGTCAGTTATCTACTACTACAATTAAGTTACCATTAAATAACATTTACCTCATTAATTTTGAAAGTTATCATTCGCATAAATCCGACCTTTACTAATTATGTGAATATTGACATATTTAAGCAAAGAGGTTGTAGTATATAGAAACTATTTTAACACTTCCATAAAAAATCGAATGTGTATTCACAAGCCGTGGAATTGAAACTATTCTGATTTATTTGTAAGAAAATGAGACTACGGTGGTGGTAAAGAGTATTTTTCGGCATTATTTTGTAATACTCTAATATTCATTAACAGTGTCAATAATACACAACACAGAAAAGAATTTAAACGTGCGCGACAATCACTACGATTCAACAAAAAATAATATGCTATAGATTTCAACGTTTCCCTCTCTCTCTTTGTAATATTTCGAGTACTTTAAGAATATACTATCTCATTCCCGCACAGCCTAAATCCTATATATATATATATTTATATCTATTTCTTTTTCGTGACACATTTTCATTTCATAAAATCTTATTCACATTTGATAATACACCTGTTAGTTATCAATTCAGGAATTTAAAATACCAGAGTTTTCGATATTTTCAAATTTTAGAGTCGGTTGCACAAATGGGATTTAAAACTTGTGAATAAGATATACGACTGAAAATTGCAAACACAAACTGAATTTTAGGCTAAAACTCGACTTAGGTGTGTCTGAGTAGCCAAAATAAGATTTAGTTGTTGATAATTGGCAATTAGATGTGAATTATGATTTATTTTCTCTATATCATTTATACTATTAACTCTATGTAAGACTTTGTATTCATGACATAATAAATATAATCAGCATTATTTATCGTACGAGTTTTTTTCAATTGTCTTCCGTTTAAATACAAAGATTACTGCTTCAGTTCTATTAGTTAAGGACGAACCGTCGCGTCGGCCGGATAACGAGGTTTTATCTGAAATACAATAAGGTGAGTTTATATTTGTATTCTTTTTTAAATATAATCTAGCTTTGTCGAATATGGATAATACACCAAGCCTAAGGTCGAGATCGTAATGCCCGCCCGTCTGGCTAATTAAAATAAAAAATTATCTTTATGCACGTTTTTGAGCGTACAGAAGTTAAAGAGACTTCGCTTTTAGTGATGTACGTGCAACTCCTTTCTTGAAAGATTAATATCTGGCAGTTAGAGAAAAAAATCTATTAGACGGACCATTTTTTCTTGATTCTGCATAATATATGTTACAGTCAAACCTCGAAATTCCGGAGGTCCTAAGTGTGTTTAATCAATCCTCAGGTCTGACTGAAAGTCTTAGTTAAACCATATACTCAAATAATATAATATTTATGTATTATGAATAATTAATAATAATAATATATGAATTTTTGTCGGGGTTTGTCCAAAGGCTTTGGTCACACCTAGCGTAAACCAGTCATTATTAAAAATGGCAGACACGCCCTTCTTTCTTTAAACGACATGGTATTACAATTTAAAAAATATGAAAGACTCCCCACATTTATTGCAGTTTGCAACAACATCCAGCTCCTATATAATGACAGTTTGTATGAAAATGAAGTCACACTACCAGGTTGTTGGGTAATTAAATTTTATTATGTTTCACAGAACCATGCCTAAAGTCGTGTTCCACTACTTCTCGTGTAAGGCCCTCGGTGAGAGTGGTCGTATGCTGCTGTCTTATGGAGGACAAGACTTCGAAGATCACAGAGTGTTGTCTGCAGACTGGCCAGAATTCAAACCAAGTTAGTAAATACAATTTTCATTTCAAATTTGGAAACCGTATCACCAGTATTAGTACCTCTTTTAAATTTTGCGTTTTGCCATCCCAAACACATCATCAACTAATAACATCGAGTGAGATTCTGGTGAAAACCTACACTCAAAATTTGTTTTCTAATGGTTCCTGTCTGTAAAGAGATTTAAGACATATTTTTTTTAAATATCCTTCTTTACTTTTATTATGATGTTTCTATTTAAAAACTTGCTTATAAGTAATATAATTTAGTTTTACTTTTGGCAACTAATCTTCTAGTAGATCTTTACTGCCATTGTCGAGTAGGTAATTAAATTACACGTTTCTTGTGATCATTTCCATGTTCTAAGAAGATGGTGGCCCTCTTGTTAGAACTTTCCAAGGAGTTGTATGGTGGTAATCGTGGTAGAGCCAACCATGAATGGGTCGGCTCGCTCGGGGTAGTACCACCCTCTCATAGAAAACCGACGTGAAGTAACAGTGTTTGCATTGTTGCGTTTCGTTCGGTCAGTGAGAGCGCCGGAGGCCCACCTCCCCTCCCCTCTCCTCTCACCCCTCCCTCTCCCTCCCCTAAACATTCACCCCTACATGACAGACTAGGATCCCGCCAAAAACTCTTAACAAAGTGTTTTAACGGTAGGAACATAAATTATAGCTATTTTTTATTATTGAAATTATTTTTTTCATCGCATAATGGTTAATACACCGTACTTGTGTTGATTAATTTCCAGTTGCTACAAGTATTACATGTTTGCGCAAACGTACTTTTTTTTGAGCCATCAATCTGTACAGACTACGTAATAAACACAAAAAAAAGTGTGTGTACTTATGTACACGCGTTAGAAGCTATACTTCTTTGGCATAACAAGATAAAAATCTTTTCAAAAATTTTATCTTTAGCCTTATTCTACGTTTGTAGAAAAAACGACACTAACAATAGAAAAAAGGTATTTAAGACATTAAAAGTTATAATGTAAATAACAAATACAAAGAAACAAAATGTTGACTATAGCTAACTTCAGGGTATCGGTTTTTCGTGACGGTGTGCGCGTGCTTCGTAATAGTTTACTCTCACAATTTTTCCCTAACAAGCCAAATGAAGTATAACTTCAAAAATAAATAGATGAGCAAAACAGGCATTTTGGAGTCATAATTGTTATTTTGTTTAGCAGGATCGGTGCAACATGCTTTTTGACATCATGTCGTGAACTGAGATTCAGTTTAATATTTATGAGCGGCAGATACTTATTAGGATCTCCTTGCTAAATAACCACCAACATCGCCTTTTTTTTTTTCTCGAACTGACTACGCTATTGACCCGGCAGGGTCTTCACAGCTTCACCGGACTACTATGGTTGGCGCTTAAGGCACGCAACCGATTTGGGTTTTAGGTAACATACACAAGGGTGCACGCACACCTCGGCTTGGGCTGTTACCTGGAAAAAGACGCGTCTGTCCTAGAATACGTATATATCGGATTGAAACGAACTAAAACTATTCGATTCTGTTCGATGAGGGGAAAAAAAAACAAAACCCTCCCACCATGTGTATATATGTGCACGTGTGTGAGAGAGATGATCTCATATGTGTGTTCAAGTGATGTAGGTGAGTCACTGTATCGCGATAATAATATCACGAGGGCTCCGCGCGGGGACGACCTAATCTCGAGATATCACTGAGAACCGCGATGTGTGCGGGAGCTAAAAAGGATCGATTACAAAAAGCGCGGGCGCAACACGCATTTAACTAACATTGCCTTTAAGCTCTTCCACTATAAGTATTGGAAAATATATACGAAGGCACTTTAAATTGTAAAAGCGAATATCGATAGCTATTTAGAATTCGTAGTATGAAAACTAGTATTATACGAATTCCTAAATTCATATGATAAATTGTTACTTACACTGTATGAAAACTCACAGTGATAAAATAACTGTTATATGACAAATTATTTCTATGAAAGATAACAGTGATGCGTGAAATGTTTCACGCCTGTTTGGTAGGTTACATAAACTTTTGTTACTTGACCTTTTATGTTAATTAACGTAAATGAGTTATTATCTTATGGTACCAATTATCGAGAAGTTTTTCTTGTACATGTAAATAATATTTTAAAAGATAACATACATTTGATAACAGCTATTTATTATAAAGTATTCATTTAGATAAAATTATGATTGCTTTTGTAAACATGTTTATAGAGTGACAGTAATATTGATAAGAAAAAATGAATTGCTTGGTAACAATGTATATGTAAGAATGGACGTTGGTTGGTTTGTTTGCGATTGATAAAACTCTAATACTATTTAACCGATTGTCATTGTACTATAACATGGGGTCCTTCAAGCGTAACGTGAAGAGATATTCAGGCAGGCCAGCATGACAGCGGCAACCGGCGAGGGAAAACGCATCTCTCGGTAGTCGCCATTGTTTTTGGATTGTACTTTGCTGACCATCAGGCACAGTGCAGTCACTTTGCTGTGCTCCAATAAAAAAAAAGTGCGTGCGTACCAAGTACACATGTCAGAAGTGAAACTTCTTTGGCGAACTAATTTATAAGTCTTGTTTATATTATATACAAACAAGAAAAAAGAAAAAAAAGAATAAAAAGTTTTTTTATTTAATTAATCTGCGTTTAATGACGTCACTTCCGTTGCATACCTGCGTGACGTTACATCTGTAAAAAATTTACCCTCATGCGCTTAAAGAAGTTTCACTTCAAAAATGAGTGTGAGCATACATAAGTGTTTTTTGAGGCGGTTTTTATACTATACATAATAGAATAACATATTACAGGCCTTAAAATTAACAGGACCAGCATGATAATTGGTTTATGTCGATACGTGGATAACAAGAATATTTACATAACATCAATTTGGCTACAATTCTACAAGTTTTATTACAAGTAATAATAAGAACAAATAAAAACACGTGAACGGAGTAACAGCGTAACGCTAGTCTATGCTACTCTTATAAATAGAAAAGAATTGATGTTTTATTTTGAATGGATAAACTCAAAATATACTGGACCGATTTTAAAAATTTTTTCACCTTTAGAAAGCTATAATATGAGTTGTATTTATTTTCAAAATGTACGAAGCCGCAACCAAAAGATAATCATTACATAGTATAAAACAAAGTCCCCTACCGCGTCTGTCTGTCTGTTCGCGATAAACTCAAAAACTACTGAATGGATTTTCAAGCGCTTTTCACGAGTGGATAAAGTGATTCACGAGGATCGTTTTGGTATATAATTTGTCAAGGATTTTTTTTATAATCAAGTCAGGACAACGTCTGCCGGGCCCGCTAGTAATAAATAAAATTGATAAAATTGAATTATATAACTCATATTATATGTTTTTTTTTTTATTGAAGTGAAATTTTTTATGACATGGTAGGGAAAATTTTTCGTTATGCGTTGCGCGTTAAACGTAACTATGTATTTGTGTGTAAGTATAAGTGTCGTCTGATTCTAGTAGTATACAAAAATTAGTAAATGTGTGTAAGAATTTACATTGCAGGACTTCTTATAGTATATAGTTTATGAGCATTCTCATATACATATATAATATAACACATCTAAGCCAAAGAAGTATCACTTCCTCCGAATGAATGCAATGTTTTTTATTTATTCATATTCGTAGAGTTTGAGAACGTCTGATAAATATTTTATGGCGCCATTGTTAGCGCAAGATATAAAGTCCAAGATTTCCTTAATATCATTGTATTTTGTTTTACATTGTATTATCTGTTGCATCGTAAAGGGTAGCGCTCCATTACTTTTCGACCTCATTTAGGGATGAGGTAATAAAAAAAAACTGTGAAGCTTTCCTTAGGCTATACATATATTATCTATACTAATATATAAAGCTGATAATCGCTCAAAAGCAAAAAAGTGCCCGATTTTGAAACATTCTTCATTGGTGCTCTGCTTTTATCGATCTTAGCGTGATGATATATAGCCTATAGCCTTCCTCGATAAATGAACTATCTAAAACCGAAAGACTTTCTCAAATCAGACTGGTAGTTCCTGAGATCATAGCGTTCAACCAAACAAACAAACAAACAAACAAACAAACTCTTCAGCTTTATATATTAGTATAGATAATATATGTATAGCCTAAGGAAAGCTTCACAGTTTTTTTTTATTACCTCATCCCTAAATGAGGTCGAAAAGTAATGGAGCGCTACCCTTTACGATGCAACAGATAATACAATGTAAAACAAAATACAATGATATTAAGGAAATCTTGGACTTTATATCTTGCGCTAACAATGGCGCCATAAAATATTTATCAGACGTTCTCAAACTCTACGAATATGAATAAATAAAAAACATTGCATTCATTCGGAGGAAGTGATACTTCTTTGGCTTAGATGTGTTATATTATATATGTATATGAGAATGCTCATAAACTATATACTATAAGAAGTCCTGCAATGTAAATTCTTACACACATTTACTAATTTTTGTATACTACTAGAATCAGACGACACTTATACTTACACACAAATACATAGTTACGTTTAACGCGCAACGCATAACGAAAAATTTTCCCTACCATGTCATAAAAAATTTCACTTCAATAAAAAAAAAAACATATAATATGAGTTATATAATTCAATTTTATCAATTTTATTTATTACTAGCGGGCCCGGCAGACGTTGTCCTGACTTGATTATAAAAAAAATCCTTGACAAATTATATACCAAAACGATCCTCGTGAATCACTTTATCCACTCGTGAAAAGCGCTTGAAAATCCATTCAGTAGTTTTTGAGTTTATCGCGAACAGACAGACAGACGCGGTAGGGGACTTTGTTTTATACTATGTAATGATTATCTTTTGGTTGCGGCTTCGTACATTTTGAAAATAAATACAACTCATATTATAGCTTTCTAAAGGTGAAAAAATTTTTAAAATCGGTCCAGTATATTTTGAGTTTATCCATTCAAAATAAAACATCAATTCTTTTCTATTTATAAGAGTAGCATAGACTAGCGTTACGCTGTTACTCCGTTCACGTGTTTTTATTTGTTCTTATTATTACTTGTAATAAAACTTGTAGAATTGTAGCCAAATTGATGTTATGTAAATATTCTTGTTATCCACGTATCGACATAAACCAATTATCATGCTGGTCCTGTTAATTTTAAGGCCTGTAATATGTTATTCTATTATGTATAGTATAAAAACCGCCTCAAAAAACACTTATGTATGCTCACACTCATTTTTGAAGTGAAACTTCTTTAAGCGCATGAGGGTAAATTTTTTACAGATGTAACGTCACGCAGGTATGCAACGGAAGTGACGTCATTAAACGCAGATTAATTAAATAAAAAAACTTTTTATTCTTTTTTTTCTTTTTTCTTGTTTGTATATAATATAAACAAGACTTATAAATTAGTTCGCCAAAGAAGTTTCACTTCTGACATGTGTACTTGGTACGCACGCACTTTTTTTTTATTGGAGCACAGCAAAGTGACTGCACTGTGCCTGATGGTCAGCAAAGTACAATCCAAAAACAATGGCGACTACCGAGAGATGCGTTTTCCCTCGCCGGTTGCCGCTGTCATGCTGGCCTGCCTGAATATCTCTTCACGTTACGCTTGAAGGACCCCATGTTATAGTACAATGACAATCGGTTAAATAGTATTAGAGTTTTATCAATCGCAAACAAACCAACCAACGGAGGAGGTTACTATGTTCGATTGTATGTATTTTTTTATGTATGTTAACCGATATTTTCGTCAATTGTGAACCGATTTTAATGGTTCTTTTTTTTATTTGAATTGGTACACTATGTAGTGATTAACTGCTACCTGTGCATTCGTCCGTGTGAAATTGATCAAAAATATGTTACAACCGCGTGAGACGTGTACCTTACTAGACTCTAAGAATAAATATACATAATTGAAAGTCATATATCTGTATGTAATATGAATTATATCATCTTTTTGGTCAATTTGGCGGCTATATTGTTTTATTTACCGCGTTTGCTTCTACATAACTCTGTGATTATAGCAACGTATAAGAATAAGTTAAGTATATCGACAATACGGACATATGATATCTATATAATAAAGGATTTAAGATATATTGTTCCATAATGTATAGCTTATAATTTGCATTACTTTCTTATATAGTGTTAGTGAGCACTGAGTTTGGTATATAGTAGGTTGAAGTTCCAGGTATGTTGCTGATGATAAACCCCATCCCATTCGATATACTATTTGCATTCTTATATCTAATGTACACGTTACATATAACAGTTGACGTGCGTGTCGTAGTTACAAATGTTTTTGAAAAAGCTTTTCTGTAATGTACACACCCACTCACAATTTTACACTTCTTTAATACATTACGCGGTAAATAAAACAATATAGACATACATTATACTTAATATAGTAGAAAAACCAGTTAAACCGCCGATATATGACTTTCAATTATGTAGAAGCAAACGCGGTATTAATATAGTAGAAAAACCAGTTAAACCGCCGATATAACAAAATAACATATTACATACAGATATATGAATACAAAAATATTATGGTTACAAATCCGATGTTCTGTTCATTTGTGTTCGTAGGTTCGGCACATATTTTTCTTTTCCAATCTCCCCTGACGGATCTCAGTATTCACACTTTTTTTTCACATGATCCATCCATAGCTTTTTCGGTCTTCTTCCATTCTTATATCCGTCCGCGATCAATAATAAGTTAACAACATAACAATTATTATAACAAAGTCAATATTGTTTAATTATTTATATAATTTAATCAATAAAAATTGCGCATCGCGAATCAAGAACAGGTGTTTATTTCTCATGAGAGTAAATATGCTTTTGAATGTTGTTCATAATTGTTATAAATTATATAGTCGTTGTATTTGATGGATAATATTCCCACGATTAATAGGATACTTTATAATACACTTTTAGCTGAAAGGTTAAGCAATAATCGTTCAGTTGCAGTGTGTTCGGATTCTCATAGTTTCGCAGTGCCAAATTCATCCTTAGCGTAGCCCCCGGGCACTATACAAAATGCCGCCCTTAATCGAAATTTTGCATAGAGTATATAAAATAACGATATACTATTTTTGCAATTTGCTGTATATTTAATTTAAATATTTTATATCTTACATAAAAAAAAGATAAATATCTTAAAAAGATAACAATTCGCCGCATTAAAAAAAAATTCAATGCAACAATATTAATTCATACATTTTTCAAAAAATATACTAGTTTCATTTTTTTAATGTTTTAATTTTTGGTAAATAAATAAAACCCGTTTCGTTAACGTGACGAAACATTTTTTCCATTCCTACGGATTTTGTCACTCGTAAAAATGTGTCGCCCTGGACACTAGGCTCCTTATAGTAATATTTTACAATACAGTGCACGCTCTTCGATTGACGTAGGTCGAACAGGAGCTTTCGATAATGGCAAACGTCTTGATAAAATAATAATAATAAATAATAATAATAATAGTTGTTTTCTAATGCCTCAAGAATTATATAAAAATATACCGAATTTCTAGATTCTATCATTTACTTCGATAAGATAAGATACTTCTCCAGCAGTGGAAAGTCATTAATTGTGAATAGAAAATCCTATATTACTGTTAAAACTGGAGTTTTTATATTTATTTGTTCTAGTGGGCGCCCAGAGGTCGACATTCGACCATAGTTCATTGATTTTTTAAAGTTTGAATTTTATTAGGGTTCTTTTGTCAAAGGGTATTATGTTATAATTTCATTGTAGAATGTAGAATGAAAAAGGGTGATTGGAACGTAAGAGTAAAATAATACATACAGTCGAGCATAGCAACCTCCTTCACAACCTTTTTTGAAGTCCTTTATTGACAGATGTCAGAATGTCTTTTTTATTTACATGTGTGTATATGTTGTGTAAAATTGAAGCAGTAGTGTGAGTAATGCATATTTTAATTAATTTAATGTACTTCTAATGCATTTTATATAAAATAAATAGCTGTCTGCACTTCTCCTCCATATAAACTTTAACTATGCCAAATTTCACGTTCATACGTTCGCCCAATTCCGTTAAAAAGGGATACAAAGTTTAGGCTTCACGTATTAATATATAAGATAAGTAAAGATCAATATATATGTTATCAAAATATTATAAATATCTATGCTAAAAGACAGAATAGCAAATAGAACTTGTAAATTACGATTTTATTGGTCTTTTAACCATTTCATTTTGGAAAATCAAACTATTTGAAATAAAGTATTTCTCGTACTTTATTGTTCAGTAAAGTAAAGGTTAAGTTAGGGGTACAGTATAATTGGCGAGTCACGCGACGGGGGGTTCCACAAGGGTTGGCCTTGGCCTCCCCGGCGTGCTCCCATTCTGGAACTGGAGTGTACCCAGTCTATCTCCCTATTAGAAAGGAGCCTGACGGCCACTTACTGCGGAGCGGCCCGGGGGTCGGCTATCCAAGATGATTAGTACAGAAGGATCTCTTGCCGCCCCAACAATACGGTCTGTTTGTCCACCGTGGGGGTTTTAGACCGTGGGAGTCGGACATAACCCACCCTCTCCCCCGTGATGGTGGTTTATCTATAATGGATTTCCCCACCTTAATAAAAAAAGGGATACAGTGTAATTAACTTAAATAACCTACAACAAATACGGGCGCCAACCCTATATTACAAGATACTCGAGGTTAAGTTTATTGCCATATAGATATCATCCGTACGTTTATTAGTATTTGCGATTGTGTAAATTGAATTATTGAATTGTTTACGTTCGATGAGGCAAATGAAATTATAACGGCTTTCAATATGTATAAACAAGTTTTGAAAACAGATCTTTATTGTTTTTTTACCCTGGCAATTTCCAGACCACCAGTGTTTTTTTTTTGTATAATAAGAGGTAAACGAACAGGCGGGGCACCTGATGGTAAGTGATCACCGTCGTCCATAGGCACTAGCAACACCAGGGGAGTAGCAAGTGCGTTGTTGGCCTGTGTTTGGGGGAGGGGGAAGGGAGGGTGAGCCTCCGGCGCTCTCACTGACCAAACGAAACGCAAAAATGCAAGCATTTTTTTTTTTTATGCTATTGGCAGCAAACGAACATGCGGGTCACCTGATGGTAAGTGATCACCACCGTCCATGGACACCTGCGACACGAGAAGAATCTCAGATGCGTTGCCGGCCTTTGAGAAAGGAATAGGCTCGTTTTTTGAAAAAAGGCAGATTGTATTGTTCTGGAAACGCTGCCGCTGGGAGTTCATTCCAGAGAACTGTCGTGCGCGGAAAAAACGAACGTGAGAAGCGCACAGTGCACGACTTCCAACCATCGAGATGACACTGATGGAATTTCAGTCCCTGACGAGTCGTTCTGTAACGGAACTCAGCAGCAGGTATCAATCCAAACAGTTCTTCAGAGCATTATCCGTGGTAAATCTTATAGAGGACGCAAAGCGACGCAACGTCCCTACGAAGCACCAGAGTGTCTAGCCTTAAGGAGAGCACCTGGTTGCCGATGATTCGAGCCGCTCGACGTTGGATTCGGTCAAAAGGAAGTAGGTGACATTGAGGTGCTCCGGCCCAGAGGTGGGAACAATATTCCATGTGTGGACGGACTTGCGCCTTATAAAGCTGAAGGCGGTGATCCGGTGTGAAATACCGTCCTGCTCTGTTAAGAACACCTAATTTTTTTGAGGCCAGTTTTGCTCTGCCTTCCAAATGACCACCAAACTGAACGTTGCTTGATATATCGACACCCAGGATACTGATTTTAGGCTTGGCGACTAAGGGGACTCCCTGAAAGATAGGAACTGCGTCAAAGAGGGTCTTTTTTGCGGTGAAGATACAGACTTGCGTTTTAGTGGGGTTGAACTCGACCAGATTTCGTTTTCCCCAGTCTGAGACACATTCGAGAGACGTCTCTATCTCATACACAAGTCTATCACGGCTCTCATAAACGCGTTCTCGAGAAACACCTGCACGACTGGTATAAAAAGAATCCACAGTACTGTCATCTGCATAGCAATGAATGTTACTGATTTGCAACAAATCATTGATATGCAGGAGAAATAGGGTGGGGGATAGAACACAGCCTTGCGGGACACCAGCACTCACAGACCTAAGATCCGAGCATGCTCCGTCAACGACGACTTTTATGCTCCGATCCGTGAGAAAACTAGACACCCAATTGCGTAGTTTCTCGGGGAGTCCATACGAAGTCAGCTTCGTGAGGAGCGCATTGTGCCACACTCGATCGAAGGCCTTAGCAACATCCAAACTAACAGCTAGGGCCTCCCCCTTATTTTCAACTGCTTCCGCCCATCTGTGAGTCAGAAAGGCTAGAAGATCACCAGCTGAGCGGCATTATTACTTCACGTCGGTTTTCTATGATAGGGTGGTACGTAAGGTACGATAAGTAAGGAAAACATCGTGAGGAAACCTGAACCTGAGAAATGTTCTTGTAGTACTACTGTATGTGGGAAAAATATATAACTGTGGATTTCTCAGAGTTTGAAATCGCCAATACGTCGTGGGTTGGCGTGGTGATTATGCCCATACCTTCCTTTGGGAAGAGGCCTATAGTCCTGGAGTGGGTCTCTTACAGGCTGATGATGATGACCCCGGACGAGCCGACCCATCCATGTTGAAACTAGTAATAGCTTCAGCGTGGTTCTACCACCTACAAAAACCAATGTGATCGTCATGACATTGTTCAAAGGTTTAGGAAAAACAGATTCTCCCTTTATGATGTCCTCCCTCCTTATATTCCCCATCCTATTACCCTTACGTGTCTCTTAGCTCTAGTGAATAATAACCATTTAATTTTACATGTCTTGTCGTTATTTATTAACATGAACAAAATCAAACTTTAATCAGAGATTGTCTATTTTTTAATCGATAAGTATTTAAGTTTAGCTATATATATGTATATATTTGTGGGTAACATATAATAACTCGACCTGAATACAAATTGTTTATCTTCTTTTTCGAATTATATTTTTTAATCGGTCTCCTTCGTTTATGTCACTGTAGCTATCGAGTATTTCACCCTCTTTGGCAGACTGGCTGAAACTTTTGTATATATTGTAAATAGAATGTCGTTAGGTTTTTTGGCGGGATCTTGGTCTGTCATGTAGTGGATTTTATTTTTTATTCATAATCTTGTGTTACTTGACTCTATATTGTGTAAAAATTGGTGGTGTTTTATGTAACAAAGTTTGTTTATTGTGCAAAAGTGGAGTGAATGGAAAATAATACCAAGGACCATGAATTCTGAGATGCCACAAAAACTCCATGGAAAGTTCTAAAAAGATGGCCACCATCTTGTTAGTTCATTGAAATTTTATCAAGAAACTTTTAATATCGATACTCACTTGACAATGGCAGTAATAGTCTACTAAAAGACTAGTTGCCAAAGATGGAATGGAAGAAGAATTTGTAATCTATATATTAATACGTGAAGCCTAAACTTTGTATCCCTTTTTAACGGAATTGGGCGAACGGATGAACGTGAAATTTGGCATAGTTAAATTTTATATGGAGGAGAAGTGCAAAAAGCTATTTATTTTATATAAAATGCATTAGAAGTACATTAAATTAATTAAAATATGCATTACTCACACTAATGCTCCAATTCTACACAACATATACACACATGTATATAAAAAAGACAATTTGACATCCGTCAATAAAGAACTTCAAAAAAGGTAACGAAAGAGGTTGCAATGCTCGACTGTATGTATTATTTTACTCTTACGTTCCAAATACCCTTTTTCATTCTACATTCAACAATGATATTAACCGTAATAAAATTCGAACTTAAAAAGATCAATGAACTATGGTCGAATGTCGACCTCTAGGCGCCCATTAGTACTATTAACTACTCGACAATGGCAGTAATAATCTGAAAGATTGGTTGTCAAAAATAAAGTTAAATAAAAATGTCGTTCAAACAAATGAAAGATCGCGTCTCTATAAATACCTTATATGGTCATATAAATAAACAGTCTATTTCACGCACTCCGAGTATTATTATTACGCTTTCCTAGTCAGTCTAGAATCTTACAGTAGAGAGCCCGATGCTCCTACAACACTATTTATCACAGCGCACTCTATGTATCTACATGACATTGGCGGAATTGTGTATTGTTTACACATACCGTCGTAAATTAAAGAAGAAGAAGGGTATTTCTTGTCTATTTTTACTTAATTAAATTTAGTTATTATAAATTTGTCAGATCCTAAATACATGTAAGCATATATATAGCATATATGTTGTATAAATGCATGCAAAGTAAAAGCCCAAGATGAAGTTCTGTCACTTTAATGTACCCTTCACCTAGTTGTTGTACTTGTTGGTTGGTTGGTTGTAGCGTTCGGCCACAATCTCATCTGTCTAAGTCCACGTGGTCTAAGATGGTAAACACGATAAACGTAGAAGGGAGCTTCTAGTGCGTCTGCCGGAAAATACCAACAGATGCTTGGCGACAGATTTTCAATTGATAGCTAGCTAGGAGAACTTAGAATAAACCCTACCACCATGCTGTGGCTAGATCATGATGTTTTCCATCAACGAAATCTCCGACTCGGTTGCTAGGATGCGAACCCACGTCTATCGACGTGTATTACACACTAAAGCCACGATCGCTTCATACTGTAAAGGTCTTTCGCGTCAATAGCGCGTAGTCAATCTGAAAAGTAAAAGAGTAAGTGAAGTCCATTCTTCTTTGGTCCACCGAACCGTTCGCATATTATATATATATTCGCATATACTTGTTAGGTGGTAGAGCCACGCTGAAGCTACTACTGGTTTCAGCATGATTGGGTCAGCTCGCCCGGAGTAGTAGGGTACGACGTGAAGTAACAGTGCTTGCATTGTTGCGTTTCGTTCGGTCAGTGAGAGCGCCGGATACCCAACTCCCCTCCCCTCCCCACTTCCCCACTCCTCCTTCTCCCAAACATGGGCTGTTAACGCACTTGCGACTCTTCTGGTGTTGCAAGTGTCTATGGACGGTGGTAATCACTTAACATCAGGTGAGCCACCTGTTCGTTTGTAAAAAAAATAACGACTGTTAATATCAGTACCTCCAGATATCAGTATTTTTATCATTTTTTTGTCACTTTTTACAAAAATATACATTTATTTCTAAATTACACTATTCTTAATCCAAATTCATTAAATTTTATTTTCTGTTTTTTAGTTGGATTTTTAATGAAAGCGTGTTTTTTTAGTTTTTTAAACTATTATTTATTTTTCATTTCTTAGTTAATTTATGTTAACTTTTTTTTTCGGATTATTGCATTGTCATCGACCTTTGACAGGTGTGCAAAGTATGAATTAAATCTGATCGTTCAAAGTAGGACAAAATCGAGCTCAAAGGGGTCGGTTACAAACATACATACGCACAGGTGAAGCTAATAAAAGCGTGTTAAAAAATAACGGAATAGGAATAACTTATAGGGTTCTACCTTTCTTGATATCACCCATATTGTAACCACTATTAAAGATATCGTCCTTGCTCCCAACGAGCATGACTTTTGCCGACACTTCCAACAATGATCGTTACGATATTTCAACAAATTTACAAAAAAAACTTGATAAATGATATACCGAAGCATTCCTCGTGAATTATTCTATCTATTAACGAAAATAGCATTAAAATTCGACCAGTCGTTTTTGAGTTTCTCGCAAACAGACAAACAGACGCGTAGTAGGACTTTGTTTATAATATGTAGTGATGGTATACGTTCTCTACTTTCAGGTACACCGTTCGGACAAATGCCTGTTTTGGTGATCGACGGCAAACAGTATGCACAGAGTTCCGCCATCTGCAGGTACCTCGGCCGCAAGTACGGGATTGCCGGAGCTAATGAAGAAGAATCCTTTGAAATCGACCAGAACGTTGAGTTTCTCCACGACATCCGCGCGAGTAAGTTTTTTCTCGAACAAGATTTTCGTTATATTTTCTTTCGATATAATATGCTACTAAAGGCGCTTATAGTACTTCCGTACGGTTCAATCAAACACCATTAAATTGGCGAATGTATGACACTGCAATAATTGCAATAGATAAAAGTGCGTATGCAACGTGGCTCCAAAGATATATTTCTATGCCCTTTTTTTAACATGGATAGAAAACCCATCATGGACTGTCAGGCCCCCGGGGGCGAGCCTGAGCTGAACCAACCACCAACCTTTGTGATAGTCACGCAGGGGTGGTGCCATTCGGCGACTTCAACCGGCTAAAACTCCACGACAACCAATGCAGCACTATGGGTGGTGTCACGGGGTGCGCAACACCCTCCGGCAGCAGGAGTTTCCCACGCCACACACGACTGAGGCAGCTCGGTTTCTATGCCTAGCGTTCTCAGGTGTTACTGCCGGCTCACACCCATAAAGTTTTTGGAGAGATATTATGAACTCACGGGACTGCCAGAGGCTTTAGAAAATGTACTATTGGCGGTAATAGAATGATAATAACACATAATATCACTCGGATTCTTTATTTTCATTTTGAGTAATATACCCGCTATTTACCGAGGTGTCAGAGAGATATTTTCTTTCTGCTTCATAGTTTTTAGCGTTCGACTGCAGTCATACCTGATGTTAAATCACGATATGGTCTTATGGTACTCCCATACCTGCGTGTATCGGCACGAAGTTTTGTCTATGGTCACACTAAATGTAGATGTGGGAAGACATTATCGTCATGCGTTACGAAGTATCGGGCTGCGTGACGATAGTCGCAGCTCGATAACTGTGCTGGCGGTTTTTACACACATCAAAGGAGCTTAGCGGACGCTAATGTCGAGTCATTGGAAAGACACAGGTGTGGCAACGTTTAATCTGCGCCTTTATCGGAATGTTTAGCGCGACAAGTAGTCGAAGCTTCGTTTCGCAGATATGGGAGTAGCATCAGATGGTAAATACACTAAACCTAAAGGGGGTAATTGACTCTCAAGTGCAACTGTCAGTAAGATCTATCAGCATGTTATGATTTCATCAGGATTTTATACTTCACCGAAAGTTTCGGTACATTCGGTGCATTCACTTTTTTATCTTAATTGTAATTCTCTTAAAATTTTATGTCCTTTAAAATACACGTCATCATAAATTTAAGGAAATCTGTAATCAAACACTAGGCCTCCATAAGACAGGCATTGTCTGGTTTGGGACCAGAATTAAGGCTAATATTTTGTAAAGGTTTTATTTTATTTGTATACATACATTACATAGTGGTAAACATTTTATACCATGCTTTAATCTATATCGTTTAAATTATCTAATGTTTCAAGAGTCCGCGTCAGTCTTCTACGAAGCTGATGAGGAATTGAAGGCGAAGAAGCACGAGGACTTCGCGAAGAACGTCTACCCTGATATGTTGGAGAAGATGCACGCAATCGTTAAGAAGAATAACGGCCACATCGCTGTTGGGAAGGTATAATCTTTGTGTACCTTTATATAGACAATTAGCAATACCAAAAATATAAAATACTGCTATCCAAAAAGAGAGACGCATCTGCGGTTTTTATTAATATTCAGTTTTGTAAATAATCGTAACCAGACAAAAGGTACACCATGAAATAAAATGTATTTAGTACTGATGTGATTTAAAACTCGATGAAACGAGAAAGCGAGATTAAAAAGAGACAGAGACATAGGTCTATAGGATTTTACGTGCGAAAGAATGAGAAAGAATACATTATACAGTGTATCGTATGGTAGCTAGCCAGACGTTCGTAGGAAATGCCCTCTCAACATGACTAATAATGAATCTATATAAATATATTTTTTTCAGTTGACGTGGGGTGATTTCGTCTTGACCGGTATGTTTGACTACTTGAAGATGATGCTCCAGATGCCAGACCTTGAGGTCCAGTACCCGGCATTCAAGAAACTCAGAGACAACGTACTCTCTTTGCCTAAAGTTAAGGCTTACTTAGCTCTCGGACGCACTTACGAATATGATTTCTAAGTTAAATAAATATTTTTAAAAGACAATATTAGTGTATTAATATTATACCAGTGGGCGCCCAGAGGTCGACATTGATTTTTTTAAGTTTGAATTTTATTAGGGTTCTTTTGTCAAAGGGTATTTATTATGTTATAATATCATTGTAGAATGTAGAATGAAAAAGGGTAATTGGAACGTAAGAGTAAAATAATACATACAGTCGAGCATAGCAACCTCCTTCACAACCTTTTTTGAAGTCCTTTATTGACAGATATCAAAATGTCTTTTTTATTGACATGTGTGTATATGTTGTGTAAAATTGAAGCAGTAGTGTGAGTAATGCATGTTTTAATTAATTTAATGTACTTCTAATGCATTTTATATAAAATAAATAGCCTTCTGCACTTCTCCTCCATATAAACTTTAACTATACCAAATTTCACGTACATCCGTTCGCCCAATTCCGTTAAAATGGGATACAACATTTAGGCTTCACGTATTAATATAATGATTTTATACATCTATGTCAAATCTTTTAAAACCGAACATTTTTCGATTTTGCCGAGATTTTTTCCTTCACTATTAAAATCATTTGGGGAGTCAGTGGATTTTATACTTTATTCATAATCTTGTGTTATTGGCCTTATTATATCTATCTATATTATAAAGCTGTAAGTTTTATTTGTTTGGTTGAACGCGTTAATCTCAGGAACTACTGGTCCGATTTGAAAAAATCTTTCAGTGTTAAATAGCTCGTTTATCGAGCAAGGCTGTATACGCTATAGTACCAACATGAGCGGAGCACCAATGAATGTTTAAAAATCAAGGTGTTTTTTCCTTTTGAGAACTACCGCTGCGTGTTAGCGTTAGCTCAAAGTAACTATTCCACGCTGACGAAGTTAGTAGAAGCTAGTTTTGTAATATTAGTGGTGTTTTACGTAATATAGCTTGGTTATTGTGCACAAGTGAGTGAGATAAGCTAAAAAAATATTCTATATTTCATGTCTTATTTCATCTTTTTAAAAAAATCAAATAGCAAAAAAAACGACCGTTGGGTTCCGAACTGACGTCTTCGTCGGTCCGTATAATGCACATGTACAGTACGTTATAATTACGCTACGGCAACATGACGTTTCTAAGCGTAATTATCAATTAGTTGGATTATGAGTATAAAATGGCATATATATAGTTCCAACAATTAAACATAAGAAATGTAATTTAAATCGGCAAACATTTTATAATATGGCATGCGCTGCTTGAACGGTTTGAAATACAAGAACAAAATCTATAACGAAAATTTTCATTAGCATTACTCTTACAAAAAAGTATATCACGACACCATATATCTAAGTTTAATATCTTAGCTAGATAGGTGGTTTGTATGTCAAAAGTAAAATAAATTTGAGTAGATTAAATTTGGATGCAGATTTCACGTATACTTTAAAAATTCTTATAAAACAAACAACTAAATCAAAATGGAAATTTAATGTAGATAAAGTTTAGTTTTTACTGTATGTTAATTGATGAAGTTAGTCTGAAGTTAATGCGAAATATAAACAGTAAATACGCGAATAGTGAACGGGCGCGGAGGTGAGCACAGTGTACGTTCTATAAATAGAGTTCGCACTCGTTCTTTCCAATCAGCGCCTCTATAATACTACTTTAGAACTAATATCTGTTGGTTATAAATGTACTTTTATAGCTACGTATGTATGTATGCATACAGCGGTACTGCGTAAATCGTATACGAGTTTTTGGTCATTTTTATTTGTAATGAATATATTCATCGTAAGGCAAGTCTAAATCCAAGTATGTATATGCAGGAGTCAATGTGTATAAGTAGATCCGGAGAGAGATAAAATTGTTTGTAGGAGGCAAGAAAATTTAAGGGAGCACACTCTCGTAACAGGATACGTAAACAAAGAGAATGAAAATAAATATTTAACAGTGGTCAGATTGAAATGTTGGAGGTGAGTGGCACAGGAGCAACCCACTGGGTAGATATTTACTGGCGATGTCTGTTAGTTTTTATCTTGTTTGGACCCGGTAGGTGGTGCTATGAATGGGTTCTAGGTTTATCTTAAAAATATTTCTCACATATCAACTGGACATATGTTTGAGTGAGTACGTGGATAGTTTGGATTCTCAATTGGAAATGGTAGTTGTCGCTGCAATGGAGTTTTAAGTATTTTAAGATTTTCTGCGTTTAAAAATACAATTAAAACCGGTAATAACCTTTTGGTGCAGACAATGTTGCACGGGTCAGCTAGTATAATATGTAAATATAATATAATATTTGTAATAAGGAATTAATAGTTATCATTCGTAAATAATAATATGAACACGAAATATCAATGAAAAGTATAACGTAGTTAACTTATAATTTTATTATGATAACACAATACGATATATATATATATATATATATATAA
>MU158825.1:692219-753503 GCA_015888305.1 Antheraea pernyi
GAGTTTTTGGCGGGATCTCGGTCTGTCATGTAGTGTATTTTATTTTTTATTCATAATCTTGTGTTACTTGACTTTATATTGTGTAAAATTGGTGGTGTTTTATGTAATATAGTTTGTTTATTGTGCATAAGTGAAGTGAATAGAAAATAATACCACGGACCATGAATTCTGAGATGCCACAATAACTCCATGGAAAGTTCTAACAAGGGAGCCACCATCTTGTTAGAATATTGAATTAATTACTCGACAATGGAAATCAACAAACTCTCTGGAACATAGTACGCTACTATTAACTAATAAATTAAGATAAAAAAGATGGATAAAAGAATATATTATAGAAGATTTGGCGTTTCTGCCTTTACATTAATTTGGACATAGAAAAGATTTGGCGCGTATGCCTTTACGTTAACTTGGACATAAAACTGACTAAAGAATACATAAGAACTATAGAAGATTTGGCGATTAGGCCTTTAAAGAATACATAAGAACTACCTATATTGACAACTTCAGAATTAAAAATTGTTTTTTTTAATGTACGAAATATTATATAGAATATTTGGCGATTAGGCATTTAAAGAATACATAAGAACTACCTATATTGACAACTTCAGAATTGGCAGTATGGATTAATTCCTTCGCCTGTCCTATTGGACGAATATTATTACTACTATCTATGGTTACACTAAAAATTTTGAAAATTTAGAAGTTTTTTTAAATTGCTGAAAAAAGGAAACAATAATCGATCAAAAAAGAGGTCTAGTTCAGAAACGGTCGATTCGACATGAAGTGACCAATAGACATATTAAGAACTGCAAGAACTTCGCAAGTGTATTTTAAGCGGTAATTATATATCGATATGCATATTCTGTGATTTCGAAAACTTTTAATCATATTTTTATAGGTTATCGTTTTTGGAATGACTTATATCCCTAGTAAAGTCATGAGAATCAGTGGAGAATATAAATATATTAAACCTTATACCCCTATCAATTGTGAAATTACATTATATGCTTCCCTTGTACAAATTTTCGTCAAAATCAGTTGAGAAAAAAAATTAAGTTCTCATAGTATATGTCAACTGTAGCCTATTAGTTGAAAAAGTAAAAGTTCCCGTGTTTAAAAACTTCATACAGACCGGTTCATCCGTTTCACAAACACAATCAAGTATACTTTATTCAATCTCTAAGATAACTATTAACGTTAAAACTACCACTGCACCGGTTCGGAGAAACAACCCAGTCAACGAGTAGAACCAACAAGAAACTCGATCGGATCTTTTTAATATACATCCATGTGTGTCCATTGCAGGCATTACCATCGTTCACATATTGATTCACCCCACAATAGCCTTGAAACCAAAACCCGCTTGGTATGACGTATAAATTTACTTTCCGGCCAATCGATAATATGCTTTGAGACTTTGTTGTAAAACCTAACACTATTACCTAAAAATTAAGTTATTCGTTTTATACTAATATATATAAAGTTATAATATCAGAGACACTAAAAGACAGACCTACAGAGAAAACAATAACACAATGGACATACTATTACATAATTTGGATCAAAACTATAGATTTTAGATCGTATAGGGGTGATTTACTTCTATATAACACCGACAATGACAATGAACAACATAACAGTTACAAATCACGGAACAAGGATTCTTCTCTTTCTTCCGTGGTTACAAATACACATCAAAATATGAAAAAGCGTTTTACTCCATGCTACGCCCCTTTTAACATAGTAACAAATGTAACAACGTAAATCTAAAAATAACGAGGCCGGCCGGTTGCCGGTGCAATATAGCAAGCGTACATAAACTCCTACTATTTTGGTAGATATATTTGGTATAAATAATCTATTTTAATATATAATATTTCTATTATTTTATTCATGAAAATTGTATTTAAAATAAGATATTATAATATATAATTGTATATTCACAAAACATTGTAATTCTCATTTTAAATTTAACGATATACGTCATCACATATACGGTAGATATAATATTAAATGTTATTAAAACATATGACCATTAATAATAAAGTCAACGGCTCGATATATAAAAATTATGTAATATATATCTATTTAGGTAATAAAATATCCAAAAAAAATCGTATAAATGTTAAAATTCTATCCAGTTCGAAACATAACTATGAAAAATAACTTAGAAAAGAAGGGTAAAAATGACGTTCGACGTTAAAAATTATTACTATAACAAGAGTGACAAAGACTCTAATCTCAGCTAATGTATCATAACAATGATTTAGAGGTAACGATATGAATTTATATTAACTGCTTAAAAATATTACTTATATTCATAATATTAACTATAAATATTATAAAGAAATTAAGTATCTGTGTTTAGTAGGAATTTGCCTTTTCTGGCAACACCAATTGAACTGTGGTACGGCACGGTGAGCGTTTTGTGTCGTTGGTTTTCTTTTCAGTTGATATTTTACATACTTAGAAGGTGCCGTGAGTGCCGCCCTCGTGTTTCAAATATTTCACAAAACTTTATAAAAGAAGTAAGTATATATTCTAATATGCTTAAATTATATTTAAAATACATATTCCACGTGAATTTCCTATTAACACTGATGAATTGTATAGGTTTATTACAAACGTTAACGTTATTTATTCAAGTTTCCACGGGACCAATTTTGCCGGTGCTAACAATCAACGTTTCATTTATTATAAGGTTATACTCGATGTTATTCGTAATATTTTAACAGATTATTAGTTCTATTCTGGAACGTTCTGTTAGTAGGTATTTGTATATATTTTATATATCTACCCGAATATTTTAGTTTATTGGTGATTGAGTAGGTACTTTCCAAGTAATATAGTAATTATGAAAAAAAAAACATTATTATACATTATAATTATTCCATATACGTGTGCGTAAGAGACAGTATATTTGCCCATATGTATATACAATATTTGTAAGCTGTTACAATTACGCAATTGTACAAATATTGTTTACTAACACACACTAATATTGAATTGTGACAATAATGTTATTTAAATTGTAGTATTTTAACTCTGTTTGATATCAATACATATATATTACCGGAAGTGAGGCCATTCAAAAACAAATATCTGATGTAGCTACGACATTATTGCGTCTTCTTTATACACGGGCAGAAGTTTGTATCAATATTATGGTATGTTCTGTGTTTGGATAGACCATTTTAGTGTTAGAAGCCAATGACTCCAAGAATATTCACATATATTGAGCAGGACGGACATACACATATAACATTTTTTTCTTGCGGTCGCATATTACAATTATTAAACTTACCTTACAATATGATACAACTGAATGATTGTAACTCGAAAGGGTCTAAGTGCCATAAATTCAAAAACTTATTTTTACGAAAATACGATCAAATTGCCAAACCTATTATTCAAACGGGTTCAAGAATCTCTTTTTATTAAAATTTTACACAAATACGAGTTGTAGCAAGGTCTGTGCTACAGAACTTTCGTCCAGAAGGGTCTGTTTTTTTTTTGTTTCGGATGGTCATGGCTGTAGCAACAGATAAATTCACTAAATTACGCGGTAGGAAACGGACGCTACACATTCATATTGAAAAAAGTACATTTCCTTGTGTTGATTTAATGGAATCGCACACTGACACAATACCGTCGGACAGTGTCAAGTTTTTTTTTTCCTCGAACTGACTACGCTATTGACCTAGCAAGGTTTTAACAGCTTCACCGGACTACTAAGGCCAGAGCTTAAGGCACTCAGCCGATACAGTATCAACGTTTTCAGAATAGCTTCAAAACCAACTAAACTATCTATGCTTTGGCAGAGTTACAAGCTCGAAATAATATAATGAAAAATTGATAATTTGAATGACCTATTACCACCCAAAAATATAGCAGCCTACGAATATGATGAATGAACGAACATTAATGTGTCCGAAGCTTGAGAAGATTTTTTAATAATTTTATGAAGGCATTAAGCCCATTTTCAATATCTCTTCATAAGGCGCTTAAGACATTTTAAAATAAAGAACGTTTATTTCATGTTCCGTTTAAGGATTCCTAGTTCTTTAGATTTTTTGCGACTTGCTTCTATTAGTTAATTTAATAGATTTAAATAATAAATAATTATTGCATTTAAATGTTTATTATGTTTTATTTATGTTATATCTTTAAATAATTAAATTGACACATAGACCCTTTAGGTCTTATGGTTGTAAGTTCAATTATTTACCAGATGGATTGTCTTAATTTTTCCAATTATTATTTGCTTATTGATAATTAACCTTAAAAAGGTTGTAGTCATGGGACCGATTTGGAATTACCTGTGTTAAATTTCACAATTACAACTATAATAGTACATAATGGGAAAGTATAATGGTAGCTTAGATTAAAAATTGTCCGTTTGTGAGTAAAAATTTCGTCGATATCGCTTGAGCCGTTTCGGACATATTCTATTTATATGCATAGTAATCGTAGTGTCATCATCTTCTAATATTTTCTATATTTGTGTCAAGGCAATTGCTTGTCTTTAAAATTTTTAGTTCTGTCAACCAACCTGGGTAAAAACATTGCTTTAGAATCGTTCGCGAAAGTTCTAGAATCGACGCGTAAGTTGTTTTGTTGTTTCATCCATTTATAGTCGTTCGAGAAAGTTCTATAGAGGATAATAATTATTAATTAAACTAACAATGATAACACTTAATACGAGCAGAAGGAATTCTTGTTTTATTATCTCGATCAGCTTAACGGATAATAAAGTAATTGTAGAAACAGCGCGTACAGTTTGTTATTTCACCAGATGTATGGATGTGTCATGCAACCTTGACTTTACATAACTATCAATGTTGTTGGCCTAGTAACATAATTAAACTTGAAATTATTGATACTTCTGGTGTATCCATTACTTATGGCTTCGTTGTCTACAAGGTTTATTTTTTAAATTTATTTTTGACAACCAATGTTTCAGAACTATAATATTTTTTAAAATATTAGTTATTTATATGTAGTCGTAATATTTTATAACTATAAAGCTGTAGAAACGTCATAAGGGCTTCGACAGCGTCTTGTTAAAACTTGGCTATCTAACTTATTTGTGACGGATGCCCCGTCAATGTGCCCGTATCTGAGCAACATATATCTATTTCTTTTTCACCACCGATATTGAGAATATGCCATCTAACTTCCAAACTTTGTTTAAGACAGTGTGGCATTACAATATAATTTTACGTATGGTTGCGTCATCGTGCTATTTCTTTTGTCAAAATAACATGTGGGTAACGTATTTACAGTTTTTTAGTTCAGTATAATTGTTTCAGAATATTACTGCCATTGTCGAATTGGTAATAATATTACAAGTTCTTGCGATAATTTCAATGTTCTAACAAGATGGTGGCGTCATGTTGGAACTTTCTTTAGAATTTTTGTGGCATCTAAGTATTCATGTTCCGTGATATTATTTTCCATCCACTTCAATTGTCAATAATAACCAAATTATATTACGTAATATTACAAAATATAGAGTCAAATAACACAAAATTATGAATATAAAACGACTACTTATCACACCAAGATCCTGCCAAAAACTCAATTATAATAGTTGTTTTTGTTTTCCTTTACATTTAATTTTTTAGGTTATGTAGTGAAAAAGCGCAAAATAAATTAATATAATGCCTAATCTGCCTTAAAAATACGATAAATTTTATTCTTATATAACATGACATCCTGTCACATTTTATTACACTTATATTGCCCTTGGCCGACTAAATATGTCGTATTACGAAATAGAATACTGTTTGTCGGAAATGTATTGCTCTACGAAAATCAATATATCTTTATAGATATATCTTTTAACCGACGTGAAGTAATAGAGCTTGCATTGTTACGTTTCGTTCGGTCAGAGAGCGCCGGGGGCCCGCCTCCCCTCCCCTCTTCTCCTCTCCCTCTCCCACCCCTTATCCTTTCCCCCAAAGGGTGGCAACGCACTTGCCACTCCTCTGGTGTTGTTAGTGTCCATGGACGGTGGTGATCACTTAACAGCAGGTGACCCACCAGTTCGTTTGCCACTTATGATATAAAAAAAAAAAATAGATATAATTTTCTGTCCATGGCGTCCATTTGTGTACGTGACTGAACTCCTCCTAAATGGCTGGAACGATTTTGACGAAGTTTTTGTGTGTATTCAGGTGGATTCAAGAATAGTTCAGATTCACAATTGGACCCGGTAGGTGGTACTGCGGTTGACTCTTAGGTTGTTTTTTATATTATCAAGATAGGACGTACGTACGTACTGGCCCGCTTGTATATGTATAAATAAACGTCGATTGTCGGAATGTATATAAGCGCATCACTTTAGAATGGGTTCCGTATTAGGGTAATTCTTTTTTTTGTGTTTGTAATTACTAGGACAAGATCTGTATGAGAGAAAATGATTAAAAAATCATACGAAAAATCAGTTAAAAATGTCCATATTATATCATTAGACAGCATTAGGAAATATATTGACGGATTGAAATTTGGTATTTTTTTTCTATAATTACATAGTCCTATTGTGAAGGAAGGATTTGATCTCATTTTCGTAGTACCACCGTCCGAAGCCGGGGCGGACAGCTAGTATATATAATAGTAAGTATAACTCATTTAACAATTATTACAGTTACAAGATGAGTCGATGTTGAATTTTATGATTTCTGTTAAAAACCTCCTTGAATTGTATTATTTACATATATCTTTAAAACAAAAAAAAAAGTCTATATCTGCTTTGGACAAAAAGGGCAACAAAAATGTCCTATATTGCAAACCTTAGTATTTTATTTGGAAATCGGTTAGTGACTGAAAATCAAACTTGAAACCTACAATATTTTTAGTTTCAAGGCAAAACTATTGATGGAAAAACAAATAATGTAACCAATACCAGTACAATTAGTACCCATAAATTTATAACCTTGTAATCATCAACCTGATAATACCTACCTTCTATAAGTAGAATTTTTTAAAATCGGATCCGTCGTAATATTGATAGCCCCCTACAAACAATCTTATTTATGATTGTAGTATCTGTAGATTACTAAAAGTATAGATAACGTCAGTGGAATGACATTTTTATCAAAAACGGCATCCATAAATTACGTAACAAAATGTGGCATGATGAGCATTAACCCTCGTGACGTCACACGTTAAAACCTTTCGAATCAAAACATCTTTATGCCCTCGGCTGGTTTTGCAAGACCTTGATCTCATAATGGCGGATCATCTTTTTAAATATCTAGCTATTTTTTTTAATTATAATTTTATTAATTGTCACTGTTGAAGTTTTCCAAACCTATTTATACATACTAGTGGGCGCCCAGAGGTCGACATTCGACCATAGGTCATTGATTTTTTAAAGTTTGAATTTTATTAGGGTTAATATCATTGTTGAATGTAGAATGAAAAAGGGTAATTGGAACGTAAGAGTAAAATAATACATACAGTCGAGCATTGCAACCTCTTTCGCAACCTTTTTTGAAGTTCTTTATTGACAGATGTCAAAATGTCTTTTTTATTTACATGTGTGTATATGTTGTGTAAAATTGAAGCATTAGTGTGAGTAGTGCATATTTTAATTAAATTAATGTACTTCTAATGCATTTTATATAATATAAATAGCTTTCTGCACTTCTCCTCCATACAAACTTTAACTATGCCAAGTTTCACGTATTAATATATTTTATACATATAATAAGAAGGTAAATGTAACATGTCTGTACTTTTTAGATTTTTGTACAAAGGTTGTTGCAATGTATTGGATTAAGCAATAAAATACATTCCATTCATTTTTTTAAATATCTGCCTGTTTGTCTGAACACGCATCACTGCTAAAGTACTGCGTTCACGATAAAACCTCATTTATTAAAATCGGTTCACCCTATCAAAACTTATTATAATTTTAATGACACGACTTAAGTACGAGAGAAAAGTAGATAAGTAAATGGACTTAATACATTCAGATAATTTTATTTCTCATTGTTTTTTTTACATTAGGTTCCACACAGATGGAGTCGCAGGCACTGCTGGTTCTGTAATAAAAAGGGTTTTTTACTTATGTTGCCAACAGTCTGTTGACCAGTGGTCATAAGGTCTACATTCGTGTGCATGTAGTTTAAACATGGTTTTGGATAGTCCAGGTGTTAAGGGAAAACTTTAATTATTATTAACTTTATTGACATTACTATAAGGTTTCTAACAGATTGTCACGTTTTGGCCGTTACTTTAATTAATGCTCGCTGTACTTACTATATCTTACTTCGGCTACCTTACACATAATTATTGCTCGATGTACTTACTATGTCTTAGTTCGGCTACCTTACACATAATTAATGCTCGCTGTACTTACTATATCTTACTTCGGCTACCTTACACATAATTAATGCTCGAAATACTTACTATGTCTTGGCCGTTATTTTAATTAATGCTGCGCTGTACTTACTATATCTTACTTCGGCTACCTTACACATAATTAATGCTCGATATACTTACTATGTCTTACTTCGGCTACCTTACACATAGTTAATGCTCAATGTACTTATTATATCTTAGTTCGGTTACCTTACACATAATTAATGCTCGATGTACTTACTATGCCTTACTTCGGCTACCTTAGACATAATTAATGCTCGATGTACTTAATGTCTTACTTCGACTACCTTACATATAGTTAATGCTCGATGTACTTACTGTGTCTTAGTTCGGCTACCTTACACATAATTAACGCTCGATGTACTTACTATGTCTTGGCCGTTACTTTAATTAATGCTTCGCTGTACTTACTATGTCATATAAAGGTCGAATACCTATGAGCTCCTCATTGGCTTCAAAGTTTATGGACATAAAATTATTCAATTTGATATCGCCAATTTAATTCAATATATTTTAATTTTTTTTAGATTGTTATAATTCTAATATAGATAACCAGGTGTTATCGAATTATCAAAATTTAATAACGGTTTCCTTATCATATCTCACACGTAAATATAGTAATGTAATATTGGATACAATATTTTGAATGACAAACAATAAACGGTTGCGTAATAACCACTCAAAAATTTTTTTCTTATATATAGTACTAGCTTTTGATAACAGCTTTGCTCGTAAATTTGATTATTCCTCAGAAATAAAACATTTTGTCTGGAAGGAATGTACCCTAATCCTTTTCTGTTCTTCTGACAACGTATAAGTAAAATGATGATCGATTGAGTAGTTAAGGTTTGAAACAGTAACATACAAACAAAACAAACATACTTTCGCATTTATAATATTAGTTACGATTGTGCCGTCATATACCTGTCCGTATTTAAATATCTACACAGACCAATTTCCAAAACGGTCAGTTGAATAATACAAGTTTTTTGCATCTTCATCACTAGGTGTTTGGAGGACTCATCAAAGGAGTTTGAGTTGCACGAAACTAATGTATAGATCATGATTTTTATAAAACATACAGACAAAGTCGCTGGCGGCGGCTGGTTTTTATATACCTATTAAGGGATCCGGTAGGGAGGCACTACAGGCCTATTTTTTTTTTTTTTTCGAACTGACTACGCTATTGACCAAGCAAGGTCTTAACAGCTTCACCGGACTACTAAGGCGAGCGCTTAAGGCACTCAGCCGATTTTACTTTGACAACTAGCTCAAGGGTGCGCGGCACACCTCGGCTTTGGCTGTTGCCTGATACAAGCGATTCGCGACCTATCTGAGCTAACCTAAGCTAACTATTCATACATATATGAGTTGTTGAAACATATATGTGTACCAAGCATACATACCTCAACAACCCTTATATATATTTCGTATCGGATAATATTCTAAACTATTTCAGTTTGATAAGGGAAAAAATAAAACCCTTCCACCTTATTATGTGTAAGCGTGTATGCGTGCACGTGTGTGGAGGTGATATGTGTAATGTTGTCGCAGTGATGTAAGATTTTGTGTCACTGTATCGCGCGAGCAGCGTACTCAAGGGCTCCACGCCGAGGGAACGGATCTAGGCTTGAGCTGCTGCCGAGGGGGGCCTAGTCTGGTGTGCGGGAGCGAAATTTACCCCCAGACCACGGCGGCGTGATCTGTGGTTACGCGGGCGTGGGCGTGAGCACGCTCTGTTTAGAGAGACAGGCTGGTACTGATCGTTCACTGCCGTTATTTCATCGGGAGGGTCGGTAAAAATATGTCGCGGACGTCTTTTACTACGCGCAGCGTTTGGTACGGGTTCGTATTTTACGGCGGATACCACTAACGGACTGGGATGATTCGCGGCTTTTTCAAAATAACTAATCGTAAGTGATTTTACGTACGCCCAGATAGAAGGCATCTCTAGGTCCCTATGTAGATCAACTCTCCGGACGTACCACGGGGCACCGGTCACTTTACGTAAAACGCGGTTTTGAAGAACCTGCAACTTATGAAAATTATCTTTCGACATATGCGCAAAAACGGGACTGCTATATGTCATCACGGGACGGATACACGTCTTATACAAAGTGAGCTTGTGTCTGAGGGACATCTTACTCCTATGACAAAGCAACGGATGGAGGCGACCCAAAACCATAGCGGCTTTGTTTCGTACTCTACTACAGGCCTAATTATTTGACTAAATATCTATAGTTGTTTTGGGGGCTAAAAATGTGAACTTTATGAGCGATCTATAAAACGTAAAGAAGAATGTTTAAAAAAAGAATCTATATCTCGACAACTGCATTTGCCTGGTCCTACAATTGGTAAGAAATCAATCAGATATCGACCCCATTAGTACAAAAACAACATAAAAATCATTGAAATTGTTGCCGTATTACAGAGAATACATAATACACACCTGATTTTTATATATAGATCTGATATACACAATCAATAGTGATAACAACAACGTGAACAAGTGAAGAGTATTGTGCAATGATATTTGATAATAATATTTATCAATATAGTTATACGACTCGGGGTCATGTGTGTGTGTGTGCGTGCGTGTATGTGCGCGAACGCGTGCGCGCGAGCGTACCTACATGGGTGCGTGCGTGAGCGCGAGCGTTTCTGCGTGCGAGCGTGAATGCTTGTAGGAATTAAGAGATTGTTAATAGTTTTATGTGCCGTTTTGAAGCGCCATTGAAATACTTATGAATGCTTGCTAAATGTGCACAACAAGGTATGTGTGGCAAGGCAGTGTTTGACGTTTAAGTATGTTTTTACCTTTTTTTTATGTTATTTCCTCTGTACACGCATGCTCGTGGAGTACACGTGTGCGTGCGCGTGGAGTAAACGTGTGCGTGCACGCGACCATACCTGAGCTGCGTGCGAGCGTGTGTGCGTGGGTGTTTTTATAAGAATTGAGCGATTGTTATCAGTTTTGTGTATCTTTAATTTGAAAAACACCATTGCCATACTTATGAAGGGTTGCTAGATGTACACAGCAAGGCATGATGTCTAAGTGTAGTCTTGCTTTAATATTTTCAATGTTATTTCCTCCATACATAAATTAAAATAACAAACAATAAACAGGGTCGCGGGTATCACCTAGTAAGTAGAATCTTTATATATATAATTCGTCTGTCCGTGTATATGTCACTGAACTCCGACTAAATGCCTGGACAGACATTGATGATTTTTTTTGTGTATGTTCAGGTGGATTCAAGAATGGTTTAGATTCACAATTGGATCTGGTAGGTGGCAGGACAATGTCTGCCGGGATCGCTAGTAAAATATATAATTTCTTGCCAGTGCTTCTCGATGATTGTGTTGTTTGTCCGAACCAGTGGTAGTTTTGACGTTTATAAACACTTTGTTAGTGCCTAAATCAGATAAACTATCTTTGATTTTGAATCCGATAAGCGGTAATGAGAAAATAATAGGTTGGTACTGTCAAGGCTCTTGCAATTTTAATATTCTTCTGACAAAGTAGAATTTATTTAAAGCGACGTATCACGAATCTGTATCACGAATTAGAGCTTCAAGATAACGACACAGATAGTTCTAGATAGTAAAGTAATATGGTAAATCCAGATGTAAACGAAGTTCGTCATATACTTATCTATATTATCTGTAATTTATTAGTACTCTGTTACTATGTACAAGTGAGTCGTTTTATCGGTGAAACATTAGGTACTTGACAATGTTCATAAAAAAATAGTTATGGAATGTATGTAAGGGCAACACTTTAGAACGGCTGCACATATTTGGTTAATCCTTTCTTTATTCCGTTTGTAATTGGTTGTATAAAAGAAAATGTATAAAAAAATGTATGGAAAAGTGCAACATATTGAGTGCTACAAAATTTCGGTTTAAAGAATTTTATTTCTCAAAGAACATAGTTCACTTATTGATACTTAAATTTCGAGACAGAAGACCCTAGGCCGAAATATTGACAGAGTTGACTGTTTTTATTTTCTTTTTGTTAGAGAATTATTTAGTATTTGATAAATATGTAATTAGTTAAAATCAGTAAAATAGATTGAATTATTCGCATAATTGAAATTACTTGAATAATCCGAATAGTTCGATTTATTCGTATAGTTCGATTCGAATTTCGTATCAAATTATTCGGTTCGATTCGTTATCAAATTATTTGTAATTACCATGTTACCGCGTCTTTATGAACAAATTACTTTAAAATATGGTGTATTATTTTTGATATAATAACGTCTTATAAATCGATGAACGCCGGCTGCACGCACGAAAAAGCAAGACTAATTGTCACGTTCCGCCTGAGCCGAGCGTGCAAGCGAAAGCGCGGAACAAGTGATAGAGAGGCGCGATCGGCCTAAGCGTTCGGCTTGTGATGCATTTATCTCTCTTCCACTCCGTCCGCGCCGTTATCACGTTAAATTATTGTCCGTAAACTATACAGACAACCAATATTTTAATGAATGATTCCTTGTTTTTTAGAACAATGCCGAAAGTAGCAACGTACTATTTTCCCATAAAGGCGCTCGGTGAGGGTCAGCGAATGTTGCTCGCCTACGGTGGACAGGAATTCGAAGATAAGCGCATACCGATGGAGGAATGGCCAGAGTTCAAGCCCAGTAAGTAGTTCATTGTGCATATATTATATGATACACGAGAACTGTAATGCTTCTTAAGAATAATAGAGCTAAGATTGTTACAGAGGTGGTTAAAAGAAGTACATTAAATAATATCAATATTAATTTTTAAAAACACCTCTATAATTGCACCAGAATGTCAGTAAGGTAGTACGTAAATTAGGTTTGTACTTTAAAAATTGTAATAAATAAATAACCTAATCAATCATAATATTATAAATACCAACGTAGCTGTATATGTGTTTATCTGTGTGTTGCGTTTTCATGATTATCCTGCTGAATTGATTTGAATGAAATTCGTTATGAAACCATAGGTTTTCATCCCGGAAACCATAGCGTATAAATTTGAAAAGGGAGGTGTATATTTGTGTGGCGAATATATTTATCAAATAAGGAATCTAAAACTCATCATATCATATAACATTTTACTTTTGGTAAGAAATAAGAATTTTTTCTGCATTTTTGAACATTTAAGTTAATTTGAGGATGTTTTATACTATTGCCTATAATTACAAATAATTACATCTCACTCATTGACCTATCTATTTACATTCTTATATATATTACCTTTTCATTCAAAACAACTGAATAGTTTTTGACGTGATAACGTCTTATTAGATCGATGAACGCCGGCTGCACGTACGAAAAAGCATGAATCATTGTCACGTTCCGTCTGAGCCGAGCGTGCAAGTGAGAGCGCGGAACAAGCGATAGAGAGGCGCGATCGGCCTAAACGTTCGGCTTGTAACGTATCTATCTCTTTTCCACTCCATCGGCCGATGCGTCCGAGTCGATATCACGTAAAATTATCGTCCGTAAACCTACTTTACGGACAAACAATTTTATTTTAATGAATCTAATAGTATGGAGATTCAAGAAAGGTCCTAGAAATATATAGGTTACTAATTTTACGCAGCAGAGTCACCGGCAAAAACTAATAATAAAATAAATATCTCGCAGACTTGTTACCAAACGGAAAATGATTCAACCAAATATTATAAGATTGTCCACTGACCTTGAGCGTAAATCATTTGTATGATAATTGGACAATTCAATTATTAATTTCGTGAGGTTTTTCATCGTATACGTTCCACCAATGAATAGCTTTTATCAAGAGTCCTTGGGTCAGAATTACGAAATCACGCCATCTGTTGACGCTTCATAAAGATAAATTGATCGTAATCTGTCTATTGTCAATCGTAGTGTTTGAATATAGAATTTGTTTGCAAATCAAAATGGCCGACTTTTCTTTGATCTATTACATGTTGTATTATGTAGAAAATAAAGCATCGCGATAGCTACATTTTGTAGTCAACTAATGAATAGCGAGCAGGTTTTGAAATTTACCAATTTGTTATGTATGTGCTCCTCTTTGAAAACTAAAGAGAAAATTAACATAAGTATAAACAAGTTAAATTTACACAATTTTAGTAATTATTATCTTAGAAACAGCTATAGACAAACGGCTCTACGTACATGTTATTACATAGTATAAAACAAATTCCCCAAGTAATTCTCGAGGAAGGGGTTAGTATATAATCTTTAATATATTTTTTTTAATAATTAGAGCGGGACAACGGCTGCCGGGCCCGCTAGTTCATTATAAATAACAAAAAATTGGACTATATGAATGTATATTAAACACTTTTTTTTGTCAAACCAAGATAAGTCAACTTTGTAAATAAAAATATATGAAGAAAAGATTTTATTCAGCACAAACAACACATATTTACAAGTTTATACTAACATAAAAAAATCCAGTAAAACAAGTGTTGCATGGCATGAAAACCTATCCACCTATCCTCTCAAAAGCAGTATTTTTTCTGGATGATATGTCTGTCCCGATGTTCTTTTCTGTACTTTTAACATCGTGTATGCAACATTTCATGATAATTGGTTGAGCAGCTTTGTAATTTTAAGATAGAAGAAAAAAGGCGGTTGGAGAGGGAGGGGCTATGGAGCGGTGGAGGCAGGACCTGGTGGACGCGCGTTACGGGCTTTACACAACTGACGCCGTCCGCCCGGTCCTGCCGGAATGGTGTAACAGGCAGTGGGGCTCCCTATAATTTCGACTGGTGCAGGTATTCACCGGATATTGTGGTTGCGGATGCTACCTGCACCGGATCGCTCGCAGGGAGCCGACAATTTGCCCGTCTCCTACCGCCACCGTAGTTGAATCTGAGGGGATTCCTCATTGCACAGGTCCGACTGATGAGGGGAGGCAGCTGGAGGGTACTCAGTCTGTCTTCCTATTAGGTGTGAGCCCGGCGGCCACCTTTTGCCGGGCGGACCGTTGGGGCGGCTATCCAAGGTTGAGTAGCTCGTACGATCCCTTTCCGCCCCAACAAATACGGTCTGTCAGTACACCGTGGGGTTTTAAACCGTGCGAGCCGGACATAACCCACTATTTCCCCCGGGAGGGTGGGTAACCATAAAGGATTTCCGCACGTTAATAAAAAAAAGGACTAGTTTGGACTACAAAAGTCTTAAGAGATAGATTTTTTTATTTCTTTGAAAGTAAAATTTTCGGACTTATTTATTAAGTCTCGGAAGTTTTTTTTTGCAATCTGCTAGTAATTGCCCGGATTCGATACGCGTTTTTATGCAGCAATTATTTTTGGCTCTTTAAAGAAGGGTATTGTTAAAGTTATTTTATTAATTATTATTAATTATGTCCCGACCAATAGTAATAATAAAAATGTAATATACAAGTTGATATACGCGACTTTGTTTTTATTGTTTATTATCTTCAATATGCACAAGAAAAAACATAAAAAAATTTAAGCAAAAATATATTTTGCTTAGAAGATTTATTTCTAAACAATGCTAAACAAACAAAGGGAAGTAAACTTATCAGTTTACTTCCCCTCTTTTGCGCATGCTCATCACACCGCTTGCCCCGCCTCAAATATTGCTGAAAGGGGGACACATAGACAAGAATCGCGTGTCTAGGAATCAAACATATTTTTTTAATCAAAATCTATTCAATAACTTATTGCAAGATGCGTGCACAATGGAAAACCACAATCATCACTACATAGTATAAAACAAAGTCGCTTTCTCTGTCCCTATGTATGCTTAAATCTTTAAAACTACGCAACGGATTTTGATGCGGTTATTTTTAATAGATTGAGTGATTGAAGAGGAAGGTTTATATGTATAATAACATCCATTAAATAGTGGAGAAATACTGTTATTTTTGAGGTTTCTAATGTGATGTCGTAAATAATTACATAACCGATTCGATGCAGACGAATTTGCACGGGTCAGCTAGTTTTATATTATAGATAAATCATAGTTCGTTGATATATGCGTCTCATTCAATTATGAAAAATATAAATAATATCTAAATTTTGCGAAGCAGTAACTATAATAAATTTAGAGAAGAATTAAATCTAGATCTTTTTACTACTTCAGTTATTGCAGCAAGACTAGCCATCATCAAATCATTCTTTGACACAGGTGTCAAATACCTATGTAACTTTTCCCTGTGCTTTATTATTCTATTAGCCTCTGCCCGCGACTTCGTTCGCATGGTATAGTTACTTTGGGCTAACGCAGGCAATTTTGAAACATTCTTCATTGGTGCTCCGTCCCTGTTGATCTTAGCGTTATGATATATAGCCTATAACCTTCCTCGATAAATGAACTATATAACACTGAAAGAACTTTTAAAATCGGACCAGTAGTACTTTTTTTTTTTTTTACGTGGGGAAAATCATACATGGATACCCTCACGCCGTCGGGGGCAGCGTGAGGGTATGTCAGACTCCTACTGACTAAAAACCCCCGGTGTACCTCTGCCGCTATAGTCGGGGCGACACGCGATCTCTAAAGATTTCAGCGTGCCGCCCCAGCGGTTGGCCCAGCAGCGAAAGCGCCGCCGCCGGGCCCCCTCCTGTTAGGAGACAGCCGGGTACACACCGGCTGTCTCCTCCGTCTGCCGAACCTGTGCAATGGGAAGATGGGCCCCCGACCCATCCTCCCTAGGTCCGGCTACGGTGGATCCGTTGGCGGAGAGGGCCACTTAGAGGATCGTCCTCATGGCCGTAACCACGCCCGGCAACGAGAGGTCCTCTCCTACCGCCGCAGCCAGAGTGCGGCGTTGCTCCTCCCACGCAGCACACTCAGTAAGTGTGTGCTGCGCGGTGTCCGTCTCAGCGCCGCACTCGTGACATGCGGCGGTGGGACCAGTAGTACCTGAGGTTACCCCGTACAACGTCTCAAATTCACAAACTTTACCTCTTTATAATATTGGTAAAGATAAGCAGCACTGAATATCTTATTATTACTAGTAGGCACTAGTCAATGTTTCTAATTAGCTCGTAAGCTTTTTATTGTATTTTGAATTGTATATTAAAAGCTGTTGATACTCCTTGAAGTAATTAAATTAAATATGAAACGTGTAACTAAGCTGTGTATAGTAGATTTTAGAAAAAGGTTAATATATAATAAATTTTAAACAAATATACATTTTACGTGTTTCAGAAACCCTATTCGGACAAATGCCAGTGCTGGAGATCGACGGCAAGCAGTACGCTCAGAGCACCGCCATCTGCAGGTACCTCGGCCGCAAGTACGGTCTCAACGGTGCAGACCTCGAGGAAGACTTCGAGATTGATCAGAACGTGGAGTTCTTCAACGACATTCGTTCAAGTGAGTACTCGGAGCATGACATGGTTTAACGACTGTGGGTAAACTAAAATACCTTTTCCTTTAGTTTGCACTTTTACAGCCAAAAATGAAGTAAATTCATTATCATACAATTACAATAAAGTGAGAATTATATCATATAATGCTGTAGTTGCAGTCCGCTTGAGGGATTATTCCATTTTTTGGTTCATCTGCGTATTCGTTTGTCTTGAATGAAACTCTGTTCGGCAGAGCCACGGTAGGGTTACCTCACCTAGCAATAACGGAGGGTGGAAAACTCGGGAACACTGACGTCATTATTCGAAAAACTCGACAACGTTCGAGACATGCTATTTTGGAACTCCAGTGTATTTAATTCCCAAGACGGATATGTCACTTTTTTATGTATTAATTTTATATTACTAGCTGATGATGCCACGCGTTGCTGTGGCACAGTTATTACAAGTTGAATGAAAAATTATGATAAAGTATTTGCGTGACGCCGTCTATGAAATATCTATAACAGTCGGTCCTACACTTTTCTGTAAATAAACTAATTTATAGCGCCATCTGTTCGAGACTGATTATACTTATAATTAACTTGCCGACCCGTGCCCACCTCGTTGGGCGGTAATACGTAAGCGTGGAATGGTTATTTTGCGCTAAAACGCAGCGGAAGCTCTGAAAAGGAAAAAAATGCCCCGATTTTGCAACATTCTTCATTGCTGCTCCGCTGCTATGGGTCTTAGCGTGATGATATGTAGCCTATAACCTTCCCTGATAAATGAGCTATATAACACTGAAAGAATTTTCCAAATCGGACCAGTAGTTCCTGAGATTACCCCTTACAACGTCACAAACTCACAAACTCTACCTCTTTATAATATTAGTATAGATAATATAATCAACGTTCACAATCATTTTTCAATCACATTACCGATTTGCCGGATAGTGAGTTCAAGAACCATGTCAAGCGGGTTTTAATATCTAAAGGCTATTATAGGGTGGATCAATACGTGAACGATTGTGACGTCTGGAAATGACGCCCCTCTCTGTGCATCCACTAATAACGAATGTAAATATTTATGTTACTGTAAAAATATATGACATGAAAAGATAAACCAGATCGAGTTACATGCCGGCTCTTCTCGATGACTGGACTGTTTTCCGAACCGGTAGTGTAATGTTTTCTAAAGATTGATTTCTTTTCAAACTTTTTTTTTCCGTTTTGGTGCCATTTTATCATAATTTTCAAATTCCCTTTAAGGGCACTGAGTGCCCCCACAAAAAAGCCCTGGATTCGAAATAAATGTCGGAATGTATTTTTATGACTTTTATAGATGCTGCCGCATACCATTACGAGAAAGACGAAGCGGTGAAAGCGAGGAAATTAGCAGAGTTCCGTGAACTCAAATACACGTTCCTGATCGAGAAACTGAACGAAATATTGGAGAAGAATAACGGTCACATCGCGCTCGGAAAGGTAATTGTAATTTTTATCTATAGTGTCTCGAGACAGTGACTGTATAGTGCATTTTTAAGTTAATAGCGACCGCCGATCGACTGTCATTCGGGACTCGCTGTCATGTCAGCCTGCAAACCTCTGTGGAGTAGTCTTTGGGTGATGTGTGCTAAACGATGGATCTCTATAATTTTGATGTCTTTAGATAAGGTGGTGTAAGGTGAGGTGTTATCTTTCTTCTTTCTACTTTCATTCCCTCGTTCAGTATAACGTGAACGAAAATTATAGTTTTGAGTACTTGAACCTCCAGTAAATTAACTAAACTTTGTAAAAAACGATACGACAGCCATTTTAAAGTTCGAACGACACGACTATATATATATGAAAAAGGTAATCTGTTTTTTTTGGTAACCCATCTTCTAGTAGATTATTACGGCCATTGTCGCGTAGATAATGATAGTACAAGTTCCTTGCGATATCTAAATATTCTAACAAGATGGTGGCCGCATTGTTAGAACATTCCAGGGAGTTTTTGTGGGAAATCAGATCAGATCAGAAATCACATGCTTCGTGGTATAATTTCCCATCCATTTGTGAACAATAACCAAACTATATCACGTATAATGCCATCGATATTACGAAATATATTTTTTAGTTTTTATACAGACTTTATTCGAAGCTATTCCTATTTTGTTCGAACTGACTACGCTATTGACCTAGCAAGGTCTTAACAGCTTCACCAGATTACTAATATGTCTACTATTTTAAACTACATTGTCCATCAAACACTAAACCTGTCTATAGATATATATATATATATATATATAGTGCAGGTGAAATAATAAGGGCATTCAAACAATTAAATTTAAAAAACACAGAAGACATATGATTATTTATATATAATTCTTCTGTCCGGTTGTGTGTGACTGAACTCCTACAAAACGGTTGGACAGATTTTGATGATTTTTGTGTATGTTCAAGTAAATTCATCAATGGTTTAGATTTACAATTCGACCCGGTAGGTGGTGCTGCGGTTGACTTTCAAGTTTTTTTTAATTATTAAGGCAGGAAAACGACCGCCGGGTCCGGTAGTAAATTATAATAAAACACATCTGGGATGATGTTCTAGTTGATTTAAACTTAAAGGGTATTTAATTGTTTTCAGCTGACGTGGGGCGATTTCGTGTTCGCCGGTTTGTACGATTATTTAAAGTTGATGCTCCAAGAACCGAATCTCGACGAGAAGTACCCGATCTTTAAGAAAACCGTCGAAGCAGTGACTTCCCTTCCAAAAGTCAAGGCGTACATCGATGCTGCACCGAAATGCGACTTTTGAATTGCAAATTCACAACTATTCTACTTTCAGTTATATAAAAATATGTTATTGTTGTTTAAGATTTTGTAATCTAGAATAAAACGTATACGTCGTGTAGTTGTGTTTTTTATTTGACTTATGACTGAATAATGTGACCAGAACTTACAGGAGTATGACGTTTCACACGGGAGGTCATTATTGAGTAGATGTTAATTCATCGAAAGGTCGATTCACCGAAAAGACAGTTCATCGAAGTAAAATTTACATAAAAGACAGTTCACCTAAGTAAAGTTTATCGAAAAGACAGTTCACCTAAATAAAATTTACCGAAAAGACAGTTCAGTTCGGATAAACAAATATACTAGACTATTGACGGGGCATTTGTTCATAACATTCTCTTATAATGTGCGCTTTAAGAGATTTTATATGATATACAGAAATACTCGAAATACTTATATATTTTTAATAATACATACTATAAATTTTTGGCGAATTGTCTTTTCGATTAATTGTATTTAGGTTAACTGTCTTTTCAGCAAATTCGCCTTTCGGTGAATTGAGTGGATACCATCATCCTGGATGTTAATTATAGATATTATAAACCTATACATTATTAATCTTTTCCCACTCTCTCAATTTTAGATATGTGAAAGTGATATCTCTTTGAATTTATGGTGATATAATATGAAATATTAATAATTTCAAACGTTTGATTCGGTAAAACCATTTTATTTACTATTCATAAACTTAAAGTTTAATATATCATTAATATTATCTCAAGCAATTGGATCGATGGTACCTTTTTTATAGGAACTTAATTTTTTTTACAAAATGTGCGTTTACATGTTTTCTATATATTTTTTATGAATAGTGACAACATGAACGTGATAATAAGCTTAAAAAATTAACATTGTACTCAATTGTAATTATAGTAATTGGAAACAAAAAAACCAAGATACCGCTGAGGACAGGATTCGAACCTGCGCGGGTAGAACCCATTGGATTTCAAGTCCAACTCCTTAACCACTCGGACACCTCAGCTATATGAATACGTTCTAAATATACCGATATCATTGACTTTGTTTCTATTTACACAGTTGTTTGAAAAAACCTTTTGAAGGTTATGATTTATTATAGGTACTAGCTGACTCGGCCACGCGTTGCTGTGTTGCTGCTCAGCTATTACATGCGGAATTAAAATAGATTAACAGACATACGCCATAAAATAAACGGGACTTGGAAAATAAATTCAAAATTAAAACGTGGCGCCATCTATGAGATATCTATAACAGTCTATCCTACAGTTATCTATCAACAAACTAATTTAAGACGCCATCTGTTTGAGACTGATGGAATTTATAATTAATAACAATAATCAACATTGACAATAACTTAATTTGTAATTTAAAAATATGGAGGCCATTACTCGAAATATAAATTATCGTTTCTCTCAAGATAAACTAAATTATACATAAATGCCACCTTTCATGAAGATCGGTTGAGCAGTTTCGGAGTTCATCGTGAACAAACATCAAAGCACTAGATTTTTATATAATAGGTTGCTTTTTTTAAACGACTTTTCGGTTACGAAGCAAAATATTGTTGCAAAAATCTAAAAAAAAATTGTCTGAAAATTTGACCCTTTAATATTAACTCTAAACATTGTCTTCAGGTTAGTGATTAAATACTTTTCCATAGTAAGTATTCAATTAGAAAAATCAAATCAAAACCATCCGATCAAATATTTGTCTTGTGTTATAGCAAAGTTTGAGAACCAAAATCAACAAATTCTTGCTTCAGGGGTAAGATCGCATGCCCAAAACAGATAAAATAAACAGTTGATCCGATCATTTATGCATGTAAGAATCTATATACATTAAATATATTTTTTAGAATGGAAGATATAGGCCATATCCCTGTTTTGGATTTGTTTTCGAAGCACTAGAAATGTAGTTAAAATTAAGTCAGAAGTTACGCCTTGATAATATTTTTTTTATAATACTCATAAAAAAATGATGTCTTGTTTTATCACAAAAAACATCGAGTTTATAAAAACAATTGAAACTCAGAGCTAAACTACTGATATGTGTTAACAATGTACATCATACTATATAAATATGTCGTATCGTATACGGCTGACGATAAAAAAATTACTAACCCCTTCCAAATAGTCAAAAATTCGTCGGGTATTACGCCAACGTACCTAATAATTTCTGAATTTATTTTAATGAAGTTATTTAGTTTTAGTAGCCTTCATAAAAATCTCTTCAGCACTTTTTGAGTTCAACTCCGGGCATACAAAGCGACAAATGTACGGACAAAATATTTTAATATTTTATTTCCTAATGAAAATAGACTTAATGGCTTTATAATAGACTAGCGGGCCCGGCAGACGTTGTCCCGCCCTGATTATTAAAAAATCTGTGACAAATTACATACCAAAATGTTCCTCATGAATCACTTTACCCAATGGTGAAAACCATACAAAAAGCCGTTCAGTAGTTTTTGAGTTTATCGCGAACAGACAGACAGACAGAAGCGGTAGAGGATTTTGTTTTATACTATGTAATGATATCTATCATAAAATTTTGAAATGTATACACAAATCTACAGATTTAACAATATAGTTTTTTTTTCGAACTGACTACACTATTGTCCTGACAGGCTTTTACAGTTTCGCCGGTCTACTAAGGCGCTTAAAGCACTCAGTCGAATTTATTTGACAATTAGCTCAAAAGTGCACGGCACACCTCGGCTTGGGCTGTTGCCTTGTTACGCAACATCGCGAATCTAATTAAGCTAAGCTAACTATTCATACATATATGAATTAGTGAGATACACACGTATACTTTACGAACTCATACATATATTTCGTATCTGACAACTAAGCTGAACTAAATTAACTCTGTTCGAATAAGGGAAAAAAATAACACCCTTCCGATTAAGGTGTACCTACTTGTATATATCAATATAGACCGTACCTTATCAATATAGAGTATGGCAAAACTCACTTCAATATAATATCGACAATAACAATGGTCACAATAAGTGTAACATAACAAGCGTCGTTCCCTGATATCGTTTCCATTTTATTAGTTAGTAGTTGTGACCTTGACTTCGTCCGCGTGGAACCTGACGTACAAAACAGTGTAAAGAAAGTCGAAAGTCATCTAAATGTATTAAGTCTGATTACTATTTACTTTTCTCTCGTATTTTAGTCGCGTCGTCATTAAAATTATAATAAGTTTTGATAGACCGAACCGATTTTAATGAAACATAGACTAAAAGTTACTCGAAGATATGCATTATGATTGAAAAAGTTTTATCATGAACGCAGTACTTTAGCAGTGATGCCTGTTCATACAAACAGACAGACAAACATTGCCAAAAATGATTGAAATGTATTTTATTACTTTTTCTTAGCAGCAACAATTTTTTTACAATCTAAAAAGTACAGGCACGTTACATTAACATTCTTGTTCTATGTACCTATAGAAGATCTTTTATTCTGTGGGAAGGTAGCGACAACGTTGGGCTAAAACGTAATCTAAATAACAAGACCGGCCCGCGTGGCCGCGGTCGATTGCCGGACAGTATAGCAAGCGTTATGCGATGTTTTAAAACATCGATATATCATTTACATCCCTACACATAGTAGATGTATATATAGGCGTTCTTTTCAGTTGGTATTTATAACTACTGAGAGATTGACGTAGGTAACAAGCCCGCGACGTCGTGTTTACATTTTTTGCGAAACTTTATTAAAAAAATGTAAGTATCTGTTTTTGTATGTCTACATTAGATCTAAACTACATATTAAAGGGGATTTTTTTATTAACAGTGACGGATTAGATAGGATTTTTACAGATATTGGAGTATCATTTATTTAACAGTTACGATGGAAACGATTTTGCCGGTGTTAAAAATTAACTTTATATTTATTAGAAGATTATAAGCGATGTGAATTCGTAGAACTTAGTTGTTTTAGTAGTAGTTTTTTTAGTTTTTGGACATAATTTTTTTGATATGGTCCAAATTTGATCTGTTGTTTTTTTTTGTTGTTTTTACATAGCCTTTACAGAAAATCAAAGTTATATCGATGTTGTTTATTACAACTCCGTTTTTTTTTCTTAAACTTCTCTGTTTTTTTTAAGCACTAACTTTTAAGCATTGTCTGGTAATGGGGTAGATAACTCTAATTAGTATTTTCGATTTTTGAACATTCCTAACTTAACTCCTTCAGTTTTCAAATTTCTTGTTAATTTCAAATTTTCAGAAATCGAAAATAAAGGCTGAAAAGTTGAGTAAAGGATAGAAATAAAAAAATCTATTAAAATCGAAGTGTACACTCATTGTACATGATACAAAATTAGAAAAAATTGTAATATCCTAGATTAAATTTTTCTAGGTCATATAAAAAAAAGGATCATTTTTAAGAAAGTTATGCCCAATAAAAGTTTATTTTTTGAAGGAGTATAAAAAAAATCTCAAAATTTACCAGGAGGGCTATTTTGAGGTATACTAAAAAATATCACTGAATTAAAAGAAATAAAATAAAAAATTCAAACCATCCGATTTCGCGTGGAATGCCCCTTATATATACTATTTTGTACAGTTGTGTAAATCTATGATGTTAGATTTGACATGGACTAACCGATTAAAAATAAAAGCAACGATAATATTGTTATTTTGAATTGTAGTATTTTTAACTCGGCTTAGTATTTTTTAATATCTATAATAATTTGTGTGAAGGGAAGAGAATCTGCGTATAAAAGTAGATAGATAGATATTTGATTTAGTTAAAATATTATTACCTACTTCGCATCTTGCTTAGAATGTGGTAAAAGCTTGTATTAATATTATGGTATACTCTGTGATTGAATAGACCACTTCAGAGTTAGAAGTTAAAGATTCCAAGATGTGTAAACTAGGATGACGGTAGGATGACTATTGCGGTAACAATAGGCTTGCAAAATAATATAATTATTATTAGTTACTACCTACGGTTTCAATCCATTTTTTTCTTGCAGAAAATATGTACATGGCTTATTTACTTGGCTTCGTTTTTGATTGTCCTTTATTTTTTAAATTATAATTTACTCAACGCTACTCTAACCTTAAAAGAGTTACAGCCATTTTACCAATTTCTAATTATCTCTGTTAAATTTCACAGTTACTGCTTAGACTCTTGTGGTAAAGCGTAATGATGTATAGCTTAAATTATTCCCAGCAAAAAAATCTTTTAAAAGTCTCGTCAAAATAGGTTTAGCCGTTTCCAAGATTACATCGGACAAACATCAGACACATATATTTTATTTATATGTATAATCTAAGCGTAAATGTGTTCTGGAATATTCTATATTTTTTCGCCAGTACCGGTCTAAGCTGAGGCGTGGTTGTAGAGTTGTTTCACTCACTTTTGTAAAGAGATCGCTTTAGAATCGGTCGCGAAAGTAAAACGAATGATATTATACCTAAAAAGGTGTAGATAGGTTTATCATTTTTGGCAGCCATTCTTCTAGATTATTACTGCCGTTGTCGAGTGGGTAATAATATTATAAGTGTCCTGTGATAATTTTAATGTTCTAACAAAACGGTGGCCTACTTATTAGAACTTTTCAGAGAGTTTTTGTGACATCTCAGAATTTCTCATTTCTCATCCGCTTGTCTTGAGCACAATAACCGTTATTACGTAAAATACCACCAATATTACAAAATAGAGTCAAATAACACAAGATTATATATAAAATTTAAATTCCACTACATGACAGACTAAGATTCCATCTAGAATTCCAAAGAAAGGTCACTTATATGATATTTTGACAAAACAGATGTCACGGTAACGCACGCTTACGTGACGTAATGTTAAAGTCAACATAATTCAATAAAATATCGAAGTAGGATGACATGTTATTAATATCATGAGCGAAAAAGAGATAATTATATGTTACTGTTCGTTACCTGTATGATATTTTGGAAAAAACAAATGTCACGGTAACACAAACTTACTTTTTTTTTTTTTCGAACTGACTATGCTATTGACCTGGCAAGGTCTTTACAGCTTCACCGGACTACCACACAAACTTACGTGACGTCATGTTGTAAAGTCAACATTATTCAATAAAATATGGAAGTAGAATGACATGTTATTAACATCACGAGCGAAAAAGAGATAATGATATGTTACTGTGCGTTACCCGTATGATATTTTGGAAAAAACAAATGTCACGGTAACGCACACTTACGTGACGTCATGATGTAAGTTTTATTAACTTCAGGAGCGAAGAAGAGATAACTGTGCGTTACTGTGTGTCTTTCCGTGTAGACAACAATATATAATAATTATTCAGACATGACATCACTTAGTATGATATATATAATGCCTAAAGCAGATTCACTGATGTGTAACGTTGTACCAAAATAAAATAGAATAAATAATCTAAAAATATACCTATAAATAAGAATAATACCTTATTAGAGCCTAAACTGAATAAAGTATTTTTGATTTGATTGATTTAATAATAATGGAAATTTAATTTAATTTAAATAATAAATAAATAAAATCGAAGTATTATTGGTTTATTTTTATATACAACTTTTATTTTACTTGATTTATTTGATTGACAGAATTCTTCAATTTTTGTTTGCGGACGATATCCCACATCATTAGACGTTTTAGTTAATTTGCTGGAAACCTAGAAATAATTAAGTTAATATTAAACTATGCAAGGGGCATTCCACACTAAATCGGAAATAATTTTTTGATTACTCGTTCAAAAGAAATCGAATTTAAACAAAAGAAAATGGTATCCATAAATACGTAAAGCTACTCCCATACCTGAGTCAGGAAATTTCGGCTATTTGTCGTGATAAAAACTACCCTCCACATGAAATCTGATAAAGGCACAGATAAAGTACACCTTTCGTCATTCTAATAATAACTCGAAATTATTGTTTCCAAGTTTCTTTGATGTCTGTAAATACCGTGCGCCAAGTTATTGTGCCACGTCTATTGTCATGCGATTATGTGTTCACACACCTACATTTATTGCGACTGTAGTCAAAACAAAATTGAAACACGCAGGTATGGGAGTGTCATTACAAAGTGGGTCATGAAGGTTGAGCATTAAACTTCGTTATGCCACATTTAGGTATATAATAAGCATTTTTACGAAACACATTTAACACACATTTTAACGAAAAACTTTAGAATATTACAATTTTTTTTGACATTACTATACGGTTTCTAATGCTAGTCCCATACCTGCGTGACAAAGCTTCGGCTACTTGTCGCGTTAAAAACTAACCCCAAATTGAATTTCGATAAAGGGGCAGAATAACGATATTAGCTTTTCCGAGTTCCTTTGACGTGTGTAAATACCGCAGGTCTAGTTGTGGCGCTGGCGTCTATCGCCACGTAGTCCGCTAATTCATAACGCATAACGATAAAGTTTTTCCACAACGAAATAAGTATAATAAGTAAAATTGAGCTGTCACGGGACGCCTGGCAGATGTGAAACACATGTGTACCGTAGTAAACAACACTGTATACACTATAGGTATGCGAGGTCAGTGCGACAAGAGAGATTGCGCACAGTCGCTTGCGCATGACATCGCTTCGCCACGTCTCGCCATGCCAACAATTAGGTTTACCCTCGCTTATACAAGGTGTTATAATATCAAAAAGAGGTTATAATATCACTAGTGACCATAGTGAAAACCTCGTGGCGTTACACGCAGATATGGGAGTAGTATTACAATGTGAGGCTGTGGCCACCACGAGATTTCACGTTCACTGTCTCTTCCGGCCGCTTTACACATAAAAAGGTCCAATACCTTTGAGTTCCTAGATAGGTCCAAAATTCATAAAAATAAAAAAAATATTTCGTCAATTTAATATCTTATATGTATATCGTAATATTTTTAGATTGTTGTCATCTAAATTTAGATAACCATGTACCATAGAATTATCAAAGTGTAAAAATGATTCTCTTATCATACCTGACAGGTATGAATTGCAATATCGGACAACGTATTTAGAATGACAAAGCCAAAATAAGCGATACCCTAATATCAATTAATTAATGTTTCCAAATATATACGATTGCTCGCGTGTTTGTATGCGTTTTTGAAGTGACTCGTCTTTAGGTGCAGACGGCCACCATCTTGTTAGAATATTGAAAAGATCGCAAGAAAATTGAAATACCGTACCTACTCGACAATGACAGTAATAATTTATTAGAGATTGTTTGCCAAATATAAAACTAAAAAAAAATATTTACCCGTGTTGAGTGATTTTTGCTAAAAAAAAGTTATGACTTCGCATCACCGATGACCTCGACATGCTCGTGACGTATTGCGCTTGCGACGCGTAGTATAGCGGCCTCTGTGCATGAAATATTGATATTTTATACTTTTATAAACTGTATAAAACCGTCTTGTGGATAAAGAATTATTCATATATTCACACCGTCATTGTATATACATAATGAGATAGACACAATCTATAGATAAAGAGACCAACTTAAAGAAATGAAGAGTTTTGTTAAGTCATTATCTGATAATAATATTAATGACTATCCGCATTATTGTAAAAAAGTTAAATACGTGATGAATACTTGCTTTAAAAAAGTTTGATCACAAAACATACTCTTGAGGCCTTGTTCACAGATGGACATTATTTAATCTCTAACACTTCTCTAAGTTGCCAGTTCATATTTTATTGTTGTGATTTATTTCAATTTGCCAGCGAAAGACGTTTCTTAAGAAAATATGATATTCCTGGATATAATTAATTTGGAAGATATAAATAAATTGTATTGTATTTTTTCATCTATTTACATTGCCACCCTTTTTTTTTTTTTTTTTTTAACGTGGGGAAATCCCTTATGGATACGCCACCCTCCCGGGGGAGAGGGTGGGTTATGTCCGAGTCGCACGGACTAAAACCCCACGGTGTACCGACAGACCATTTTGTGGGGGCGGCAAGGGATCGTTCAAGCTAATCAACCTTGTAGAGCCGCCCACACGTTCCGCCCGGCGGAAGGTGACCGCCGGGCTCCTACCTATAGAGGGACAGACCGGGTACACACCAGCTGCCCCCCCTCGTCCGCCGAACCCGTGCAATGAGGAGATGGGCCCCCCGACCCATCCCCTCAGGTCCGGCTACGGTGGCAGGAGGAGCCGGGCGAAGCGCCTTCTCCTCCTGCCTGTCCTCCTTTGGCGGAGACGGCCACTTAGAGGGTCTGCCTCGCAGGCCCTCTCCGCCTCCTCCTTCTGCGAGATGACCTCCTCGCAGAAGGAGGCCATCGCTCGCACACCGCGCTCCCCTGACGCAAGTTCGCGTTATCCTTTTTCACAAGTCTAACCTAACGTAACCAAAGCGAGACAAAAGAGCAAGATGGCGACTGGACCTGTGCAATGAGGAGATGGGCCCCCCGGCCCATCCCCTCAGGTCCGGCTACGGTGGCAGGAGGAGTTGGGCGAAGCGCCTTCTCCTCCTGCCTGTCCTCCTTTGGCGGAGACGGCCACTTTGAGGGTCTGCCTCGCGGGCCCTCTCCGCCTCCTCCTTCTGCGAGATGACCTCCTCGCAGAAGGAGGCCATCGCTCGCCACGCCTGTTCGCTGCCGAGCATGGCCGAAACCACGCTCGGCAGCGATAAGTCCGTTCCCACTGCCGCCGCCAGAATGCGGCGCTGCTCCCCCCACGTAGCACACTCAGACAGAGAGTGCTGTGCGGTATCTTCGACAGCGCCGCACTCGTGGCAGGCGGTGGTCGGCTCCCTGCGTGCGATCCGGTGCAGGTACCACCCGAAATAACCGTGTCCGGTGAGTACCTGCACCAGCCTAAACGTCAGGGAGCCCCACTCCCTCTCCTTCCACGCCCGCAGGACCGGGCGGACGGCGTCCACAGTGAATCGCCCGAAACGCTCGTCCGCCAGGTCCTGCTGCCACCTTACGACGGCGTCCTCTCTTTGACGCCGTCTCTCCGCCTCTACCTCCCTGGGAGCCGGGGGCTCCCCCCTTCGTTTCCTCTCCGCCGTGAACTCGTACACGGCGGCGAGAACTCCTGCCTCCAGCTCCCAGGGCAGGGAGCCGGCGAGCACACAGGCCGCCGCCGAGGACACCGTCCGGTACGCCCGGATCGCCCTCAGTGCCACCGTGCGCTGCGCACTTCGCAGCGCACGCACGTTGACGGCACCGAGGGCGTCGGCCCAGACCGGAGCCCCGTAGGCGGCCATCGCTCGCACGACTCCCATATAGAGTCTGCGGCACCCGGCACCCGGTCCCCCTACGTTGGGGAGTAGCCGGCCGAGTGCCGCAGCCGCCCCACCAATTCGCGGTCCGAGCCCCGCAAAATGGGGCCCGAACCGCCAGCGCCCGTCCAGGGTGAGGCCCAGATATTTCATCCGGGTCCCCACCCCGATCTGGGCGCCCTCCACCACTATGTGGGCCCCTACATTGCCACCCTGTAGTTATGAAAATAAAATGTCTCCTTAGGTTTGCCTGGAAGAGATCGCTCTAGGCGATAAGGCCGCCTTGTATATTTTCAACGTGTGTGCAATAAAGAGTTTTATTATTATTATTATAAATTACACAATTTTAGAGATTCCCAAGTAAATCATAACTACTACTATTTGACACTATTGACATTTGACAATGTAATCATCTGAGATTATACTGTTATTTCACCTCACGCACTTTGACGTAATATATTAATCTTATAAATTACTTATTTTAACAGTTACATAATTTTTATTTAATTAAAATATCACAATAATGATAAACAATTTAACTTGAAGTAAGTAAATTTCCTTAATGAAGTCGGAACAAAAATATTATTCATGAATTGAAATTGTTCGCAAAATATCTGTATGTAATGGAACGTATTTGAATGATGAGATTGAATTGAACGAATGCTATTTAGAGTTGCATAAAAAACTTTAACCTGATGTTTAGCTAGATACCTCATGGCCACGCTTTTGTAATAAAGTCTTATAAATGTGTACAAATGAGTTTAAAATTTTTGACACTGCTTTATGAAACTCGTCTAATGCCCGTGTTCATTTTTGTTTTTTTAATAAGACCGTATATGTTTTACAACTAGAGGCCATTTGTGTGTGAATTAAATTGAAAAGAATTGAAAGATATAAACATTTCTGTGTTTCGTTAATTTGAAATACATAATTAAAATGCGTATGGTGAAGAGTAGACATGACACCGGGTAGGCATGATGTTTAAGGAACTGATTTTTAAAAGGATCGCGTCCTTGTACTTGCGTAGTCTTTATCAGTTCATGGCTTGTTGTGGAGGTCATCTATTCTTCAATAGGTAGGTGGTAGAGCCACGCAGAAGCTATTACTGGTTTCAGCATGAATAGGTCGAATCTCCCGGGGTAGTACCAACCCACAGAAACACCGACGTGAAATAACAGTGCTTGCATTGTTGCGTTTCGTTCGGTCAGTGAGAGCGCCGGAAGCCTAGCTCCACTCCCCTCCCTTCCAATTCTTCTCCCAACCACAGGCTGGCAAAAGGCTATTATAGGGTGAATCAATATGGGAACGATGGCGGGGTCTGGAAATAACACCCTTTTTCTGTGCATTCGCTAAAAACTATGTTAAAAAAATAAACCAGATCTAGTATTTCGCCGATTCTTCTCAATGACTGTGTTGTTTTCCGAATCAGTTAAATAAAGTGTTTTTGATTTTGAATCCGATAATGGGGGGATTATAGATCGGTAGTATCATTGTATTTTGCGATTTTAATATTGTTTCGACAAAACAGGACTTAATTACAGCGATAAAATTGTTAATTACGAACTGGTGTTTCAAGATAACGACATAGATAGTATATATTTATCAATTTAATCTAGATGTTAGTAAAGTTCCTCATATAGTTATCTATATTATCTGGGATCTATAACAAGCGCTCTGTCACTACGTAGAAGTGAGTCGCATTACTTGACAATTTTTATCAATACGCCTGTTTTAAATTCATCTATCTATAGCAATACTAATTTAAAATTGAGATTGGATAACAATGCGACAAAAAAAAAAGTAAAAGAAATAATAAGGAATCGTCCATGAATTATGTGAGGCGTTTTTGAGGATTTTTTGTCCACCCCTCACCCCTGGTGAGATGTCGTGAGATCCCTTCCCCTCCCCTAATCTCACGTGGGTCATTCAAAATTTCAGTATATTTATTACTATACTGGCTTTTGACTTATTCAAAATTCAAGCCCAATTTGCTTTATTATTTTTATTTTACCTTTCTACTATTATTACATTTAATTAAATTTATCATTATTATATTACGTTCCGATATATCAACACTAAATAATTTTACATGTATTCTTTAATTTTAGTATATATATACTATATATAGAAGAATTGAGTAAGATTTCGGGATATTTAAGTAAGAAACATGTTTTATATTAAATTAATGTCATCTAATTCTTTACAGTATTTTTTACCCAAAAAAAAACGCGAGATTTGCCTTGACCCCCCCTTTAATTTCCTCACGTAATTAACGGACGCTTCCTAACAAATAATTGCATTCTTTTCGTGAAATTTTACATAGACACAATACAAAAAACACAGAAACATTGTTATTTTTTTAATTTTATTTTAGCCAACCAGTCTTCTAGTAGATTATTACTGCTATTACCGAGTACGTTATGATATTACAAGTTCCTTGCGATTATTTCAATGTTCTAACATAATGGTGGCACCCTTGTTAGAACTTTCCAAGGAGTTTTTGTGTCATTTGAGAATTCATGCTTCGTAATATTATTTCCCATCCCCTTCACTTTTTTTTTCTTTTTTTTTTAACTGACTACGCTATTGACCATTTAAGGTCTTAACAGCTTCACCGGACTAACCACTTCACTTGTTTATTAAACACACCATATTACGTAAAACACCACTAATATTACAAAATACTAGCGGGCCGGGCGGTCGTTGTCCTGCCTTAATAATAAACAAAAATAACTAAAATTCAACCGCAGCACCACCTACCGAGTCCAATTGAGAATCTAAACCATTCTCGGATCCATTGGAACACGCATACAAAATTTCATCAAAAGCGGTCCAGCTGTTTAGGAGGAGTTCAGTGACATACACACGCACCTCGAATAACACAAGGTTGTGAATGAAATATAAAATGTAGTGGACATGACAGACTACGAACCTGTCAAAAACTCCCATTGTTCTTCTTAAGTCGTCTTAAAAATGTGATGTATTCGTTTTTTAATTATGGATTTTCCTTTGTTTAGAACAATGCCGAAAGTAGCAACGTACTATTTTCCCATAAAGGCGCTCGGTGAAGGTCAGCGAATGTTGCTCGCCTACGGTGGACAGGAATTCGAAGACAATCGCATATCTTGGGAGGAATGGCCAAAGTTCAAGCCCAGTAAGTATTCCATTGATCCGATTGACTACAAGAAATCTGTAATGATTCTTAAAATAAAAAAAATATTGTGTGTTTTATGAAACACCAATGATGGATGGATGAAATTTTTTGGAAAATTATTCGATTAACTTAATAATTGAAAAATGAGAATGATAATGGGAAATCAATAGTAGACAAGACTATAAATATAAATTTTAAATTCAATCTGCATATTAGAGTACGGAATACATAATAAATACAATAATCCAGATGATAGACGCATGTTAGAAATAGAGTAAGAAATAGCTCTGTCAAGCGCCTTTCACCGGACCACTACTCCGCAGACAGCTGTTATAAGACATGCGATAGATGGACGAAAAAATTTGAGACGGTGGAAAAAAGTTTCACTTTAATATTTTACCTCACGAGATTCCGTCAGTTTTATTCATAAAATTTGAAGCAGCATGCATTATAGAGTTGCCATATTTGATTTAAAATTGTCAAGGGGGAAAGAAGTACATTGGATAATACAATTTAAAAAAAATCTACTCTAAAATGCGCAAGTAATTCCATGACCATATTTAGATATGTACCTAGTTTTGGATAGTCATAAACCTGCTAATATCTGCCTCACTATACATATCTATAAGATTTTAAGGAGTTCCCTCCTGTATTTTAGTAATTCAAGGTCCAATTATCCTAACTCCAATAAAAAAAGTTTTTTTTTTAAATCAGATTATACCTGACGGAAGTTCGGTGGTAACAAACAGAAACAAATTACAATCGAATTAAGAACAGCCTTGTATTTGAAGTCGGTTATAATGTAGCATGTTCTGTGATATCAGTGGAGACAAGAGTTTAAGAGGTCATGTCTTAAATTAGGTTGTTGTTTAACCATTCTACCGTCTGTATCATGGCGAGTGTTCTGAAGAGCTATTTAATTTAATCCCTTCCTCTCATTTTCATACCCGAACCACGCGCGCTGGGCTTCGGAGCCATAGTTTTACGGTAAATCCTATCTGGGAACGAACTAAAAAGTTCGCAACTTCTTATCTCTGCCGTACCGTGAAGCTATGGAACAATCTCCCGGCCAGTGTGTTCCCTCCTTCCTATAATATGGGGTCAAGCGTAACGTGAAGAGACATTTATGCAACCCGGCATAACAGCGGCCACCGGGGATGATGGATAGCGTGTCTCTCGGTAGTCGCCGTTGTTTTTGGATTGTACTATGCTCACCATCAGGCATAGTACAGTCACTTTGCATTTTTGGAATTTTTGAAATCCAGGTCTCAAGATGGTTGATAATGTTATAAATATCTAGCCACTTTTTTAAAGTACACTTTTTTAGTAGGTGGTAGAGCCTCGCTTTAGTAGGTGGTAGAGCCACACTGAAGTTACTACTGGTTTCAGCATGAATGGGTCGGCTCGCCCGGGGTAGTACCACTCTCTCACAGTAAACCGACGTGAAGTAACAGTACTTGCATTTTTGCGTTTCGTTCGGTTAGTGAGAGCGCCGGATACCCAACTCCCTTCCCCATCCTTACTTCCCCACTCCTCCTTCTCCCAAACACAGGCTGGCAACGCACTTGCGACTCTTGGTAGTGCAAGTGTCTATGGACGGTGGTGATCACTTTGTTGACCGGTGCATCATAAGGTTTACATTTGTTTGTATGGAGCTTAAACTTATGGTTTTGGACATTATGATTATTATATTAATACAATATTAACACATGTTAATAAACGTTTATCATCATCATCATATATATTAATACGTGAAACCTAAACTTTATATCCCTTTTTAACGAAATTGGGCGAACGGATGAACGTGAAATTTGGCATAGTTAAAGTTTATACGGAGGAGAAGTGTAGAAAGCTATTTATTTTATTCCGGTGAAGCTGTTAAGACACTGCTTGGTCAATAGCGTAGTCAGTTCGAAAAAAAAACTATTTATTTTATATAAAATGCATTAGAAGTACATTAAATTAATTAAAATATGCATTACTCACACTACTGCTTCAATTTTATACAACACATACACACATGTAAATAAAAAAGACATTTTGACACCTGTCAATAAAGGACTTCAAAAAAGGTTGCGAAGGAGGTTGCTATGCTCGACTGTATGTATTTTTTTTACTCTTACGTTCTAATTACCCTTTTTCATTCTACATTCAACAATGATATTATAACATATAACTATTATTATAATAACTGAGTAACCATGATAAAAACCTTTGATTATAGAAGTAAGTTGACAAAAGAACCCTAATAAAGTTCAAACTGTAAAAAATCAATGAACTATGGTCGAATGTCGACCGGTGGGCGCCCACTAGTAAAAATAAATATACTATCACAGATAACACGGGTGACGATGCGGAAACATATTTCAACCGAATATTAAAAGATTGTTTATCGGCCTTGAGCTTGAATGACTTGCATTATAGTTGGATAACTCGGTTATAAATATCTTGAAGTTTTTCATCGTATGTTCAACCTATGAATCGCATTTTTTAAAGTCCTTGTAGCATAATTGCCGAATCACGCCATCTGTTGGCATTTGAAAGAGATGAATTGACCGTAACGTACAGTCCTCACCAAACTTTTTTACCGTCCTGAACATAGGTGCGCAAAGCACAAATTTAGGTATAAATGCATATTGGAGTTTTTGGCGGGATCTTCGAATGTCATGTAGTCGATTTTATATTTTATTCGTAATCTTGTGTTATTTAACATTATATTTAGTAACATTAATGGTATTTTGCGTAATATAGTTTGGTTATTATGAGCATTGGAAGTGGATGGGAAATAATAACACGAAATATGGATTCTGAGATGCCACAAAATCTCCCGGGAAAGTTTTAACAAGAGGGTTACCATCTTGTTAGATTATGAAAATTATCAAAAGAAACTTGTAATATTATTACCTACACGACAATGGCAGTAATAATCGAGAAGATTTGTTGCCAAAAAAAGCTAATATACGTCTAAAACCCAAACTACAATAAACACTTTATTTACTTAATACAATTATATTTCTTGCCCAATATATCGAAAGTAAACAGAATAACTAATAATAATTCGAAAGGAAAACCGTAAATTAAAAAAAAAACATTTCCGAACTTACGGCCATATTCAGAGCGGACAAAAAGACTGACGAGGACCATAGCTTTTGCAAGCCATACTGTTTGAATGTAGAGTTTATTTGTACATACCAAAATGGCGGAATTGGTTTCCTGTAGTCTATTATATCTCTTATGTAGGTAATAAAGAATTGCGATAACTATAGACTGTGTGGTCTATGGACGGTATATACTAACGAATAATGAGCAAGTTTTGAAGTTTACCTACTTGTTACGTATGTGTTTTACATGCAATAAGAATTTTAATGGGTTTTTAGTAGGTTCCAGCACACAAATTAGTACACAGGTATTTTACACACATATTTAATATAACTTTCACACGGTACATTAAACTTTTGAAACAGTTACAAGTTATGAACGAAGTTTTTGTAGTATACGGCGCAAACGTACACTTTTTCTCTTAAGCGTCTCGGAAACGGAAACTGTCGGCGCTCGAATGGGTCCGACGCGAGGCGATACGTGAAACCTAAACTTTATATCCCTTTTTAACGAAATTGGGCGAACGGATGAACGTGAAATTTGGCATAGTTAAAGTTTATACGGAGGAGAAGTGTAGAAAGCTATTTATTTTATTCCGGTGAAGCTGTTAAGACACTGCTTGGTCAATAGCGTAGTCAGTTCGAAAAAAAAACTATTTATTTTATATAAAATGCATTAGAAGTACATTAAATTAATTAAAATATGCATTACTCACACTACTGCTTCAATTTTATACAACACATACACACATGTAAATAAAAAAGACATTTTGACACCTGTCAATAAAGGACTTCAAAAAAGGTTGCGAAGGAGGTTGCTATGCTCGACTGTATGTATTTTTTTTACTCTTACGTTCTAATTACCCTTTTTCATTCTACATTCAACAATGATATTATAACATATAACTATTATTATAATAACTGAGTAACCATGATAAAAACCTTTGATTATAGAAGTAAGTTGACAAAAGAACCCTAATAAAGTTCAAACTGTAAAAAATCAATGAACTATGGTCGAATGTCGACCGGTGGGCGCCCACTAGTAAAAATAAATATACTATCACAGATAACACGGGTGACGATGCGGAAACATATTTCAACCGAATATTAAAAGATTGTTTATCGGCCTTGAGCTTGAATGACTTGCATTATAGTTGGATAACTCGGTTATAAATATCTTGAAGTTTTTCATCGTATGTTCAACCTATGAATCGCATTTTTTAAAGTCCTTGTAGCATAATTGCCGAATCACGCCATCTGTTGGCATTTGAAAGAGATGAATTGACCGTAACGTACAGTCCTCACCAAACTTTTTTACCGTCCTGAACATAGGTGCGCAAAGCACAAATTTAGGTATAAATGCATATTGGAGTTTTTGGCGGGATCTTCGAATGTCATGTAGTCGATTTTATATTTTATTCGTAATCTTGTGTTATTTAACTTTATATTTAGTAACATTAATGGTATTTTGCGTAATATAGTTTGGTTATTATGAGCATTGGAAGTGGATGGGAAATAATAACACGAAATATGGATTCTGAGATGCCACAAAATCTCCCGGGAAAGTTTTAACAAGAGGGTTACCATCTTGTTAGATTATGAAAATTATCAAAAGAAACTTGTACTACACGACTATGACAGTAATATCTAAAATCTAGAAGATTGGTTGCCAAAAATAAAGTAAAAGAAACTTATTAAATTATATTCATAATATCGAGACAATTTAATGAATAAATATATGCCAATTTTAGGTTCCTATAATGATATTGTAACTTTGTTTTGTGTTATAACTCTAGTCTATATTATGCACAAGCCCGAACTTACGGCCATATTCAGAGCGGACAAAAAGACTGACGAGGACCATAGCTTTTGCAAGCCATACTGTTTGAATGTAGAGTTTATTTGTACATACCAAAATGGCGGAATTGGTTTCCTGTAGTCTATTATATCTCTTATGTAGGTAATAAAGAATTGCGATAACTATAGACTGTGTGGTCTATGGACGGTATATACTAACGAATAATGAGCAAGTTTTGAAGTTTACCTACTTGTTACGTATGTGTTTTACATGCAATAAGAATTTTAATGGGTTTTTAGTAGGTTCCAGCACACAAATTAGTACACAGGTATTTTACACACATATTTAATATAACTTTCACACGGTACATTAAACTTTTGAAACAGTTACAAGTTATGAACGAAGTTTTTGTAGTATACGGCGCAAACGTACACTTTTTCTCTTAAGCGTCTCGGAAACGGAAACTGTCGGCGCTCGAATGGGTCCGACGCGAGGCGTATCGGTGCCTGCCATTAGTCGATTACCAGGATCCGCGCATGCGCGGTGGGTCCCAGATGGTGCCCGGTGTTGCCGCGTTACAGAATCTAAATTTAATGTGTCTGTACTTTTTAAATAAAAAAATGTTGCACGTGTCTAATATAAGTAATAAAATACATTTCAATCATTTTTAGAAATGCCTGTCTGTCTATCTGTTTGCTCACGCATCACTGCTAAAATACTGCATTTATGATAAAACATCTCCAAGACTATAATAAAGCATATCTTCGAGTAACATTTAGTCTTTTTCATTAAATTCGGTTTGGTCTATTAAAAGATATTGTAATGGTGACTTAAGTACGAGAGTAAAGTATATGAATTTAAAACATTGGCTGTATTAAGCACTGTTTTTTACATACAGTTCCACGCGGACGAAGTCGCGCGAACACAGCTCATTAAAAAATAAGTACAAAATTATAATAACATCATCTATATATAAATAGTCAGTTAAGAACATCTTCCTCCTTTGTTTCTCAGCTGATTTTCTTCATTCTTTTTTAACACGCTTTTATTAGCTTCACCTGTATGTATGTATGTTTGTAACCGACCCCTTTGAGCTCGATTTTGTCCTACTTTGAACGATCAGATTTAATTCAAACTTTGCACACCTGTCGAAGGTCGATGACAATGCAATAATCAATAAAAAAGTTAAAAAAAAAACCATTAAAAAAATAAATAATAGTTTTAAAAAACTAAAAAACACGCTTTCATAAAAAATCCAACTAAAAAACAGAAAATAAAATTTAATAAATTTGGATTAAGAATGGTGTAAATTAGAAATAAATGTAATTTACGTTAAAAGTGACAAAAAAAATGATAAAATACTGATATCTGGAGGTGCTGATATAACATGCGTCACTGTTACACATTTTAGTCATAGTACTAGATCTTACACAGAGGACAATTAATAACATATGGAATTTGACGCTTTTCAGAGACCCCATTCGCTGAAATGCCAGTGCTGGAGATCGACGGAAAGCAGTACGCCCAGAGTACCGCCATCTGCAGGTACCTCGGCCGCAAGTACGGTCTCAACGGTGCAGACCTCGAGGAAGACTTCGAGATTGATCAGAACGTGGAGTTTCTTAACGATTTTCGTACAAGTTAGTATTTAGTTCATGATATTGCTACCACCATGAGTTAATTAAATACCTTAACCATAACTTATGCTGACGATACAGCAATAATTGTTAGTGCAGCCAACTGGTCTGAAGCTTGTTCCCATGCTAAATTTAATGGCTGTCTCCTAATTTATTAACATGACATGTAAACAAACTTGAGTTTTTATCTTATGAATCACATGAAAACCGCATGAAAATCCATTCAGCAGTTTTTGAGTTTATCGAGATCAGACAGACAGACGTGGCAGATTTATTATTTATTTATAGATTATTGATTCAACAAAGTTATGTATAAGATCAAAGGGCTCGCTGAGTGTTACTGATATTTATCGTAATATTTAGTGTCAAACGCAAAACACAATTTGACAAGTTATCGAACCGATAACGTTATTGAAAAGATAAACTATAATTAAAGTACTTCAGAAACCAGGCATTAATCTAATAATTTTCGGAAAGTTTTTAGTTAAAGGCTTACTACGGTCTGAAAAAAAGTTGCACGTTTTTCATAAAACCACACAAGTTGAGTTACTTCATATTTTGTAACTGCATTTATGGGGAACTAATATAGACATTGGATTTCAAATATATATTGGAATGTATTTACATGATTTTTATAGGTGTTGCCACATACCATTACGAGGAAGACGAAGCGGTGAAAGCGAGTAAATTAGCCGAGTTCCGTGAGCTCAAATACCAATTCTTTATCGAGAAATTGAATGAAATTGTGCAGAAGAATAACGGCCATATTGCACTCGGAAAGGTATTGTAATATTTATTTATACTGACTCCACATAGTGACTATATAGTACAATCCAAACACAATAGCGACAATCGATCGACAAACGATCGGCACTCGTCATGCCGACTTGTAACCTTTCGCAAGCCGTAAACAGAAAGAGATTGACTATAACAGGATTATCAACATGTATATTGTAGTCACAGTTCGGTTGGCTATAATTGCCTACCACACTGTTTGAATACTGACACTATGACGGATGTCACAGTACACTGTAGTATTGGCGATTAATTGAACACCTAAAAAAGGAGGTATTGATTCTTAGGGCAGTTTTAAAGACCGAACGTACAATGTAGCCGTAGCCATCAATTTGACACCTAAAAAAGGTTAGTTCCCGATTTTTAAAGCTCCATTTAAATATTGAACGTTAATGTAGCCACAGTAATTAATTTAACATTCAAAAAGTTCAGTCACTGATTTTTAGGCCACTTTTAAAGATCGAACGTACAATGTAACCTTAGTAATTAATCTGACATCTAAAAAAAGATTATTCAGATTCTTAGAGCTGTTTTAAAGACCAAACGAACAATGTAGCCGTAGCAATCTATTTGACACCTAATAAAAGTTTAGTTCCTGATTCTTAAAGCCCTTTTAAATATTGATGTTACAATGTTGCCGCAATAATTAATTGAACACCTAAAAAGATCAGTCACTGATTTTTAAGTCCCTTTCAAAGATCGAACGTACAATGTATTCTTAGTACTTAATTAATTTTATATTTAAAAAACGGTAATGCTGATTCTTAGGACCCTTTTAAAGACTGAAAATACTATGTAGTCGTAACAATTAATATGAGACGTAAAAAAGATCAGTCTCCGATTCATAGGGCCTTTTTAAAGCCTAAAAAAAGAGGAGTCTGTGATTCTTAGGTCTCGTCATTTATATTCATTCTCTTTATTCTTAAATAATTGTATATATGTAAAGAAAATTATTTCTTTAATGTGAATATGCGCGCGCACTGTTTTTTCAACGTTTGTCAAACGGTCTGTCATTTTTGTCTAAGACGAAGAACGCACGCTGAATTTATTTTTGTAAGATTAATTTTGTGTTTTATTAAATTGCATAAATTGAGAGGTGAACAATAAACTTTTATTGTCGTTTCTTCATTTTTCAGGTAAGATAGTGTTATTATGTAAATATTATATGAGTATGTAAAATATTTGATAAATAAAAATGTCATTCTTCAGTTTTCAGAGAAACAAATGAGTTTTATTGTGCCTCTTAAAACCAAATTATAATTAAGTGTCTTATATATATATATATTATTAGTATTCTAGTTTATTTGAACTTAGTGGATATTCAATCATTTTCAGTTGACGTGGGCCGATTTCGTGTTCGCCGGTATATACGATTACATGAAGATGATGCTCCGAGAACCGAAACTCGACGAGAAGTATCCGATCTTTAAGAAAACCGTCGAAGCAGTGACTTCCCTTCCAAAAGTCAAAGCGTACATCGATGCTGCACCGAAATGCGATTTTTAAATTGCAGGTTCACAGTTATTTTACTTTCGGATATATAAAAATATGTTATTGTTGGTTAAGATTTTGTAATCTAGAATAAAACATGTATGTTATATATTTATGTGTTTTATTTGGCTTACGATTGTATAATATTAAACAACATAGTTATAAAAATATACCAGGTGACAGTTTAGACACTCGCAGTGTTCTACGGTATGACACTTCATGGTCACATTTAACATTAAAAATAATAATATTATAACAAATACTAATAAACAACCAAGAAAACCTTAGTTAAAGTTTGTTCTAAGACTTTCAAAAGTATAGCCACAATCATGGAAATAAAATAATAAGCCTAAGTGCAATGACCGGTGCCAATAGTTACAATGGGCGAACCGGAGTTAATAACTTTCGATTGTGAAACGGGAAATATACCCTTTTCATTTGTAACTGCCGTTCCCACGTTCCCTTTCAAATGAAAGTGAAATCACCCAACGGTCATTGTCACTGTGCTTTAAAATACTATACTATACTCGTACAGGATTGTTTATAATTCTTGTATTTTTCTAGATAATTAGGTAAAATGTAACCTATTTTTTAAATTGATTTAGAAAAAGAATCGAGTGCAGATTTTTTTATATAGTAGCACGGCAAAATGACTGCACTGTCCCTGATGGTAAGCACAGTACAATCCAAAAACAACGGCGACCACCGAGTGACACACTATCCATCGCCGGTCGCCGCTGTCAGGCCGGCCTGTGAAAAGCTGGATATGCACAGGCTGATCCCGAAACGCGACCCGCAAAGCGAATCACTATGACGGGCATTTTCGCCATATACATGGTGGTTGCGACCCAGTCGGACTGTAAAACCCTACCACCCCGCTTTCGCCATTGCCTCGTTCGTTATTCAGCAGAGTGAACCACATGCGGCTGCGGTGGTAGGGCGTGATTTGTCGCTGCCGAGCGTGGTTTCGGCGATGCTCGGCAGCGACCAGGCTTGGCGAGCGATGGCCTCCTTCTGCGAGGAGGTCATCTCGCAGAAGGAGACGGCGGAGAGGGCCCGCGAGGTAGACCCTCTAAGTGACCCTCTCCGCCAACGGAGGACCGGCGGGAGGAGGCCGCGCTTTGTATGTATTATATGTAATATAATATATAATGTTTCAATTAGAAATACTATACGAAGTCCCGTAGTATAAATACTAATTAACTATAGATTTACTCATTTTAGTATGCTACTAGACTCAGCCAGAGTCACTTATATATACTTACACATACACGCATACTTTACGTTTAACGCGTACTTGGTAACGTAAATATTTTCCCTACCGTGTCATAAGAAGTTTCATTTCAATAATCAGTTATACCAAGTGAACGTATAGATAGGCTTAGGGGTAGTTAAGTTGGAAGGGCCTTGGGGAGACCGTGGTGGACGAGGAGTCAATTGCGGGACGGTGGCGGAGCGGTTTAGCCCTTCCGCTCTCGGCCGAATACCCAGGGGGGAAGGGGCGGAAGCCCTGACCTCCCATTGCACGTGTTTGGCGGGCTGGGAGGCAGTCTTGCGACTGGACTGCTTCAGCCGAGTGCGGCGAGGGAAGCGCCTGCCGCCGGGGGTGTCACGGAGCTTGCTCACGCTACCCCGAGACATCCCCATAGTGCGGCGAGGTTGTCGTGGAGTGTTATAGTCGACTAGAGTTCGACTCGGTTCAGGTCCTCTCCGGGGATCTAACAAGTGCACGTTTAGATAGTATCAATACTTTTGGGGGGTACTCTGCACTAGATGCTCGTTCTAAAACAATTAAAAAATAGGTGCTTAATATTTGACCTAATTATCTAGAAAAATATAAAAATGATACTCAATCCTTTACGCGTTTTCGTTAAAGCACAGTGTCAGTGACCGTCGAGGGAAGTGAAAGTGAAGCATGAAAAAATGTGGGAACAACAACCAACTAACAAAGGATAATATTTCAAAGCATTAATAAAAAAAGTTTTATTGCCTGTTTTATTATCGAAGGTTATTAACTCCGGGTCGCGCCTTGCAGCTTTCTACATCGGTCATCTATACATAAGTTTGTTACGTTTGTATCCATACTTTTGAAAGCCTTAGAACAACCTTTAACTAAGGTTCACTTTGTTGTTTATTAGTATTTGTTTTGATATTATTATTTTATAAGTTAAATGTGACCATGAAGTACAATTTCTTTGAATATTGCGACTATCACCTGGTATATATTTATTTATTTTATTCACAAGACAAGGGCCCACAAAAACAAAAACAAATTATATACTAATACATAAAATGGTAGAAAATTTGAAAATAACATTAAAATGAAGTAACCATATTAATATGTTTTATACAAATGAATATGAAATAGGATGAAAAGATGAACATTACACTATTATATTACAACAGATATCCAGTGCTTCATGAAAGGACTATCGTACATGTCTACCATTGTTCTCATTATATTATTGGGACTATCGCGAAGTCTACCCAGGATGGATGCTATTTTCTTACGGATTATAGCGTTGAAATCATCATCATTAATTATGCTTGTTTATATAGATTTTATTTCTAATAGTGTTTATTAAATAGAAACATATCTTGATCTATCAAATTTCATCAATGTTAACATATACGTTTTAACTTGCTTAGTAAAAGTAATTGTGTTTTTTCGTTTTCAAAGCGTTTAGTTATGTCGAATGCTGACTTAGAACGTTGCTCAGATGTTTGATATTTCTGACTTCGATATTTGTGTTAGTGTTATGTACCTAATATTTCCGTTAATCCTTATTTGAAACGTTTTCTACGGAAAGTATAAAACATGATTATTTTAAAATTACGCGCACTTCACTTCGTTCTTTCGCAAAACTCACGATTTGCTATTAATTTCTTATAAGGAGTTTGTTCACTGTAAACTGGCAATTAAGTTTTAAAGGCAAATCGAAGTCCTGCAGTAATTGTTCTGGTCGTCACCATTTCCGATGTTTGGTAATAACTGTTGAGAACTATGGGATGGAATCCAAATTAGCGAACTCGAAATTCAAACAAAATATTAATAACAACAAACAACCAATATATTCTCAAAAATAATATTGTGTTGTTTTTTTTTAACCGACTTCGAAAAAGGAGGAGGTTACTACGTTCGGTTGTGTGTTTTTTTTTTTATGTATGTTAATCGATATTTCTGTCAATTATGAACCGATTTTAATGATTCTTTTTTATTTGAATTGGTATATTCAGAGGTGGTCCCATATAAATTTGAAAAAAATATTCAACCCATAAGGGGGTGAAATATCGTTTATTTGATTTTCACCCACTTCGTCTCTACGTATTTTCATGAAATTGGAACCGATTTATTATACCTACTAGGAACCAGATATATTTATGGACACTAAAAATGGATTTTTTTTTAATCATAGGAGGCAAACGGCTAGGTGGTTTCATCTGATGTTAAGTGATCACCACCGTCCATAGACACTTGCAACACCAAGGCAGTTGCAAGTGCGTTGCCAACCTGTCTTGGGGGGAGGAGGAGTAAGGGAAAGAGGAGAGGGGACGTGGGCCTCCGGCGCTCTCACTGACTGAACGAACGAAACGCAACAATGCAAGTACTGTTACTTCACCACGTCGGTTTTCTGTGAGAGGAGGGTAGTACCGGCCCATTCATGCTAAAACCATTAATAGCGTCAGCATAGCTCTACCCCCTACCGAAGGTTTGTTGAAAAAATAATTATACCTTTTGCAGAAAATATTTAAAAAAAGTTGTCTGTCTGTTCGTAAAAGTCTTGTCCAAATCGATTCAGCGATCGATTCAGTTTCAGAGATTAGCCGAGACAAACCACAGATACTTCAGTTATATCTATAGTCTATATACATTAAAGGGTGACAAAAAAATGGATTTATCGCTCTCATCCAAAATATCGTAGGATATATTCAAATTTATATTATCACATAAAAATAACTATTTAGAGTAAATCGTAGGGTTTAAGTTACACTGTGCAATGTTTTGTAGGTGGTTAAAGCCACGCTGAAGCTATTACTGGTTTCAGCACGAAAGGGTCGGCTCGCCCGGGGTACTACCACCCGATACACAGAAAACCAACGTGAAGTAACAGTGCTTGCATTATTGCGTTTCGTTCGGTCAGAGAGAGCGTCGGAGGCCCACCTCCCCTCTCCTCTAACCCTCCCCCTCTCCCCCAACCCCAAGCACTGGCTGGCAGCGAACTTGCGGCTCCCCTTGTGTTCTTAGTGTCTATGGACGATGGTGATCATTTATCGGGTGACCCACCTGTTCGTTTGACTTCTATGACATAAAAAAATATTTTTAATATAAACCTTACTTGGCTCTGATTACTCTGATAGTAGCAGTGTGGCGTATCAGTTGGTAGTCGCTTCATTTGATTGTCATAATAAGCGGTCGAACGACGTTCTTGTGTATCGAATATTATTTGATAAAAACTGTAAGTACTTGCTTTTATGTTACCAAGTTAGATTTAAAATATATATTCAGCGTAGATTTCTTACTTTGACATGAATAATTAAATCAAGTAGTTATATTACGGAATTTATAAATTTATTTAAAAAAAAGTCGCAGTGAAAATGAGTCAAATATAGTGTACGTTGTTTTTCTTCTATTATGTCATTAGTCGGATTAATTAGGCATCTCCGTTGCGGCAAACTACAAAGAAACAATTATTGTCCATTGCTGCTCATTAATACTGGGAATACTAATAATTTTATTACTAATTTTCATTGTAAATAGCTCATTGTCTTTATTATTTTATTGTCCGGATGTTACTTTTAATTTTGCAGTTTCTACTTTTATCTCAAGACTCAAATATCGTTTGTATTTTACCCATCCTTTACTTTGTAATATGCCAATTAAGGAAAGAAAAAAAACAAGATGATTTTTTAATGTCAAGTGCAGGCAAACGAGCACGTGGATCACCTGATGTTAAGTGATCACCACCGTCCATAGACACTAGCAATACCAGGGGAGTCGCAAGTGCGTTGCCAGCCCGTATATGGGAGAGGGGTAGGGAAAAGAGAAAGGGGAAGGGAAAAAGGGAAAGGAGGTGGGCCTCTGGCGCTCTCACTGACCGAACGAAACGCAACAATGCAAGCGCTGTTACTTCACGTCGGTGTTCTGTGAGAGAGTGGTACTACCCTAGGCGAGCCGACCCATTCATGCTGAATCTAGTAATAGCTACAGCGTGGCTCTACCACCTTCAGATATCGCAAAGATGTCGAGAATCTTCAAATGATGCATTTGAATCTACTTACTCCCTTCGCCCACGTCTACCCTTCTTTTACTTTATAGAAAACCCATCTTCTGATTCAGATTCTAGATCTCTTAATTTATAATATTACTTAGACCTACTTAGCATTATAATATTGTTACCATAATAATTATTAAATACATTTAAATAATTGCGAGTATTATCACATCTAAATAACTACTTACAATTAATCGTGGGATGTAAGATATACTTTGCAAAAAAACAAAAAAAACTCTTTTTATTATAAACTATCTACGCCCGCGTGTAACCTGATGTACAAAACAGTAACAATAAAGTCATCTGAATGTATTAAGTCTAATTAATATCGACTTTTCTCTCGTACTTAAGTCGCGTCGCCATTAAAATTACAATAACTTTTACTAGACCGAAGCGTTTTTAATGAAACAAAAACTAAATGTTGCTCGAAGATATGCTTTATGATTTTCTTAAGGTTTTATCATGAATGCAGTACTTTAGCAGTGGTGCGGGTTTAAACAAACAGGCAGACATTTCTAAAAATGATTGAAATGTATTTTATAATTTTTCCTGCAACAATTTTTTTTACAAAAATCCAAATAATATAAATAAAAATCCAAGTACAGTCACGTTAGACTTACATTCTAATTATATGTATAGAAGAAGATTTTGTTGTTGGTAGCTCTGATAGTCGCAGTGTGGCGTTGCGTGGCGTATCAGTTGCTAGCCGCTTCAATCGATTGTCATAATAAACGGTCGAACGACGTGCGCGAAACATCTTTGTGTATCGAAATTTATTTGATAAAACAATGTAAGTATTTGCTTTATATTCTTAGATTTAAAATATATATTCAGCGAAGAAATTCATTCTGCTTTTAACTATAGAGAATTAGCTAATTATGTTATGGAATTGATAATTAAAAAGAAGTGAAACTAATGAGTGAAGTTTCGTGTACCGACGTTGTTTTACTTCTATTATGGCATTTGACTATATATTTGTCGTTATTATGTTTAATAATAACTATTATTAAATATTAAATTACGTAGTTAATTTTTTGTGCAGAGAAATTTCAAGTAGTAGTTAGTAATTTGAAATTTTTGAGACCCGCGTTCCTATAAACTTATGTTCTTTTAAACCCATTTATATCTCAGATAATTCGCGTTTCTTTTGTAAATGCTTATTTCAAGCCTAGCTAATATTTTCTAAATTAGTTCCAAAAATCGTTTAAATCGGCTCTGTATGACAAACTGGTTAGGGCGAGAGATCAGAATAGTTATAGGACTAGATCTTATAAGTATATGTTATGCAGTAGTCCTGTGAAGCTGTTAAGGCCTTGCTAGGCGAATAGAGTAGTCAGTTCAAGAAAAAAAAAGTGTGTGTGTACTTATGTACACGCGTTAGAAGTTATACTTCTTTGGCGTAACAAGATAAAAATCTTTTCAAAATTTTTATCTTTCGCCTATTCTACGTTTGTAGAAAAAACGACACTAACAATAAAAAAAAGGTATTTAATACATTGAAAGTTTTAATACAAAGAAATACAAACAACAAATACAAAGAAACAAAATGTTGACTATAGCTAACGTCAGGGTGTCGGTTTTTCGTGACGGTGTGCGCGCGCATGTTAAAAATTTACTCTTATCATTTTTTCAAGACGCGTCAAAAGAAGTATAACTTCAAAAATCTTATGTACTAATCGGAATGTTACCACCTTATTTTGGGGTAGTTTTAGATTCGTTGCTACCAGATGCTGGAATGACCTGCCCCCTCCAATAAGCAATCTCAACGCGTTACTTATATTTAAAATTCATTTAAAAAAGTTTTTATTAATTTTTATTTATTGCAATGTTTGTAAAATTCTTTAATTTAGGTTTAATTTGTGTTGCGTAACATTTTGGTTATGCCATTGCTTCTTTTATATGTTAAAATGATGTTTTATGTACTGTACTATTTTTGTCGTATTAATTTCTTCTATATACATTATGTACTCTATTATTTTTGCATTACTAATTTTCCCTATATACCTAAATTATATGTGAAAGTTTTTATTGTTATATTATTTATTATATATATACCGTAACTGAAAATAACACTGGGTGTTTCCTATAAGACTTTAGTTTATGCTGGGCTGGACACCCGTTTATAATGCTTTTTTTTATTGTGGCACGGCAAAGTGACTGCACTATGCCTAATGGTAAGCACAGTACAGTCCCAAAACAACGGCGACCATCGAGTGACACACTATCCATCGTTATTCAGCAGGGTGCACCACGTGCAGGTGAGGTTGGCTTGGCTGTCTCAAGTCTTATGATGTTATTTGACACCCCTTACATCCCAAAAGATGTGTAGATTTTTATTAACTTTTCTATACTTTGTACCATATAATGTGTTATTAATAAACGATATTTTTCTTTCTTATTTATCGTTATACTTTGATCAGTCCAAATAATACCTTTATAAATATATCCTACACGTTATTCTGCTATGCAAACTATATTACTGTCAAGTTTCATCATTATCCGTTCAATCGTTTTTACGTAAATGTGTAATCAAGATCTCAATCCTCACAAACATTTTCGCTTATAATATTACTAGTTTCTTCCCGTCCGCTTCGTTGGGCATAAAAATTTGCAAAGGGCATATCGAATCCAAAAATAAATAGTCTAGAAACCATCTACGAAAGATCCCGCATCGAAAGGTCATAGTCCTGTGCCGATACGTTCCGTAGTTTTAACCTGATTGAACCCCAAATCAAGTTTATATATAGTATAGGATTTAACAACTTGTATCCTACATACATTTATTTGATTCATGATCGTTAGTTCACGGAAATCAACCATTAAGTACTTGAATGAACGCTACTTTGAACCTACGATTGGAATTTATTGGTCGATGTCACGTCTCGCTGTTACAGAATCCGTTTAATTTTATTTGTGCGACATGTACCTCAAAAAGTTTAATCTGAAACTAGTAATAGAAAGAGCGAAAGACTAGTAACTGAAACAACACAATTAAACGCGTCGTTAGTTGGACCCGACGTTGGCAGACGGTTGAACCCGACGTTGGCGGACAGTTGAACCCGACGTTGGTGGACGGCTGAACCCGACGTTGGCGGACGGTTGAACCCGACGTTGAATCTATCGTCGGTTGATACTGTTGGTGTGTAGCTGTAAAATATAAATGTTCAAATTAATTAAAACATGTTGCAGATTATTAATAGCTAGAATATAATTAGCTATATATTAAGTAATGCTATTAAATTATCATAATTGTTTTTTAAAATATTTGTTTTTATATCGTAGGAGGCAAACGAACCGCGGGATACCGGATGTTAAGTGTTCACCGCAGTCCGTAGACACTAGCAACACCGGGAGAGTCGCAGATGCCAGCGTGTGTTTGGGGGGAGAAGGAGGGATGAGAGAAGAGGAGGTGGTCCTCTGGCGCTCTCACTGACCGGACGAAACGCAACAATGCAAGCACTGTTAATTCACGTCCTTGTAATAAGCGTTTCCAAGTTACTTCGGTGTATATACTGGACACTATATATTTATTATATCATGGGGAACACTAATTTTTCTCTAAAATAAAGGTAGCCTAAGTTACGCTTTATAACATCAGCTATCCGCCAAAGAAAGTCTCGTCAAAGTCAGTCCAATCGTTTCGGAGATTAAACGAAAGATACAAAGAGACGAGCATTTTAACATTTGGTTTTTCAGATAAGTACCCTATATAGATTTTCATATATATTTGGTAAAAAGCTGTGAATTTGACGTTAAAAATAATTAATAAACTTTGAAAGATTTTAATTTTTTTATATATCTTTTCTTGTTATTGTAAGCTATATTTTTGATTATTGTGTGATAATATAAAATCACCTCATAATTATGCACTTTTCAAGGACAAAATGATAATAGAAATGACTGAACATCGGCTTCAAGATGCCAAATTCAGATTATAAATATCAATTTAATATAATATAAATCAAAATACGTACTTTGTTTCTAAGAAGACTTATTCATAGAATTTTTACTTGGTTAGGCTTGCTCGGTTAAGAAAGGTATGTAATTAAAAATTTTCATATTCCAACCGATGTACCTACATATATCTTTTACTTATTTAAATAGCTGAATAAGGAGTGGATTTTAGTTGTATATTCACTTCTCCCTTAGTAAGTATTGAGTCAATATATACATTAGGCTGTATAAAAAAACGACTATTTTTTGTACAATAATATTGTTAAAAATACTGAAAAAATGACCCTCTGAAAACAGCAACCCTTTATTTTAATATTGAGGTTTTTTACATGGGAAAATCCAACTTGGACACCCACTCCGCCGGGCAACTAAGGGTCAATTATGTCCGAATCTCATGGACTAAAACCTTATGATGTTCTTCGCACACTTCTTGGACGGGTAGGGACACTGCTTTTGCATTTCATCCCCTCGATAATAGCTTGGACGGGGAGGGGCACTGCTTATGCATTTCATACCCTCGATAATAGCATGGACGGGGAGGGACACTGCATATGCATTTCATCCCCCCGATAACAGTAAGGGCTGGCTCATCGAGGTTTTCTATTTCCTTTACGATTAAGAAGGCATTTCTTTTTTCTACACTTTGGAATTTTCTAACCTCTTAACGGATTCACCGACCTGTAAGATCAAAGAATTTTCTTGTAGATCTATACTTATATACCAATATTATAAGGCTGAAGAGTCTGTTTGTTTGAACGTGCTAATTTCAGGAATTACAGCAATTTATAATATGTGGCCTCGCGAATCATTAAAGACTAAGTGTCAGGAATTCGGTATTTTAACACTGCCCTTCTAATATATTCTTGATAATTTATTATGTCCGCAAAAACTTAGATATGCTGGATCTAGTAAAAGACCGACATAATTTAAATACTAGAAACAGCAACAAATTGGTCATTCCATGCTTCAGGCTCACCAAGCCCAAAAACAGTTTTTTAGGTAATAGTGTTAGGTTTTATAACAAAGTCCCAAAACACATTACCGATTTGCCGGATAGTGAGTTCAAAAACCATGTTATGCGGGTTTTAATGTCTAAAGGCTATTTTATAGGGTGGATCAATATGTGGATGATTGTGACGTCTGGAAATGACGCCCCTATCTATACATCCACTAATAACGAATGTAACTATTTATGTTTTGTAATAATATATAACACGAAGAGATAAACCAGATCGAGTTTCTTGCCAGTTCTTCTCGATGACTGGGTTGTTTTCCGAACCGGTGGTAGCTTTGACGTTCATAAGCGCCCTCTCAGTGTCTAAATTGAATAATGGATATTTTGATTTGATTTGATACTTGGTCCGATTTGGAAAAAAAGCCGTGGCTTCGCCCGCAGTGCTATGTCCGTTTGACTAATTTTCACGGGACTTTCATTGGCAGATAGCTGACCGTATAAGAAGTAATTTAGGTTATTCTATTTTAGATTAGCTTTTACCTGCGACTTCATCCTCGTGAAATTTAAAAATATGTTTTTTACTCTAAACATGTGCGAACATGTGTGTAAGACGGTCGTGGTACTGGACTCCAAGAATAAATATAATTGAAATTCATATATCTGTATGTATGTATGTTTTCTGAATTAAATTGTTTTTTTGGTCATCTTAGTGACCATTTTAATTATATTTACCGAGCTTTCGTCTACATAACTCAGTAACCATAGTAAAATATAAGAATATTGTACCGAGTTCAATGAGCACTATTTAAATTGTCAAATACTATATGTCAAATACTTTACCTATGAAATTGCCGTTTTGTATGAAAAAATTAAAACGAACTTTTTTCATGTATTTTTTATTTGGATTAATCGAAGTAATCACCCATGCAATTAATGCACTTTTACCAACGCAGTCGCAGTTTATTGATGCCCTTCTTAAAGAAATCAGCTGGGCGGGAGCCAACAAATTCTTCAAAAGCATTTTGTACTGCCTCTCGGGTATTGAATTTTTTTCCCGCCAAGGAGTTATCCAAAATCTGGAAAAAGTAGTAGCCTGTAGGCGCAAGGTCTGGTGAGTAGGGCGGATGACGGAGAACTTCCAACCCCAGTTTTTGCAACTTGGAGACCGTCTGCTGTGCAGTATGAGGTCGCGCGTTGTCGTGCAGGAGCAGCGGAGACGAGCGATTGACCAATGCTGGTTGGAGATGTGCCATCTTCTCCATCATTGTGTTCAGTTCTTCACAGTATACATCTGCAGTAATGAACACCCCGTTTGATAAGAAGCCGTGATGAATCACACTGGCGCTAGACCACCAAACAGTGACCATCACTTTTCTAGGGGTAAGTTTTCGTTTAGGGCGTTGTTTAGGTGCTGAACCAGGATCCAACCAACTTGCTGACCGCTTGCAGTTATCAAACAGAATCCATTTTTCATCGCAGGTAACAATGCGGTTAAAAATTCCTACACTTGTGGGTCTATTGAGCAGTGCAAGGCACGTCTCGACGCGTACTTCGCGCTGGCGATCATTGAGTTCGTGGGACACCCATTTGTCAAGCTTTTTTACCTTGCCAATTTGATGCAAATGGACCAATATTGTTTTGACGCTAACTACGAAAGCTGCTGCTAATTCAGCCGTAGATTGTGTATCATCAGCTTCCACAATCGCCTTTAATTCGTCATTGTTGACCAAAGTCTTCGGACGACCGCGAGGTTAATTTTTCAGGTCGAAATTCCCAGAACGGAAAACGGAAGCGAGCAAACCAATAACAGGTGGTGCGTTGGTTTGTAGTGTTAGCTCCGTAAACGTCGTTGATGTAGCGTGCCGCTTGTGCCGCATTGCTGCCACGACGGTACTCATATTCCATAATTACTCGAATTTTTAACGTATCCATGATGACAAAAAAAAAAAAAAAATTGCGATGAAAATGTAACACTAATCAATAACCAAATGACTACTTTTGGAAAAAGAATTCCATGTCTTTAAAATAAAATTAATTTGATATTAGAATTCTTAGCCAAACAAAAATTATTTTGATTTGAAATGGCCAGTACTGCAGAACGGCAATTTCATAGGTAAAGAGCTATTATTAAAAACTGCTTAGACAGATATAAAAGTTTATATCTTGATTTATATTTATGTAAGATTTTAAGACGTCAACTCATTCATTGTTTACAATTCAAACAGTATAATTATTAAGAGTAATTTTAAATATAGAAGGGGTCTTTCTTATAAGATATTAGACCATAAACGTATTACTTATTGATAATATGGGCGTATTATATAATTACCTATATTTAACTAATTGTTTCATTAGATCCTTATACAGTGTAATTGAGCACTGAGGGAATATGGTGGGTTAAGGTTCCAAATATGTTGCTGATGATAAACATTTGCCATACTGTTAATATTTATATATCTAAGGTATACGTTACATTTTACTGTAACGGACGTGCTTGTCGTACTTACGATTGTTTTTAAAGAGCATTTATATAATTGTAGATGGTCTCACAATTTTATATTTCTTTAATACAAATTATAAAAATGCGTGCGGATCTGCGGGTACACCTAGTAATAAATACAATCACTCTGTCGAGCGTCTTTCGCTTTACACATAATTCTCGTCTGCACGGCTGTAATGCGATTTGCGATAGATGGACAACATTTTAGACTATTTAAAGATTCACTTTAAAAACGGTTACAAAACACAGGACACAAAAGGTGAGGAATTCGTGTCTTAGCATATTTATATTATTCACTAGCCTCTGCCCGCGACTTCGTCCGCGTGGAATAGTTACTTTGGGCTAACGCCAACACGCAGCGGAAGCTCTCAAAAGGAAAAATACCCCAATTTTGAAACATTCTTCATTGGTGCCCCGCTCTTATTTGACTTAGCGTGATGATGATATATAGCCTATAACCTTTCTCACTGAAAGGATTTTTCAAATCGGACCAGTAGTTCCTGAGATTAACCCCTACAACGTTACAAACTTACGAACTCACAAACTTTGCCTCTTTATAATATTAATATGGATTAAAACTAAAATTTCATCCACACCACCTGGATGAGTGGAGGTCTTCCACGGTGAGGTTTTCAAGGTCGTTTCTGTTTCGTACTTCGACCTTGTGGAATTGACTCGCAGCGGCGGTATTTCCAAACAATAATGAAATGCAAACCTTCAAGAAACGAGCGTATACTTCTATAAAAGGCCGGCAACGCACTTGTGTCTTCCTTGGTGTTGCTAGTGTCTATGGGCGGCGGTGATCACTTACCACCGGGGAAATAAAAAAAAAGAAAGATTTATACACTTTTGTTACTCTTGCGTATTGTTGACATAAATATTCATTATAAATACAATAAGCATGAATAAATTATCGAATATCTTGATTTTTTTGTTGTTTAGAACAATGTCGAACGTAGTCTTTTACTACTTCCCCGCGAAGGCTGTCGGTGAGAGTCAGCGAATGCTGCTCAGCTATGGCGGGCAGGAATTCGAAGACAAACGCGTGCCGTTCGAGGAATGGCCTGAGGTAAAGCCTAGTAAGTATTTCATGGATCTTATATCTAGTCAATGATTATTAATATGTTTCAATCTAACCAAGCGATGGCAGAAATCGTCTAATGTCGGTGATTTATGTGTACTATATGTCATTTTACGCGTAATTATGTTCTCTTTATAATGCGAATTTCACATAAAACATACAATTCGTAGTTACAAACTCTCCACAGTTTCACAGTAGCAACCATCCCGGCAAGAACGAAGAAATTCGAAAGCTCTTATTTTTGTCGTACTGTGAAGATGTGGAATCGTCTCCGAGCCAGTGTGTTCCCTTTCTCTTACGACATGGAATCCTTCAAACGAGGCGTGAAGAAGCACTTTTGCAGGTCGGCATGATGGCGATGACTGCCATTGCTATTTAACACTGGCAGTCACCGTTATTTATAGACTTTACTTAAAAAGTTATAACTAATATACAATTTTATGCAAGATTTTCGTAGTTAAAATATTCCATTTATCGTTTCCTGACTTTCTTATATACTTTACTTATTTAATCTAAAATTATGCATTCATTTGTGTGCATCTTGAGTTTTTGCATATCAAATTGTTTTAAAGTCTTTTCTGTATCGGAGTTGGAAATAGGGGACAAAGAAGTTATGGTTTCGACTATTATATGTAGGTAGACCAAGCTGCAGTTGTCTCTTATAAACTATTATGGATAAAGTGAGATAGCAATAGATTTCTTTTAGAACCTAATATTCTCAATGTCTTACCGACCATGTTAATCATATGGTTTGGAATTATATACGTTACTTAGAGCTTGTTGTGTAATTTTGATTTTGTCCAAGACTGATTGTCGCTGATAAGTTAATTAGAATATTTTATTTACTTATGCTATTTATTTAACGTAATGCGATCTACAGATGGAGGATTTGTCACGGGATTATCGTGCCTACATATAATTACTTAATTTTTCCTGGAGATTGAAGCAGGAAATTGAATTTTTTGAAAACTTTTGCTGAGTGTAATGTTGTATAATAAATGTTTAAAAAATAATTTACATATGTTATGTAGTATAATTTTGTTATAAATAAAGCATATCCGTTAGCCTTGTGCATGACTCTGCAACTATCTTTGGAAAATTCAATTATTGTACTCGTCTGGTTTTGATTGTAGGTATGACTAAACTGAACCTAACTAGAGAGTATCTAAAAACCAAAGTCAATTACGACCGTTGCCCAATCTCAACAATAAAAAAGGAAATAAGACAAAGATCGACAATAAAATGGAACGAAAGATACAAAAGTAAATTTTCAAAAAAAAGTATTAACCGACTTCAATATCAATCAAAAACCCATAAGGCACTAAAAAGCGGAAAATAAATAGTTTATCAAAAATAAAACATATGAATATGTGTGCTACCTAGAGATGTACTGGAAGCCGGTACCAACCAAAATTTTTGTATTACAGAGACGCGAGAGTGGACTTAAACTTTGTACCTATGTAGATGATATGATTTTCGGTTTGGTTGGCACCAACTTCCAATACATCTCTAGGTAGCACAAATATTCATATGTTTTATTTTTGATAAACTAGTTATTTTCCGCTTTTTAGTGCCTTATGGGTTATTGATCGATATTGAAGTCGGTTAATACTTTTTTTTGAAAATTTACTTTATTTAACAACGCTTCGTTAATCCAAACTTCACCTATGTCTCGGAAACATAACTTTTTACCTGGGTGAAAGGGTACCACATGTTTATTTCAAAATCAAAAACACTTTACTCAATTTAGACCCTAAGAAGTCACTTATGACCGTCATAACTACCACAGGTTCGGAAAACAACCCAGTCATCGAGAAGAACCGGCAAATCTGGTAATCGATATCGGCAAGAGCCACTAACTTACCAAAATCAGTTGCACCATCAAACATTTTGTAATAGTTAAACAATGTAATTAGTCCCAAAAATCAAAGAGGTAACATTTTTTACTTAGAAAGTCTTTGTTATATCTGTAACCAGATGTTCATTGCGCGCAAAAATCAGTCCATTGTAATTACTTTCCTTTGTTTTTTATTGACGAGTAAGAGTGCGTTCCACATGACGTTCACAACGCTCACAATAGCCTTATAAACATGACGCTCATGACGCCCCATGTCTGGAGGTGGGTCGATGTGAGTGTTGACAAAATTAGTGAGATTTTCAATAAAGATGGCGACCGTAATAATGTCGTTATCTAACGCGGTAAAGAATATTTATATTAAATAACGTATTGTATTTAATGGATTAATGAAATTCATTAATATATTTACATGAAATATGTTAAATAAGTTTTGATAATTTTAAATTCCATTGAAAATTGTTGTGAATCGTAAAATTCTATGTAGAAATTAATTTATAATCATTTAGTGATATTTTAATGTTTTTTATTAGACCAAAAAGGTCATTTTTATTATAATTAAAGTTTGGTATATAAAGAAAATTATATAAACACTAGCGGCCCGTCCCGGCTTCGCAGGGGTGAACAATTGTTTTAAACATTTGGGATAAACATATGTGGATTGGCTAAAACGAATCCAGTCTTGAAATCAAAATTGCAAATCTTACAGAAAGAAATGTCTTCTGTTCTAGGGTATGATTTATGATTATGCTAACATCCGTAAATCCGTGTATTTACGTCATCTCCCCCTAAAACGATCGAGTAATAATAATAATTTTTGCTATGTCTATTTTTCCTTTCGCGCCGCCGCGAGGTATGGATTTCTCTTTCGTTCCCTTACACTACGTGGCTCTCAGTAATATCTCGAGCCGAGGTCGTCCTCGAATGGAGCCCTCGCGACATTATTATCATGATACAGTGACTCAACCACATCACTTGAACACACATACGAGGTCATCTCTCTCACACACGTGCACATACATACACATGGAGGGAGGGTTTTGTTTTTTTTCCTCATCGAACTGAATCGAATAGTTTAGTTCGTTTCATTCCGATATACACGTATGCATTTGTGAATCATGCAATTTCGATTGTATGGTTCACAAATGAATATATGTATGAATAGCTAGCTAGGTCAGACGCGACTTTTTCCAGGTAACAGCCCAAGCCAAGGTGCGCGTGCGCCCTTGTGTAAGTTACCTAAAAACCAAATCGGCTGAGTACCCTAAGCGCTCGACCTTAATAGTCCGGTGAAGCTGTAAAGACCCTGTCGGGTCAATAGTGTAGTCAGTTCGGGGAAAAAAAATAAAAAAAATTGTACGCTTAGACAGAAGAGCAAAGGGAACATATTATGTTCGAAACATTTTATACAGTTAGCCATCACAAACTCTAATAAATTAACCGGGTACGGAACTTTAAAATATCATATATAGAAATTTTCAAGTATCACATTGAAAAAAAAAACAAATAAGTGTCGATTATTTTCAATAAAAAAAAAAAAGTGTGTGTACCTATGGTACACGCGTTAGAAGTTATACTTCTTTAGCGTAACAAGATAAAAATTTTATCTTTCGTCTTATTACACGTTTGTAGAAAAAACAACACTAACAATAGAAAAAGTTGACTATAGCTAACTTCAGGGTGTCGGTGTTTCGTGATGGTGTGCGCGCGCATCGTAATAACTTCATGGTGTCGGTTTTTCGTGACGGAGTGCACGCGCATAGTAAAAATTTATTCTCATCAGTTTTCCCTAACGCGCCGAAAGGAGTATAACTTAAATAAAAATATTTAATTAAGCAATTAAATTTAATTGAAATTGAGTGACCATGTAAAATAATTCAATGTTTTAAATTATTACGGAGATAATAGAATTATATTTACCTGTAGTAACAGGCTGAGGCGATGGTTCAAACATCATTCGCGAATTCAAAGTTGGTGGAGTATACAAAACTTCATTTACAGATGATTTAATTCCTTGAGCAAGTTGTTTTCTCCGTAACCTGTACATCCGAGACCTTTCTGCGGGTGTTAATGGATCTTTTTTTATTCTTAGAGTTGCATCTCTTTTTCGGTTACGATAATTTTTACATTTCTCTGCATTATTTAAAGGCATCTCGAAAACTGAAAATTAAAATAGTTTTTTTTTTAATTATTTCTCCTTGTGATTAATTAGAATATTCCTGTGTTACAAATACTTATTAAAATTGATTTTGATACTATACTCATGTTGTACTATGTATGGGACAATCTGAGGATAAAGTTTATTATTAAAAATTCTAATATTACTTTAAGAAAGGTAGCTGACCCGTGCCTACTTCCTTGGGTGGTAATAGGCATTATCATGCTATCAAGCTACAACTTTTCTCTAGAACTCAATCATATATCTCTCATCGTTAAGGCACCATTCGTAAGAAACGGTTTCATTCCACCATTTTTTCTCCGACTCCCCAGATATTACCCCCTACAACCTCACAAACTTTACCTCTAAAAAAAATGAACTAAATTACAAAGGAAAAATATAAGTTTTTGTTTAATTACAAAAAAGGTTATATGAATTGAAATTGATTTGTTATTGACAGAATGATTGTTGACAGAATTGTTAGGGTAAAGTTATGCCCAAACCAGCAATCCAAGCGAAAGAAAAAAATAAAATATATATATAGTATTCTTTTACTTGTGTTCAGGAACTTTGTTGTCCTGTGTCACCTTTGACTGTTGCAATGATGCCTCTGTAAAAGCTCGATGGAAAGCTCAAATCAAAGGAGACGCCTCAGCTACCTGTCGACGTTTTCGAGATTTAGGCGTGAAAACAAAACCTAACCCGAAGGTTCGATGATTACTACAAAGAATGTTCCGTATTTATAGAGCACTGCCTTAGAACACACACACTTATAACGCTGTATCGCACTCTTAGCACACGTGGTATTAGGGT